>CM038119.1:30068724-30303721 GCA_001642375.2 Mentha longifolia
TAATTTTGTAGTATTGTTTTTTTTACGGGACTCATAGTATCCCGTAAAAAAAAACGATACTACAAAATTATATTTTAAAACCCGTACTAGGTTTCGGTGGAAACGCGTGCCGGAAAAGTCAATAAAGCAAAGTGGACTTACTATATGGGATTGAGGTAGTATCTTGTAAATTTCACCTATTATATTATAAAGTTGTATCTTCAAGAAAAGCTTATGCAGGAAATCGGTGCCCCAGGATTTTGAGATAAAATAATACTCCGTACTTGACAATAATTCGACTTATATCTGAATTTAATAATAATATTGTATGATTTGGAGTATCAAGGTCCCATGGTCTAGTGGTTAGGACATTGGACTCTGAATCCAGTAACCCGAGTTCAAGTCTCGGTGGGACCTTTTTTCTTTTTTTTTTTTCATTTTGAGCTTTTCTTGAATATTTCTTCTTCATCCTTCTTCTTCTTCTTCTTTCTTTTTTTTTTTTTTTTTTTTTTTTTTGGGAGTTATGCATAAGCTTCGCTGCTGCTCTAATCAGATCTGTGCCGGAACTCTGTAAAAATCACGAAACACCATAATTTAATTTAATGATTAATGAAAAGAGAGAGAGAGACATGGATCACAAAACATGAAGATTGTCCTCTTCAACAAACACAAGTTCCACTATAATTTAATTTAATTTAATGATTAATGAAACAATCAATCTAATAGTAGTACAATTCGATCGCATCTCTCTTCCAACCACTTCAAGATATCAGCACGAACAGTCGCCACATTCTCATCGGTTTCTCCGAACAGCAGAGAATGCATCATCCCCTCATAGATCTTGATGCTCTTATCCTCGCTCTTGGCCATCTCGTACAGCTCTCTGCTCACCTCCGGATCCGTCACCACGTCAGCATCCCCATGCATCACCACGAACGGGATTTCCACTTCCCCCAATTTGCTGCTCACCAACTCCGTAACCTTAATCAGCTCCAGCACCGTCCCCAGCCTCGGCTTCCCTTTATACCTCATCGGGTTCATCGCCCCGATCACCTTCTTCTCCGGCACTTTCACCGATTTGTCCAGTAAATCCACCGTCGGCACGATCGGCAGCGTCGGCGCGAACCGCGCCACTACCGTCAGGATTTGGGGGATCGGCCATTTGGGCTTCACCTTCTCCGAGATTTTGCACATGGGCGCCATCAAGATCGCGCCTTTGAAGAACCCCGGCTTCTTGAACTGCATCAGCAAGCAGATCGCGCCGCCCATGGATTCTCCGAAGAGGAATCTCGGGGGGTTCTCGGAATCTGGATAAACGGAATCGAAAAAGGAGAGGCAGTCGTCGACGACGAGGTCGACGTTGGGGACGTAGGCTTTGAGGCCTTGGGAGCGGCCATGGCCGTGGAGGTCGAGGGCAAAACAGGCAAATCCGTTCTGGGCGAGGAAGATTGGGGTGACCTGAAACGTCCAGCTTATGTCGTTTCCATAGCCGTGGATCATGCAGATGATGCCACGTGGACGGCCGGATTTGATTGGCTGCCAAGATTTGGTGAACAGGGTTAGCCCACTGGGTGCTGTGTAGTAGAAATTACTCGATTCCACTCCTTGCTGTTCGTAATACTCTTCTTCTGGAGTTTCTCCCCAGTAATGAGGTTGAAGCTTCTCTTCCTCCATTTTCACCCCCCTTGCTTTTCTCTCTCTCTAGAATTGATTTTTTTAATGTATTTTTGGGAAAAGATGGGGGACAAATTTTGGAGTTGCTCACTAGAAATTTCTGCTTGGTGGAGATTGACGATGTAGTGATAACGTGGTGGCAAACACGCCCTTACTTTTCCATAAATCTCTTGGTTTTGACTGTGTGGGAGTAGTTATCTGGGATGCATTTGTTGTATTTATTTATTTATTTATTTTTCCACGACTCAAGGTCAACTGTATACAGCGAAGAAAGAGAGCTGTGCGCTTCTTCAAAAAGGGGCTAATTAAAGGTGTGTGTATCCCTTACTCTTAAAGAAATATTACTTCTTTTGATGAATTTGATTTACTCCCTCCCCCTCCGTCCCCCAATAATATCCACAGCCATCAATTTGATAAAACTAAGAAACATCCTTTATCCCTAATTATTGTATAAAAAAATAAAAAAGTAAAAAATATATAATGATGATAGGAGAACTTTGAAATAGAACACTTATTCGCAAACAAAAAATTTAGCTTGTCGGGGCTCTGCATTCCATTATGGGATTTAATAGGGATTTTTTGATGCTACTATTACTTTTTCTTGTTTCTTGAGATGTGGGTGGAGTGGAGCACCTCTACTTTCTTGGAAAGAGTTACTTTTTTTTTCCCCCTCAGAATCAAGAAATCTGCTCATTGGACAGTAGATAAAGATTTTGGTGAATTGAGAATTTTTGAATCAGGCAATTTAATGAATATAAATATGATTGGTTAGTTATCAGCATAACCCATGTGACATCCTCAAAATATAATATTCCTAGATTTGTTTGCTGATAATAAATATATCCTTTTCTACCACTAACCAGGCAAAGTCATCTATGAATAAGAATAAAGGGATAAAGCAGTAGCATAACACCTTTGTGTTTCTACACTTTTTTGAATGGAACACTTTTGACTCTGAGAATAAATGAAGGGAATGTGATGATAGCTTGCTTTTTTATGCATAGAAAAATGAGAGTTACTACACATTATAGAATGTGGGAATTATACTTGCTTGATGAGTAGCTACAATGAAGTCTCTCATTACTCCATGGCTCCATTCTTTTATAGATGTTGGTTCTTTTGAGAGTTTGGATGGAATTTCTCACACTTCTTGTATTATAGCAAACTAATGCTCGTAAAACTAAGGACAAGGTTATCGATTGTTGGCCTTATCAAAGCACCAGCAAAGTCAAATAATTATCTTGAAATGGTATTGATGAAGTAATATAGCTTACATAACTATGAATATTAAAAAAAAAATGGTTCCTTTATATTCTCTTTTTTCTTATCTTTTCAGCTTATTTTCTTCGTATATTTTGCTTAGTTGGCAAAATGTACTACCTCCTTCCCCTTATATTAGAACGCATTTGACTTGCACAGAAACCAAAGAATAAGAGGAATGAGATGATGTGTGGCTATAATCAATTCTAAGGACAGAGAATTAATTGTAGCCAAGTATTTTTTGTCATTTTAGGAAAGAGCGCTAATATAGTGGGACAGACCAAAACGGAAAATGGCTCTAATATAAGGAGATGGAGGTAGTAGTATTATTTAGGACACCTGCAAGTTTCCACATAATAGCAAATCGACTTATTAGAGATAACACTTAACCACTTTATTCTTACTACCCACGTTTTAAAAATAGTCATGCCTAACAGCAGAATAGGGCCATCCATTAACTTATTCAAATGATAAACCTTGCAGAGACATCACTTTTCAAGTCAAATATTCATCATAAATCAACCTTTTTTAATTCTTAAAGTTCATTTTAGTGAGATATGGTGTTTGGGAGTCTAGTTACCCTGTTCTATCAAGACTTATCATCTGTGGCACAAAAGAGATGAATGGCCAATGGAACTTCTTTTCAAACAAATGCAATAGTTGACTTGAGAAAAAAGGACCTCAGTTGGAATGTAGTGTCACCTTTCTAATATTTTATAACGCTCTCTTTTTTCTCCCTCTCTCAATACACACATGCTTGCCTTCTTGGTTAACGAAAGATTGCTTACTTGTGCCTAGATGGAGTGGAATTCTTAGTTTCTGTTTGAGAATTTGCATAAAGTCCCTTATCCGTCCTTAGAAATTTGATGAGATGTGGAACGTGGAGAGAGTACTGAATGATAACTGAAGAAAAGATGAACTTTTTCTGTTAAAAACTTTACACGATACGCCACTTGACTGCTACATAGTTATATTGTCAGATAAAATCATTAAGTTTGTTTCACAAAGAGCTATTCCTTTCGGCTGACATAGAGGTTATATGTTGGTAGCAAATTAGACGATGAAGGGAAGACTCAAGTTATTAAGTTTCTATTTTTTTGCGCAATACAGATAATTGTGGCTTAATGTTGCTTGAGAAATCTAATCTCTTAGTATTAGTGTGTGTACTAGTATGCACCACAATCTGGATTTGATTCCTCTGTCCAGGAACATCTTTCACTTTCTTGATAGAAATAGTTTCTACTTTCTTTTTTAATTAAGTTAGGACATACATTTCTTGAATTAGATTGTGGGAATTGCTTCGTGGTTTGGAGTTCACACCTAAGAATGTGCTCCACTAAATTAGAGCCTTTATGCTCCAAGAATAATAATAACAATACCTACTGCCTTATTTAGAACCAACGTGAAAACTCATTTTGCTACTCACTTTTGGAACAGTGTAATTAGGAGAGTTGCCTATGACAGTGCTAACTGACACTGCATAATCACCTTTTGTTTGTTTTCTGGGGCACTTCTTCGATCCGAATTTCGAAATAAATAGAGCGAGGATTGACTTAACTTACTATGATGCTCCTCTATGTCAGGCCACTACTATATCATATGTGTGAATTCTTGCTGATTTGACAAAGATGATATATTACAATATTATTAAAAGTCATAATCAGATTTCTGGGCAGATTACTGTGTAACTTTCACTTATGTAATTTAGGTGAATTTAATTATTTGTAACAGATGATTTCCTTCTCATTTTTCAACTAATTGAAGTTGAAATCCAACTCATGGTCCACATCTTAGTTGGCTGTTGCAATCATACATCTTCCATCACCTCGATTATCACACGATAAAGCCACAGCCCATAAGGCTCGCCACATAACTCCTTTCTTTCTTTTGATGATGAGATTCCAAAAGAATAGGTCAACTTTTATCTGCACACTGCACACATACCACCAATTTGAGAATATATACTCAAAATATCATTTCATTTGCCACTTTCATGAAAGAAAACGATTGGTTTTCTTATACGTGGTCAATATGGGAAAAACAGTGCATGCTGCAAAAATTCGTTCCCGTTCAAATCTGATCCTCTCTGTAATAGTTGCTTGATGTCACCACAAAGTCTGTACCTTGATTTAAATGATGGTGTCATCATCCAGCAAAAGAATGGTTATCTGTCTCTCTTTGACTGTGCGCGTCTTTCTTGGGCCATCTACAAAAAGCGACCTATGCTAGATAAACATCATGTTCTGATTTGTTATGTGATGTAGCATCAATTAAATCTCACATTTCGAATTCATGCATTGTTTAGTCTTTGCTCCTGTCATTCAAGGCTTTGTCGTCTTCTCTAGTTCGAACTTATTATTTATAAACATCACTAGATGCAATATTCGTTAGAAATCAAGAGACTGTGGAGCTTGAGTAAGAACATGTTAATGATTCCTTAATTAAACTGCTCAATAATATTGATATTGGAATTGTCTCTAAAACATTTTACAAGTGAGCCGATTTTGACTAGCTTTAGTTTTAATCTTCTCTTCCTCCTGCAACTTTAGAATGACTTCTTTTGGATGCTTTTTTCCAAATAGAGAATTAACAATACATGCGCTTTTCCCACGTGTAGGCAGTGAAAATGATTAATAAAAGATTGCAGATTATCCATTGTTGATATGTTTAGAGAAGAAGTTGAATACTGACTGTTGAAATATAAGATCTCCTCTAGAAAAATATTGACAAATACGACATAGGAATGTGTATTTTAATCTTGATAGATATCAACATGAAATCGATTCAACAACCCACATGTAAATGGAGGCTCCACTCTAATTTAGCTATGTAACCTGCCTAAATTGGTGTCAAGGGGCCACAAAAAAGTTGATGACGACTCAAATATACAGTGTGCCACATAGAATATCTCACTAAAGACAACGTGACCACTCTCTCGTTGTTAACCAATTCTCTAAGTATAAATAAACATGTTGGTTTAGCATATATTATCTCATAACCATCTCTGGATTGGTAATTGGTTTCTCAATGGATATCTCTCTAAAAGTGATCTTTGTCCTCTCTCTGAGTACGATTTCTATAGTAGATGCCATAAATTGGCACTGGTCTACTCAAATAAAATCGGATTCGCCCCCCGTTGAAGATCTTGTTACTAGTCTTCCCGGGCAACCTAAAGTAAATTTCCGACATTATTCTGGCTATGTCACAGTGAATGAAAAGAATGGACGAGCGCTGTTCTACTGGTTTTACGAAGCTAAGACCTTTTCTGATCAAAAACCTTTAGTGCTGTGGCTAAACGGAGGTATGGAGGCTAAAATAATTTCTAATAACGTCATGAATATTCACATGCATGCAGTTTTTCATTCGTTCTTGTTATCCTGTTCCAATATCAACCTATTTAAACACAAGATATATGCAATTGCCATTTCTTAAGGAAGACGATTTGTCGTACATTTATTTTGTGCTGTATTAGCTTCACAAAGATGATCAACTGCCCTTTTAGTTATGTTTTCCTTCTTGCTGTTCATAAATATACTTTAATTCCTGAAAATATTTAGTGCTGATTTAGTGTTCTCCAGTAAGGTGACAATCTGCTGTATGTTCTAGGTCCCGGTTGTTCTTCAGTGGGATATGGAGCAACACAAGAAATCGGGCCTTTCTTTCTTGACAACGATGGGCGTGCCTTAAAATTAAACTCTTATGCGTGGAACAAAGGTCTGAGTTTTTTTATTTCCCCATCATATAGCAGCATCGATACAAATCCTGATTTGCTGAATAATAAAAATTGTAGCAAGAATAACTATCCTTATCAGATAGTATAAAGCAAAACAATTTGGATAATATAATTATAGTATTCATCATTATTTGAGAAGTTATATGCATCCTGTTTGATGCTACAGAAGCCAACTTATTGTTCCTGGAATCTCCAATCGGTGTCGGCTTTTCATACTCAAACACTAGTGGTGATTTTGATGGGTTGGGAGATGACTTTACAGGTAAAGCTTACTATATTTCACTTTAATAATCTGGTCCACTTAAGGCTGAATATGACTAGGAACTAGGGCTTTGCATAAGAAACCGAAAAACCGAACCGATCGACTATCCAGACCGAACCCGATTCGAAAATATGGTTAACTGAACTGTATGGTTCGGTTTTTATTTTTAATTTTCAAAACCCTACTCTAACGGTTCGGTTTCGGTTTCTATGCCTAAAAAACCGACGGTTAACCGAACCGGTACCAATTAAATAAATACTACTATATGATTTTATATACATACATATTACATTATATATATATATATATATATATATATATATATTACTAACAAAGTTTGAGAGAAGATCACCCGATTCTGAGTATTGATGGAGCCAAAAGTTAATAAGCAATTGAAGGTAGCTCGATTGTTAGTTTAAGTTATTGCAAAGCTTATTCTATTAGGATTATGCAATTTAATTTCATTATTTTTTAATTTTTGTAAATTATTTATTTTGCATGTATATTCTAATATATGAATTCTTTCGAATTTTCCTATTATGAACTATAGAAAATAGAATATTTATTTTATTTATGATTAACCGTTAGATAAACGGTTAACCGGTTCGATTTTTAGGTTAACCGCTTTCATGATTTTTTATCTTTATTCTTTAATTTATAACGATTAACCGACCCGATAAAAAATCGCATGGTCAGGTTTTTTAGGTGTAAAATGTCGGTTAACCGACCCGTACTCACCCCTACTAGGAACAAACAAAATTTTGTGCTTATTGGACTACTTTTGCCAGCAAATGATGCATATACTTTCCTCCACAAGTGGTTCCTCAAATTTCCATCCTATCGAAATCGAATATTTTATATTGCTGGGGAGAGCTATGCAGGTAAACTGATCATCTTCACTCCCCTCTCTGTAAAAAGTCGATCACGGCTCACCTTTTTTTTTATTTTTTTACGTTGTTTAATCAGGAAAATACGTTCCCGAGCTGGCTGAAATTATTCATGACAAGAACACAGATCCCTCCTTATTCATTGATCTGAGAGGCATACTGGTATTAATATTTCTCAGCTATTCCATCTTCTTGATTATTTAAATTGAAGAAAAAAAATAAAATAAGAAGTGTTAAATGACATTTTTCTTGTAGCTGGGGAATCCCGAAACGCACGATGCTGAGGACTGGAGAGGAATGGTGGATTATGCTTGGAGCCATGCTGTGGTCTCGGACGAGACCTACAAAACTATTATAAAATCGTGCGATTTTTACAGCGACAACACGTTGAACAACAGCGACTGCTACGCTGGTTGGGATGAACTGCTGAGCCAGTACGATGAGATCGACATTTATAGCCTTTATACATCGGTTTGCATAGCTAATTCTTCTAGTTTAGCCGCGGCTAGGAGATCATCTAAGATGGTAATAAACATTAGTATTTTTCTATTATCTTAATTATGGAATTTAGAAAGAAAAATCAAGAATGTGTTGGTGTTTGTTTCTAGATGCCAAGGGTGATGGGTGGTTACGATCCTTGCTTGGATGACTACGCGAAGTCTTACTACAATCGAGCTGATGTTCAGAAGGCCCTTCATGTCTCTGATGGAATTAGCCTCAGGAACTGGAGCATATGCAAGTAATTATACATCAATTTCTTGATCAAAAAACAAAAGTTATACATCAATTTCTCTTCTCGATTTTCATGGACAAATATGATTCTGGCTCTGATTCTGATACTTGCTTATGCAGTATGACAGTCTTTGATAATTGGTTCGACACGAAGAAATCTGTACTTCCTATATATAAGAAGCTCATAGCTGCTGGCCTCCGGATATGGGTTTACAGGTATACATATGCATCTCTCACGTTTATTCGTTTCGAGCATAAGTTTGGTGCTAATCTCTCGACAAATTTTGTAATAGCGGAGATACTGATGGAAGAGTTCCGGTTCTTTCGACAAGATACAGTTTAAGTTCCTTAGGACTCGCGATCAAGAGGGCGTGGAGACCTTGGTACCATCAGAAACAGGTAACATTTATCTTTATTGTTCGTTTTTCTTCTCTCTTTTTTTTTTTAACTCAAGGATCAATTAATTCATTAATAGAACAAATGTGTTTAATGTGGATTTATGTAATTAAAAATATATATATAGGTTGGTGGATGGATTGAAGAGTACTATGGAGTTACATTTGCAACATTTAGAGGGGCAGGTCATGCTGTGCCTATCTTCAAACCGAGCGAATCTCTCGCTTTCTTCGCCTCGTTTCTCGCAGGCGAATCTCCGCCTTCCCAGAGAGATGGATGAACTGATCTAAGTTCTACTAAGCATTTTCTGCTAATTCCACCTCTTAATTTTGTAGTCTGTACTAATATATATTTGCTGTTATTCAGAATAAATATACATCGTGAATCCATGGCTTCCTTTTTGCTGAAACTTGTCAACTTCATTTCATTATAACATATATGCAGATTACAATATTCATTACAGAACACACACATACACACACACACATTTATGCAAAGCTTAGATTAAGTCGAAGGGGAAGCCGGGCTTTTGGTTGGCCCGAAACAGAGGAATTCTTGATAAAACTGGTGGTGTTTGGAGTTCTAGGAATTGCAGGGAACTTAAAGACAGCAGAAACCTTGGGTTTGTCGAGGGAGGGGACGGGCTTCGAGGTTTTGGCGCGACGAATGGGAAGGTAAATGGACTTCTTCACGTCTTCGACGAGGGCAGTTTCGCTGTCGAACAAGTTTGCAGAGTTGTAGAACATCTCAAACACTTTCATGCAGTAGAGGTGTGTCTGCTTGCACGATGTGGGCATTTCTTCGCCCGTGAAGACGTGCTGCAGAAATTCTTTCCGTTTCAGCTCGAGTATCGCCTTCACGTAGGCCTCCGATTCTTGGATGCTGGCGCCCGGATTCTCGTGGGAGTGGAGCATCACCATGTTCATCTTCCCATCCACCACTTCTTTCTGCACGCACCATTGAAAATTCATATTCATTATGATTCAAAAATCGAAAGAGAAAGAAGAAGAAGATGACGATGATGCTCTCGAGTGATTACTTCATAGCTCTGAGCGTCGTTTGCTAAACGGGCGACGGCCATGAGCAATTTGGTGATGTTCTGGTACTCGAAACCTCCGTTCTGGTTCAAGAAACCGGTTGCCGGAAGAGCGATGGCGTGTGCCGCGACCGACGCCATTCCCCTTTCGAGGTATTCGTCCATGGCCGGTCTGTACTCCGTCGAGCTCCATCTTCTCTCCACCATCCACGACTCGAAGCATTCCCGCCACTACCACCCACACAAAAAACAAATTAAGCGTCCTTCCAATTGATCTGCGTTTCGTCTTCGATTAATCAAAAGGAGAAAACTTACTAGATTCTGCAACTTGGGCAAAACTTGAGATCCTTGCAGAGGGTAGCATTTAGCAACGATGTGTTTCACCAAGTCATCAAGGGCGAAGAAGATAGTCTTGCTATGACCCTCTAATCCTTCACCCTCCCATCTATTAAAAAATATAAAATATTAATAATTACCATCAACTTTCATATACTCTCCCCGTCCACGATAAATGCGCTCAGTATATTTCGGCACACATTTCGATGTGTCGAAAAGTGGATGTCGAGATAAAATTTAGGTCCCGCTTGATACAGCGTATACTTCATCCAGCACATCGAAATACGTGGCGAAAGATACTAATTGCGTTTGTATCTTTCGGCACGCATTTTGATATGTCGAAAAGTGGATGTCGAGATAAAAATCTAGGTCTCGCTTGATACAGTGTATTGTACATCAAAGTGCATGCCGAAAGATACTAAGCGCATATATCGGGGAAGGCGTGCCGTATACCTTTGAACCGCAAGAGTGAGGATTTCCAAATCAGGCAAAGGAGCTTCCATATCGTAGAAATCATCGGCCACGGTAACAATAATGGCTGCCTTTGCAATGAGCAAACGCATAATTGAATTGTGGGGAAAGAGAGAGCAAGACGCTACTGCAAAATACGTGTACACTGTCTTCTCTCTCCCAAATCCCATCTCACTTAGCCTCCATTTCTTCGACCACCTAATCATTAATTAATTAATCATTTCTATACACATAACATAATAGTATTAATTAATTAATTAATTAACTAACCCTTTGAGCTCCTCCAATTCACGTACGTATACAGACTGCATGAACTCGAAATTTTCAACCGCCACTCGCATCAGCTTCGCGTTGTCTAGGCAGGATAACCTGTATTTATTTATTAAATTAATGATTTTATTAATATGATTAAGAAATTAATTAAAGATGATTAAGAAACGTGAGTACGTACCTATAGAAAGAGGCCTTCCCAAGCAATAAAGTGCTAGTTTTATTTTCTTCAATCCACTTTCTATGATAGAGGCGATCAAGTCGAGCATACCACGGAACATCAACCTCATACTTTATCTATTCCGATTAATATAAAAATGTCACAAATCAATAATTAAGTAATTAATTTTTTTGAAGGAGATGATATATGTAATTAAGTGTTGGAAAAATACACAAATTCAGCTCAATAAATTCATCGAACTTTAAATGTGTGACAATTTTAAACTTATATAAATCTAATGTGTGATAATTCTAGCACTGAATGAATTTCGAGCGGAAAATCTAGCCGGCAACGAAGGCCCTCAAATTGTTTTTGAAATTAAAATAAACTTTTTTTTTTTAGAACGACAACGAGTGCCAAGTAGATTTTTGGTGTCGAAATTCATTAAATAGCAAAAATTGTGACACTTTTTATTCATTAGGCTAAAAGTGTCACAAGACGAATTTATCGGGATAAATCTGTGCGTTTTGCCCGATTGTTACCATATTTTGAAGTCCTTTTGTAATGAGTAAATTATGATCTGCGTGCATGGTGTTGGTATTGGTATTTTGGAGCAGTTTTATAGCAAAATTTCTCGCTTCTTCCATTTCCTTCTCCCCTGGGAAGGATAAATCTGTGGCTCTGTATACACTGTACATTGCGCTGGTGAACTCTTCGCAGTTTTCCTCCATGTACGACATCGTTTCGGGTTCGTGCACAAACCAGCAGAAGCTTCCTGCACCTTACGCGTGTTTAATTAACTAGCATTTTCAATAATATAATCTCGAAATTGAAATTGAAATTGAAATTAATTATTTACATTAAATAAAATAAAATACCTGGATCTACGCGGTGGCCCCGCATCCGAAGAAGGCGAAAAGCCAATGCGTCTTTAAATAATTTGAAGGGGAGGGAGGCGCTCGGATTTGATTTTTCACTTCTCAAAACACACAAATACAATTCAGAAAATTATTTATCTAAATAATATAAAGAGCACTAATATAAATACTACTGTAATTCCGAATATTAAAAAAAATATCATCAAATTAACTTCAGTTAATACGGCTTTTCCGTACTAGAAAAGTGGGCTCAGTTTATGTTTGAAAACAAGGTCAATTTAGTAATTAGATGCTAATAGTTTATTACTTTATTATGATTATCGAAAGTGAGGAACATGTTTAGAAAAGGTGAATAGTATATGTCACCTTCTTAATTTGAACTAGAATTGATACTTAAACACACGTACATTCACATGTAAAGTTCTAGACGTGAGAAATATAAATAGATTTGGACTATTGATATGCATAGTTCACATATACTTCTTTCGTTTAATGCGATTTGACCTCTTTCTTTTGGACATAATATTTAAAAAAATGTAACTTTATGTATATTATTGTGGTGCCCACCTCTTTAATAAATGTAAATGAAGGGTCATTATTTTGGCCACTTTTGGAAAGAGGCCAAACATCTCAAAAAAAAAATGTGGCCAAATGAAAGTAAACAGAAGGAGTATAAGCATGGTGTTATACTCAATAAGTACAATAATACTTTAGTATTAAATTGTATATGAATAAGCATGGTCGTAATATAAGTATGATTACATATATATTTAAGCATGTTGTGTATATATTAAGTATTTTTTTGCATTTCCCGTGCCGTTATACTACTTATATTTCTATAAACCATTTTTATATCTCACTTATATATTACTTCCGTCCAACTTCATTAGTCTCATTTTCTTTTTGCGTCTGTCTCATTTATTAGTCTCATTTCTATTAAAGGGGTGAAATTAGCGGTGGAGAAGGCCCTTCAAAACCCATTATCTCACATGTACTTGGTTATTGTGCCAAAGACAAATGAGATTAATGAAGTCGGACAGAGGGAGTATATGGTACTTATGCCTAGACGGCATGCATGGAATATATATATATATACCTGTTGTAAAGTTGAGAAAGTAGTTGGTCAATTTCTTGATTGAAATAGGAAGCTAGACCAAGTCCTTGCACGTGATCCACCATGTACAGTTTCATCAACTCTCCATCCACTGGATATTTCGCAGGTACTGCATTAATTAACAACATTTTAATTAATCAAATGTTTTTATATTATAATATACTAGAGAGAGAGAGAGAGAGAGAGAGAATTAGAGAATTAGAAAGAGAGAGAGAATTAGAGAATTAGAGAATTAGAAAGAGAGAGAGAATTAGAGAATTAGAAAGAGAGAGAGAGAGAGAGAGAGAGAGAGACCGCCTCCATTGGGGAATTTGTGAAGGAGGGACTGCAGATATTTGAGAGAGTGGACATTGGAGGTGGATATGAAGGCTTGAGCGGTGGCTGACGGCGACTGAAACAGAGAGCCGTCGCTGCTCAAGTACTTCTTAACGGTCTCTTCACGGTCAAACCCATAACTTGACGGCAGCGTCTCCAAGTACGATAAAAGTGGCGGGAAACACCGCGATTCGTAATCACCTTCTACTTCTAGCCCCTCCCTGCATTTCAACTCATATGCATTGATTTCATTAATTAGTTAATTAATCCTCCTATGCATAAATCAATCTTACGTTAAACGTTTATTATGTTTCTTTTGCTTTTAATCATATAGTACTGTACGTCTATTTCAAATTCTCCTTCAATTCCCTTTTCTTTTTTTATTTTTGTTATAAAAATTAGGCACTAGAGTTTACGTACTTATACAACTAGAAAATTAATTAGGATTAATTCATCCATTGATCATCATCTGCTTTACAAAATGAGAAGAGTTGGAAATTGGAAAATCCAATGTTTAAAAAATGGAGTTTATGAGTTTAAAAGATCTTTAAAAAATATGGAGGGAATAATGAAAACTAATTTAAATTATAAAATATTAGAATTGGGTCTACGACCACTTAAAATTAAAGACATATTTTATATATTAATCCTGAGAATTTCTCAAATCGATGTGGGACAAAGGAGTAACTTCGACGACAAAGAGATGGAGGTATGCACTTTTGAAGAATATGGTGGCGCATGACGAAAATGTGAGCTACGGCGGCGTTTAATCCCGGTGGGAAAACAACGTGAAGCCCCGCCGCCTCCGCCAGCTCAACCATCGCCGGAAAAGTCAGCACAAACCACCGTGGCAGCTTCCGGTAGTTCATTCTCATAACCATCTCCGCCTCCGAGTTGATAAACCTCAGCCCTACAAAATTCCATGCATACATACACGTCACCAACTTAAGCAACATTATATAAAAAAAATAAAACAATATTATATATATTTATTAACTTACTATAAATAATACTATGTCGGTCCTTTAAAGACAAAGACGAGCCACTTTATTATTTTATACCTGATTCGATATTCTGATGGCCGACATTCCACATTTTGAGGGCAACCAAGCAAGCGAGAGTAGAGGGGAGAGCATCAATGGTGGGCAAATCTTGATCGTCGGATTCTCCCCAGAATCCGGAATCTTTCTGGTTTCGGAGTATCCAGCTCAGACAACTCGAGAACATGGGAATCTTTTCATTACTTTCTTTTTCGAGGGGAATCATGGCTAACCATGCTGTGTCGTAGGCTGATGTGGAGACGAATGCTTCGATATTATTGTTGTCGAGGAGGACGGAGAAAATCTCGGTTTTAACCTCGGTTGCAAGGGAGTGTATTGAGGAAAGTGAGGGCTCCATTATGAGATTTATTAGGTTTAATTTTTGTTGAAAATGTATGCAACCTATAGCTTTATATAGAAATGGTAGCCGCATATTTATGCACAAGCGAAAAATGTGTCGGTAAAAGATGCGTTCCAACGACTTGTGGAAAACACTTCAATGGGAACAAAAGTATTGATGTTAATTATTTTAAGAATATACATGGATGCATGTATATTCTTGAAATCAACATCAATTATTTTCATGTTATAGTCAAATACGCACACGTAAAATGGATTAGATGGTTCACACGGATGTTAATTGTTAAGAATTGGTTTTTTTTATTATTGTATATATTATCACCGGAAAGAAAAAAAGAAAAAAAAAAAAAAGTGATTGTTTTTAAGAGTATTTTTGTCGAATATAAATTGTAAATAAAATATACTCCCTATGTTATGCAACTTAAAAAATATGATGAGGGTGTTTATTATTATGTTTAGTGGGCGACGTTTCCATTTCAAGTACGTATGATATCATATCTATATATATATTTTTGGGACGACAAAATATTATATGTCGTTTCAAGTATTAAGTCTATTATTTTAATAGTATTTATTCTAAAAATAGGAATCATAATGTAATGAATCATGATTAATTTTGATGGTAAAATTAGATTTGGTGTTTATAGAAAATATACTATACCTTAACCGTGGACTATAATCGACTATTAACACTAAAAAAGTAAAACTATATCATAAATGCTCTCATATCCACAGTGGGCACAATTAATGTGCTCACAGCTAACGTGACAATGTCACGTCAATAATTTTTCTCTTTAGGGTTAGATTTACTTTTTTTTTGTAAAATTTATTTTTATAATGTATATTAATAATATTTTTTCTTAAATATAATATCGCGACCTCATCCGTAGGCACATTAAGTATGTCCGCGATGGGTATGGATCATTACTCGTAGTTATATACAGTAATTGGGTATAATTGGTCCTATATAACAACTAAGATATTACATTTAATATTCTCTTTGTCCCAACAAAAGTGAGACGTTTCATTTTAGCTCACATATATTCAAGAAACGTTTCACTCTCGTGCGATGGAGGAAGTTTTTTTTTTTTTTTAAATTTTTAAAATGGTACAAAATTGGACTCGACCAAAAACAAAAATTATGCAAACCAACACAATGAAGATATTTTTAGATCCACCATTTGATTGGTTAATGAAATGAGTACAAAAGGGACTGTACGTGTACATGAATCTAATTAAGATCTATGAACTTATGTGTGAATGAAGAAGGGACTAAGAGTTTGTCCCTACAATAATAAAAGATTGTCCAAAAAAGTTAATTGGACCTTCTGAGATCCACAAAAAAGTTACTCTTATAAGTACTATATATAATATTGCAACATATTTAAGATATTTTCCTTTAAAAGTTTATTATTCAATTATATTTTTAGCGTCGTGGCGTAATTTAAAATATGTAATGATTATTTCATTTTTGAAATTCATTTATGTATTTATAAATTTACGAACTTATATATTAAAAAAAGCTAGCGTATTCTATTTTTTATAAGAAAAATACTCCTATTTAAATTCATGAATTCTCGTACCTGTCGGTTTCTGGCTGTGTTTTTCACGTACGAGAAGTAGAAATGTAAATGTTTTTGGCTTCGATCATCGTACCTCACGAATTAATTGTTGTTTTTGTCTCGTTGCGTTGTAGTTCACGACATCTCGTGATTAAAGGATTTAATTTGTTCTTCTCTTCCTCTACAAAATTAAGACTTTTCTACTTACGGGTACCATTCTATAACAGACTAATTATAAATGCTAGTATATTATTGTGATAGTTATTGTCTAAAGACTTTTATTACTCCCCGTCATGCTAATAAGAGGCTTTACTTTTTCGACACGAGAAATAAGACAATCTAAATTAGTTGTTATTAAAAAGGTATTACTTCATATATGTTTTGATTGATGATTTGTATTTATGATTTAAATTTAGTTTAATAAGTTAATGAAAATATGTTTGTAAAATTTGATAATTTAATTGGATCATTAACATCTCTTATTGTTTTGATTTATTGGGCTAATTATTTCCATTTTCGGAAATAGCCGGCATCCCAAAATGAAACTTAGCTCTTATATTATTTTTTTTTATTTCTTTTTTAATAACCTCTCCAACTTAATTGTATTTTCTTTTATTTTTTATTTTTTGAATCACACGTTTCTTTTATGTTTTTGCTGTGCAAGATAGGAAAGAATATTACACACGCATAATGAGTTTTGATATAGATCTAAAAGATTAATCTTATTAAAATTTAGGTCTGATAATATAAACATGAAAATATCTTAAACATCAAATTATATACAAATAAGCATCATAGTAAAATAAACATTATTACATGTAGATTTAAGCATAATTTTATAGATGTAAGCATTTTTCACACGTCCTCGCAAAGAATTAATTTCTATACGAAACATAGATAAAAAAAAAAAAATTAAAAAAAAATTGTACCGTCGATCACTTAATTATGATTTACGGTCAGGATTAATTTTTGTATTATAATACTATTAAAAATGCATGGCGATGCATTATAGGAGTATTATTATATATGGCATAAAATGGATTATAATTTGAGTTCCTTATCACAAATGTTTAAAAAATAATTATTTTTCTAACTCGTTTGGTTTGCAAGAAAGTAATGTTGTCAGGGAAAATGATTCTAAGAAATGTGATTCTGGGAAAAATAAAACAAAAAAGTAAGGTTGTAATGGAATATGATTCTAAGGAATATTATTCTGAGGAAAATGAATCTTAACTAATCAACAATCCAGTGTTTGGATATTATCAATAAAATTGTCTAGATTCTAATATGAAATCAAGTTATCGTTTACATTGAAAAAATATCAAATTTTATTATTATTATTATTATTTATTTTTTTTATTTTTATTTTTTTTGGTTTTTATTACTATTATTTTTTTGGTTATTATTATTTTTTAATTTTGTTTTTGTTATTATTATTATTATTTATTTATTTTATTTATATTAATATTTTAAAGTATTATTAGTATTTTTATTTTTGGTTTTTACTATTATTATTATTATTATTATTATTATTATTATGAGAATCCATGTACTACCTCCATCCCACTATATTAGGCCACTTTCATTTGATAGACATTTCGCGCACGCATTTCCACCGAAACCTAGTACGGGTTTTAAAATATCATTTTATAGTATCGTTTTTTTTACGGGATACTATGACACTCATAGTATCCCGTAAAAAAAATGATACTACAAAATGATATTTTAAAACTCGTACTAGGTTTCGGTGGAAATGCGTGCACGAAATGTCTATCAAATGAAAGTGGCCTAATATAATGGGATAGATGTAGTATTAAGGAAAAATAATTCATCTTTGGTAAATTTACTAAGGGCTATAGTCATAGTGATCCTCCTATTCAACTACTTTGACCATTTCCGAGCACCTCATAGTATTTCTAGGTTGGAGTAGGGAATAAGGATCCATAAATTTTGAACTAACTTTTATTGATGTCAGGATTCTTATTACTTTCCTGAATTTTATAAAATTTGAAACAAATATAGGAATTTAATTTTTTGAAATCTAATTACTTTTCCTATTACACCAAATACATGAATTTAATCATTTGGAATCAGATTACTTTTCCAGAGCAAGTCAATGCACATTTGACTTTGGTACAATGAATGAAGCAAAAAAGAATTGGCTTCATTATATTGGATTTACTTTTAGTTTATGTTGGAGTTGGATCTTGACACAGTGTATTATGATATTATGAGAAACTGATTTGGGCTGAAACTAAAATATCATTTTTAAGTAGGGCTCAGAAAAAAGTTGTTAAGAGTTTCAACTAAAAAAATTAAATGGGCTTAAAATATGATTGAATTGTCAGAACAAAATATTGGCCGGACCTTACACAATTCAAATTTCATGAAATATATCTAACTATATAAGTCATAGAAATTAGACATATATCGTGCTTCATGCTTCATGCTTCATGCTTCATGCTTATGTTCTTGCATCTTTTAGTAGTGTAATAGAGGTAAATTATACTTCAAATAATAAGAATATTTACCTACCTGCAAATATATACCTCTTGTATATTCACATTATGTAAAGTTGCATGGACGGTTCCTTTTGTTAATTTCACTTCAAATAATAATAATATTTTCTTATTCAGTTCATCATTTGCAGTGATAATATTTTCTCATCTTTTCCACATTAGATAACACATGATAAAGCAAAGTGGTACCACATTATGGAATACTCCGTAATATTTTCCATCATTTTCTTATCTCGAACTTCCCTTTCCATAAAAAAGAACACACGCGCTTATAGTTTAATTCAAAAAAAAAAGTTTTTATTTGTGTAACGCCCCAATTTTCATAAATAAAATAATTGGTACAAAAAAAAACTTCATTTATTAATTACTAAAAATTTGACAAAATAAGTCTTGGAAAAACCCAATGAAAAATACTAGCAAAGCGGAAGTCTTAACACAAAAATAACATTAATCCGGAATTAAACTAGCTTATTAAAAATTAATCCCGACTCCACCATCATTCACCACGCCGCTCATCGCCCGAGTCTGCTCTTGAAACATAAAATAGTTTTGGGGTGAGTACTATAAACTCAGTGGGTAGCATTTATCCATATTATAAGAATTACTACAAAAGAATATATATAATAAACATGTTCTTCTTCTTATTCTCATTTTTACGTCCGTAGACGAAACTTCCTTTATTTTACGTCCAAAGACGAACTTCCTTTATTTTACGTCCGAAGACGACACTTCTTTATTCTCATTAGCTTGTAAGCTAAAACTGCATATTACACATATCAATTGAGCAAAACGTATAATAAGGATAAACACGAAAATGCAACTTTTCCCCCTGGACTCGACTTGACTCCTTGAATCTGCAATTAAATCATTAAGTCCTACGCGTCTCGCCTAAGAAAAGAAAATGATCTTAATTACTAATAAATTTTTAGGAAATGAAATTATTACTAAATCTACACGTATATATATATATATATCAACACAAGCATATATATATATAAGTGTACGTATATGTATTTTAAGATTATATACTTCAAAAAGTGCAATTACTACTAAAAGTAATCATAGTCAAACACTTATAATAATAATAAAAATAATTATTATAGTAATAGAGTAATGCTCCAATGCCCACTGTGGGCAAGTTTAATGTGTCCACGGATGACGTGGCATTGGAATATATAAGATAATTAATAAAAATTCTACCAAAAATAATTAAATTCTACTATAAAAAACTAAACCCTAACATAAAAAACTAAACCCTAAAAAGAAAAATTACAGACGTGGCACTGCCACATCACCGGTGGACACGTTAAGTGTGCCCACCGTAGGTAGGGGAGCATTTCTATATAGTAATAATACCCAAAATGTGCATGTCTGCATAGGGAACGAAAATAGCTGAGAATACAATTAACATAACTCCATAAACCTTATACATTATTTTATGATTTTCTTCAAGAATACGTATATATAGTTTAGTAAAATATATTTAAAAAGTAATGTCACCCAACTATCAAGAGGTGGGGCTATATTAGACCTGCCGGGGCTTTTCGGCCCGTCGGGCTAGCCCTAACCCAGCCCTAAAGTCAACGGGCTGAGCTCTAAATCAAAAGTCAACGGGCCCGAACTTAGCCCTAGCCCGCCACCGAGGGCCGGGCTAGGTTCATAGTGCAAACGAACCGCGGACGGTTAACCGCCGGGCCGGCCCGCCGGGCTTGCATTTGAACCGCCAGTCCTTTATAGCCGTTAGAAGCCCGACGGGCCGGGACCGGCCCGACGGGCCCAACGGGCAGAAACAGGGGACCAGGCTGTTGCTACTGCGTGTTGTGTGCGGCTGCATGCATGCATGCACCACCAACGGCTCCTAGCCGTTTTTTTGGCCAAGATCCTCCTCTCCAACACTCCCCATTCCATTCCTCTTATAAATTCAAGGTGTTTTCAAAGATCAAACACCCCATTTTTATTCTTAAGCTCTCATTATCACTCTCAACTCTCAAGCTCTCATTCTCAATTTAATTCTCTCAAGCTCTCAAGCTCTCACTATCTCAAGCTCTCACTTTCTCAAACTCTCACTCTCATTCTTGAAATCTATATTGTCACTCTTTCTACTCATTCTCTATTATCACTCTCACTTTCATATCTACACACACACATTATGTCTTCTTCCAAAGGAAACAAGGGTAAGGGCAAGATTGTCGGTGCCGGTGGTGACGACGAAAATAGCCGACAAACTCAAAGGTCAAGAAGGACTGAAATAGCCGAGGAAATCTCAAGGCAAGTAGCCGAACGACTACAAGCCGAAGAGTATGCGAGACTTCAAGCCCAAGAGCAAGAAGATGAAGCCTTTGAGGAGATGGTCAATACGATGGAAATCCAAGGATTTGAATTTTGTGGCTCCACCAACGACGACGATGAAGAGCACGACGACGACGACGACGAAGACGATCAACCTCTTCCTCCTCCTCCATCAAAATCTAAGAAAGAACCAAAGTCCGGCATCTTCAAGAAACACTTTCAAAAAGTTGAAGTTCCGGAGAGCGAAGGAGTTCCTCCTCTAGCCGATGGTCGAAAGAGGTACATTGTGTATTGCAACTATTGCCCAACCCATTATAAATGGATCGAAAAGGGAGGCTACGGCACTATGAATAGGCACATGGAGAGCACTCATCGAACGGAGTTGGGAATCTCGACTAGTCAAACTCAAATACGAGTTCCCACTTCATCTTCGAAATCGGGTACGCAAACTTTATTTAAATTTGATAAAGGTCGATACGAAGATGTTATGGTTAGATATTGTGCTATGGAGAAACAACCTTTTAGTTATGCCGATAGAATAATGTATGAAGCATCATATAAAGATGGTTTAGGTCCCAATGCTAGTAAAGTTGCTAGAACTCAAATGCTTAAGAGGATTAGGCGTCAATGCATGGAAAAATAAAAGGATTTGATGAAATATTTGCAACGTTTGGGTCATATAGTTTCTATTTGTGCCGATATTTGGACGGATGCATATAATATACGTAGTCATATGGGAATTACATGTCATTGGGTTGATTATAAATGGACTTTGCAAAAACGTTTGATTGCATTTAGGGAGTTTGAAGAGCCTCACACGGCTCAAAATATTGTTTTGATTATTATCACCATTTTAAATGAATATGGTTTGATTAATAAGGTTTTTTCGGTTGATTTTGATAATGCATCGGCGAACACGGCTAGTATTCCTCAACTCATTGAAGCATGTGCACCAACTTTTGATGGAAAATACTTTCATTCTAGATGCATTTGTCATATTTTGAATTTATGTGTCCAAGATGCTTATGATATTTTTCAAGAGTCCGTTCTTCCTATTAAAAATGCCGTTAAATATTTGCACAAATCAAAAACTTTGGGGAAAAAATGGCAAAAATATTATCGTTCAAAGAATATTATTTATACGTGTTTCAAAGCTGATGTTTCTCATCGTTGGAATTCTACTTATGAGATGCTTAATAGTACGATGGAGTATAAGGGTCATTTATGTGATTTTTTTAGGAAATAATTTTTCACGGCTCAATTAGTTCTTAATGAGAGTCATTGGGATGCATGTTATGATTTATATGGATTATTGAAGGTTTTTCATATGGCTACTAAATAATTATCGGGTGTTTATTATTGTACTTCCGTTAAAGTGTTGGAACATTGCATGTATATTGCCATGTCTTTTAAGACTTGTTTTACTAGGCCAAACTTACAAGGTGTGATTTATTTTATGGTTCAAAAATGGCTAAAGTATTTTAGGGAGATTCCGAAAATTTTCTTGATTGCTAAATGTTTGAATCTTAAATGGAGATATGAAGGTGTTTGTCAAATGCTACAAATTTATTATGATGCTTTTTTGCAAATGGACTTTAGTAATGTTGTAATTGATGGTGAACAAATATTTTTTGATCTTCCTAATGTGCAAGATATGAAGGATGATCTACATAGGACTTTGATAGAACTTTTTGATGAATATAGGAGAAAATATGGTAGTAATGAAGATAATACAAATATTTCTTCTTCTTCTTCTATGTTGCCTTCATTTGATTTTCCCTTTGCTATGGATACATGGATCCTTTAGTTAGACAAATGCGAGGAATGTACCAAAATAGAAGTTATGATAATCCAAGGAGCCAAGGTAATAGTGAATTGGATATATTTTTGCAAACTCGTTTTGTCTTTGGTGTTGAAGAAAGTGGTCCGTCGATCGACGTGTTGAAATGGTGGTCGAAGAAGGTGGAGTACCCAATACTCTCCATGATGGCGAAGGAGCTATTTGCCGTCCCGGCATCCACCGTATCTGTTGAACAAGCCTTTAGCACCGGAGGTCTTATGCTAGATCAAAGAAGATCAACAATGAAGGCGGCAAACATTGAAGCTACCATGTTGCTCGATGATTGGTGTAGGGCCGACCTTAGAGCTCAAAAACCGGAATGGGATGATCGGAATGAGAGCGAAGATGAAGCCTTCACCGAGACGGATCGATCGGCATCGGCATCGGGTGTGGAATAGGAACCGTTGTGTTGTAATAAGAACTACGTCGACTTTGATTCCTCTATTAAAATGAGGATACGTAGGCAACTCAATTTTTGAAATTAAATTGAGTTCAAGTCCATTATTATAATTTTTAGTATTTTTCTTGTCAAAGGTAAAAATACTTATTCAATTGTCATAGTGATTAAATTGAGCTTAATTTAATATTGTAATTTTTTTCATCAATATTGCAAACCTCCATCAATTGATAATTTGATATGCATTATCAACAATTTAATGAGTAATTTAAATTTTTTTAAAAAATATATATATACATTAAAAGTTGACAAATTAACATTTCCTATTCATTAAATTAATTAATTTAAAAGAATAAAATTTAAAATCTTAAAAAAAGTTGAAAGAAAAAAAAATGTAAACACCCCTTAAGGGGCAACATGCCGAGAGGAAGTTTGCAAAACAAAGCATTGCTTTGTTTTTTTTGCTTCAGCCATCAGCCCACGGCCCTTTCCCATTTGCGTGAACCGCTGGGCCGGCCCTAGGCCCTACAGTTCTGGCCCAGCCGGAAACCGGTGGGCCTAGGGCCGAGCCTTAAATCGCGGCACAAGTCTAGGGCCGGGCTAGGTTCATGCAGTCTGAGGCCTATGGCCCGCCGGGCCGGGCCCGAAACCGGCGGGCTCGGCCCGTGGGCAGAACTATATACTCCATTATCAAAAAAAAAGCTTCTACAATAACAAGTACGTGAGGAAAAAGGTAGGATCATAGCATTTATTAAAACCAAGACAATGCATAATGTTTTTCACAGTGGAGAAAAAAAAGATAAATAAATAAATAAAAAATAATAATAAACAGAGGAATGGAAAACTTTTAGACGAGACGAAAACGAGAGATGAAAGAAAGATAAAGAAGAAGAAAAGAGTAACCGTGAAAGTTTACAGTGGTGCCCGAAACCGGCGGAGCGCCGCCGTCTCAAGCGTCACTGAATGAAGTAGAAAAGAAGAGTAATACCTACGAATGTTTTTAAGAGCTCTTTGCTTTGTGGTGTGAAGAGTGAGGGAAAGGAGGAGCTCTATTTATAGTTGAGTTGGGGGTCTAAGTTAGACAAGTTCTGAAATCAATGAATTTTCATTCCAAAATTCGATTGGTTTTGTATGGAAAATTAGGGTAGAATAACCTATAAACAGTGTTTTAAAAATCGGACCGGGCCGGTCGGTTGAACCAGTTGAACTAAGAACCGGGCATGGTATCAGTTCCCAATTTTTCCCGATTCTGGCCGGTTCAACCCCAGTTTTACCCCGGTTTGACCGGTTGAACCGGGAACCGGAGGCCTTGCCGGTTTGACCTCCAATCCGGTTTTTAAAACATTGCCTATAAGTTTGAATTATGCCGTCACATTATAGGGGAAGAACGGAGGGAAAAAGATAGTTTTTTGGGCTGGATTTATTGGGCTCTCAAGAACAATTTATTTTCTTTGGCCTTCTTAATCTTGGGCCTAAGAAAAAAAAATCAATTTCAATAAAATAAATGATAATTAAAAGAAATAATCCACTATATTAAACTTATAAATCGTGCATACTTTATTTTTTCTAGGGGCGCGATTTACGGAGCTCAACAATTTAATCATATAAATAATAAATAAATAAATAGGAAAATGTAGCTAGAAAATATTTGGGGCGCTACAATTACAATTTGTTAAATCAATTTTGAAATTTTGACCAATACAACAAATCAATTGAACAGAACAAATATGCACAATTAAAATGGGATAGTATCCCCTATTAATAAGTGTAGATTTATTTTTTTCAAACACATGTTTTATCTTATTATTAGGTTAATTTTAATTTTTCCTATTGAATCATTCTTTTACTCCTTTAGATTCATTTAAACTTAATTTCTTTTTTTAGGATAAAATTTAATTTCTTTGGTATGGGAATAAATATATGATTTTAGTTATTTAAAATTATACCATGTTTTTTATCCGTGCATCGTACGGGAGCAAATATTAGTATATCAATTACCGCAGAGTCGATTTTATATAATCCAAGCATTGTGATTTAAACCGATATCAAATATAATTATTATTTTTATATCTAAATCCAAGATATGATTAAAACCGACGCCTAATCTTTTCGGGGGAAAAAAAAAGAAAAAAGACATCTAATTTTTATTTTCCATTGAAGTCCTACAAAAACAAGAACTATTCTTGTAATGTATGATCAATCCATTGATCTTATACTGTTGTTTTCGAAGTAATTTCATAAAACCAAAATAATGGTAGTTTTAGCAATTTATTTAAGTATAAATTTACGGTAATAACAAAAGAGCAACGTGATTAATTAAGATTATCAGAATACATAGTCCGATCATATTATTGGAAAACAAATTTTTTTTTTTAAATAATAATCATAAAACATGCCAAAGTAGAGATATTCTGTTATGTGTCAGACTGTATTTAAAAGGCTTGATTTCCTACCTTTATCACTTGTTAAGTGTCATCTTATTCATTCCTTACTGAGTTCTACTTTTTTTGTATATATATTCGTAAATTAATTCTGGATACTTAGCAATGACAAAATATATTCTTCATTTAACTAAAAGGCACAACAAACTTCTTTTTCTTTTTTTAGTTATTTAAATCATTTCTTCTAAGAAATAGACATTTTGTGTCGCTAGGTGATAAGTTGTATATAAAAATTATACTATTGGTTTGCATGATTTTTTAGATTGTTTAATTATTGCTACTGCTCTATATATTTATTCAAACTATTAAATTAATTTCATAATTCCGCGAGTTATAATTAGTAATTGAAGCCCAATTACAATGGGTCCACTATCACTCCATTACGACTTTACGCATACGCAACAATTATTTATTACAGCAACGGAATGGGCAACGCCAGCTAAATGGGGTACAATTTAGCCCCATAACAATACACCATTTTAACTAATTATGACAAAATATTCCCTCAAAAAATTAAATAATCATGATTAAAAAAAAATCTCTTTTCTATTTTCGACAAAGTGTAATTTTCCACACGTGTGTGCACACGTATTTGTTGATGTAACCCAACATTACATTTATCAATATAATTGTGGGTGAATTTAAATAAAAATAATTAGCGAAAAAAAAAAAAATGGCGGTTCACGCAAATTCGATGCCTTCAATTCGAGGGAACTATTTCATCACTCAACGTTTCAATTCAATCGCAAGTAATTTTTCATGCACGTGTTTAAATAGATTCGTTAATTACGTGTGAAAAAAAAAAAAAAAATGTATGTATGTAAATAATAATAACAAATATTTTACAAGGCAAAAAAAAAAAAAAATTAAGGCTCGTATACATGAATAGCAGTAGACGTTACCGGAAATGGTGAAGCTTTGATTTTGGATTATTGAAATTGTGAAGAGGGGAGTTGGAGTTGGTACGATTGCTGCAACGTCGAATCGTCATCCGCTGCAGAATTAACGAGAGGATTTTGGTGGAATATTGTTTGGGGAAATTGCTGGTTCAGCAATGAAATGTATGAGATATTTCTGTGATCGCTCGAGCTGCTGCTAGGGTTCATACTATCGTGCCATTCCTTCGCCGGAAACATCGTCTCGTTCGCCGCCGCCGCCATCGGAGAAATTAACATTGGGCTTCCGGCGAAGAAATTCGAGTAATCCGAGGGTTTCTCAATCGTACTCTGAATCGAAGCGTTCACGCTCGGAAACATGCCGTCTTCTGAGGAGGAAGTCGGTCCGTTTTTTTTGAAAATCCGGCATAGAACCCAATCGTCCAACTGCATATTAAGTACATAAATATTTGTGAATAAATTCTGAAAGCAACATATTAATTATTGTGATAATTATATTCATAAATAGTTTAGAAAACGTACTCGAGAAGACGACTTTTTGGGGAGATTTATTCCGAGGGGTTTATTGGCGGCGGAGGAATCGCCGACGAGGCGGTATTCGTGCATGATCCAATTGGATTTGACGCCTTTCGGCGGTTTACCGCCGTAAAAAACCAGTGCCTTCTTCACGCCGATTTTCACGGTGCCGTTCGCCGACAGAATCGGCTTATCGGTGCCGGTGGCTTTCCAGTATCCCGACGTCGCCGCGCGGTTCGGCCGCTCGCCGTTTGGGTATTTTCTCTCTCTAGGGCTGAAGAAGTACCATTCCTGCTCGCCGAAGCTCGCCTTACCTAAAACACACAATCTTATCATGAAAAGATCATTTGACCTATCAATTAGGAGCACTCGAATTCGATTCGCGTAAATCAATCCTATGTTGATTGCTGAACAGAAAAATTGAAGACGAAATCGACGATTGAATGAACAAATACGAGTGGAGATGAATATTACTTGGAAGCTCCCATGGATCGTATTTGTAGAGATCGACCTCGGCGATGATCGACGCCGGCAGAGGAGCGGCGGCGGCCTTCTTCTTGAGGTAGTGAACCACCAGCTCCTCGTCGGTCGGGTGGAAGCGGAACCCCGGCGGCAGCCGTGGCTGGTGGTTTCCGCCGCTCGAGCTGGTGCCCTCCATGGATCGGATTTTCCAGGGGGGGGGGCAAAAAAAAATAATTTTTTAAATAAATTCGGTTTTGAAGTAAGTTAATTTATGCGTGAGGGAGGAGAATCTGGGGGGGAACGGGATTGGCTGGAGCTCTGGCGCAGGTAAGTTACCGAAGGCCCGCAATAGGAAGTCGACACGTGGAGATATTTGCGGTGGGGACCACAGGTGCCTTTTTCGACAAACGCGTTTTGAGTGTAACAGACAAGCGCCACCCCCTCACTCCTCTCCATATCTTCTTTAGTTCGGCGATTGGCGGTTTGGGGCCCCCTTTAATTTCGAGGGAGAAATTCTTTGGACATCTGTTTCTTCTTATTTTGTCTGTTATAGAGAGAGAAAGTGATGGGGAGAGAGAGAGGGGGGGCGGCGCAGATGCGGTGGCGGAGGCATTGGTCGCGCCGCAATAGTGCGGCGGTAGGAATATCGTGGCGGTTTCATGTCTACATCAGTGACGATAATGTGATTAAGCAATAATCAAATGGCTTTGTCCACTAATTATTCTTCATAATTATTTTGAGCGCAACTTCAAGTAAGGATATAATATATTGCTTCTTAGGAAAAAAAAAATGAAAAATGCCCAAAAACACACAATTTTCTCAAATTCAAATTTTGCATATGGGCTTTATAATTTGTCTATACATACAGGCTTTCAATCGTTTATGATTTTGCACACGGAGTCGATTTTTCCTAATTTTATCAAATTCTATGCTGATATGGAAGTCGGAAGTTGGATCGGTTGGAATTTATGTCATCTATATATGTGAGGAAGTTGAAATCTCACTAATTGTTCAATAGATCCGACTTTCGTATCAACACGAAATTTGGCAAAAATAGAAAGAAAAAAAAATCGACATCGTGTACAAAATCAGAAACAATTGAAAATTTATGTATATATAGACAAATTAAAAACTCGTATATAAAATCATAATTTGATAATTAAAAAAAATTGTATATTTTTTTGACAATTATTATCTCCATAAAAAAGAAGAATAAGAGAATTGTAAGAATTATTGAATAGTGAATACCAATTTTAGGATAGGTAGGTAGGCATGCACTATCTTGAATTGGTTGCATTTATGTTATGCTTCTTTATTTTATTTATTCCATCCATCCCACACCAACAGACCTATTTCTTTCGGGTACGAAATTTTTGGAGAGTGTGTGTAGAGATAAAGTGTAATGTTTAATATTTTAATGCAAATTTCATTGTTTCAAAACTAGACCATCATAGATGCATAAAAACATATTGATGTTTGATCTTCGTATCAAGACCTGTAATTTGGTATACAAATTAAAAAAATCGAAAAACAAACGAGCAAGTTATGATAATTTAAACTTTTAGAATATAAATTATATTGGGATACGTGATGAGAGGTGAGTGGATGATGAGATGATTAATGGTGAATTTGATGGCTAATTCTTTCCATTTTAGGAAACATGTCAATTGGTGTGGGATGACCCGATATAATATACATACCTATTGATGTGGGATGGAGTGAGTTCTTTGTAACGTTTTGTCCAAATTCTATCTAATGATTTTTCTTCGAAGTTATGTTAGGTCTTTTTGAAAATCTCTAACGAAATTTCAATTCAACAGCCTCTAGTGATATTTATTTGCCTATTTTCATCTTTTATTTGGGTGGGATAGGAATAGATATCACCTTTGAAAATTAATGAAACTTGGAAAGCAATTAAATATTCAAATATACTAATTAAGTTGGTCGTATGTAGACATGTATGTGATTATAGTATTTGCTCACACCCCGATTCAAAGTAAAACCAATTCATTGAAGTAGAATACTCTAATTTTCAATTAACTCTAACAAGTCAATCTTCTCTTACTCAAAAAGACTGGTCAATTTTCTAATTATTGATTTTAAGCTTAATTTATAATCTTTGAACTCTTGCATTCTAATGATGAAATAATAATCTCTTTGTCACATCTATCTTAACATATTTTATTATTATTATAACATATTCATATCTAATAAAAATGTGCGAAGATGAATGAGAGTTTGTTCACAAAAACGTGCTCAATATTCCTGTTTTTGTTGTCCATCAAAAACGTTCATAGTCTCTTTTTGGACGGTGACCTCAAATTTATTATTTTTCTTTTCACCTCATAAGTCAATCAAAATTCATTTTGATATTAGTTTCACTTTAATATTCATTCACATTAAGTGAAACCCAAAAACTACTTTAATATTCACTCATTAAAAAAAATTAAAATTGTGCTGCAAGACTTTAAGTATACGTTTTTTGTTTACGAAGATAGTAGTACTAAAGTGAAATATAATTGCTCCCTCAGTTTTTTTAAGTGTAATGTTTGGCTTTTTTGTTTTTGTTACTTTTTAAGTATCTAATACGAAATTCGTTGATAAAATAGTTTTGTTCTTCCAATTTTATCTTCATAAATAATGATATATATAGGTTGGTGATCAGAAAAAGAGAACAATAAATCAGATCATAATGTAAATTTATATACTTTCGTGATATGCGTAATTTTATTAGTCTTAATGTATAAATATACCCAAAACAAATAGTTATATAAGTTATGTACCCACAACTTTAAAACTATAAGTTTTATACCCAAAATGCTATGAAAAGACAAGAATAACCTTACTATTTGTGCCCATTTATCTTTAAGGTAATAAATAAAGATAAAAGTAAAAAAAAAAAAACCAACCCTACCCCACATTCACATTCGAGCAATTTTCTCTCTACCGTGTAATTGGTTTTTCAAACCTACCGTGCATTTAATTTTGCCGCCGCCGATCTAAAAATGGAGCCCGGCCACTCGGATTCCAGCAACGAAGCATGCCCTTCCAATAGAGGCGAAGGGCGTCGAGTGCCCACTGTGCAAGAACGAGCCAATCTCCCTATGCCGCCACCGCCGGTGAGTTAATTTTTTTTTTTTTTTAAATGTCGATTTCTGATGTAGTTAAGCCTTTTATTGACTGAGATATTGTTGGAATATGTTAATTAAGTGTTTAGAAGCCTAATTAAGGTGATAATTGTGGCTGATAGTCGTAGTTGATTGAAATCGAATTCAGCTTTTCTGCAGTTTATAATTACACGGTTAAGTATAAAATTCAACCGTGTACACGGTTGAAATTTAAACTTAACCGTGTAAGTTGTTGACTTGCCTGTTTGACCACTTACACGGTTAGTTATATGTTTTAACCGTTTTGACCACTTACACGGTTAGTTATATGTTTTAACCGTGTACACGGTTAAAACATATAACTAACCGTGTAAGTTGTCAAACAGACAAGTCAACAACTTAAATTACACGGTTGACTTAAAATTTAACCGTGTACACGGTATAAAAATAAAAGCAACCGTGTAATGACAGAACAAGTGTTTGATGTTTTTTTCTTTTTCTTTTTGACTCTCTTTTTTTTGTCTGAGTTTAATGAATAATTGTGACGTACCTTTTGCAGCCTAGATACGCATGGTACCGACCTCGTATGCAAGGTTTTCCAGCTCGAGTGAACCTATACACTCGAGATATTGTAACTAAGGAAATACCTATTGTCTTGAGTCGTATAGGTGGTGAAGAACTTTTGCAACAATTCAAGGACGGGCCTTTCGGATACTTGCTAGAAATCAAAAGGAACGGTACCGCCAACGTTGCCTTGCACGAGTTATTGGCCCGAGAGCTCATGGATAGCTCATTCTCGGAGTTTGAGAGGTGGTTTCACGTGGGCGGGCAAGATCTTCGGTTCGGGCCACAAGAGTTTTGTCTCGTCACCGGCTTAATGTTCGGGCCTTTCCTTTCCGATTTCGACCCCCACCGAGGTCCACACGTCATTCCTCAGAATAGCCTCTTCTATACTTGGTATAATGGTGAGAAGGTAAAGGATAAAAGGCTATTAAATGATTTCAAGAATACCAATATATGCATGGGGACCCCGGATCAGTACTTGAGCGCCGCGAATCTGCTCATGTACTACTACGTTTTGCTATGCCGTGATACTCAGACTATCGAAAATTGGGCATGGGCATTAGTAGAGGATCGTAATGGCTGGTATAGATTCCCATGGGGATCGTGGTCGTTCCAAGTGTTGTGTCACCAGCTAGGAGTCATGAAGAAAGACCCATCGGAGATTGCTGGGGCGACGTCGGGCTACCATTTATACGGACCGGTGTGGGCATTGAACTTGTGGGCCTACGAGGCAATTCCGGCATTAGGACGAGCGTGTGGCTATCGATTGAATGATTTATTGACGCCCCGACTTAGGAGATGGCACACTCGACAGTCCCATTTGGACTTTACTACATTTTACGACAGTCATGAGGTAATTACTCTTCATTAATTATAAATAATTAATCAAGTATATTTAATTAATTAATTATTATTGTTGATAATTAATTAAGTATTATTGATTAATATTACTTGAATACATTTGTATGCTCTAATTTATTATTATGTCTTAATTAATTATTCTTAATTATTATTCTTATAATTAATTATGATATATTTTGTTAATCGCATTATTGATTAATTAATATTCGGATTATGATATTTTATGTTTTTTATTAATTATTATTATTATTAATAAAGCATGTTTATAATTTTAATCTTAATTACTTATGGTGTAATATTTTTTTGTAGCTCGTAACCTTTCGAACGCTCGAACCCGAGCCGGATATGGAGGATGCTGAGCCGTATACACAATCATTACAGTGGCCGGATCTGTTGGTTCTGAGGTTTAACCCGAATCAACGCCACACACACAAGAAAGTGCCGCCACAGCAGAGACAGTCGAGGGCAGCAAGGGAGATGGCGAAGGTTGTGCAGAAATTAAAATGCCGCGATGCGAAGAAGGACGTAGTGCAACCACGTCGTCCCAAACAGCCTCGAGTAGCTCGGGCCTCTTCAGAGACTAGAGGCCATATCCCGGAGCGATTCCAGTTTGAAATGCCAGAATCCTCTCGGTCGAAGTGTCCTAGGGAAGAGCCGTCCCGTCCTCAGTCTTCTGAGCATCTTGTATGTTGTGTGCACGGAGATCCGTGCCGTCGTGGATGCGAGAATGATGATTGGATCGACAAGATTCTTGACAGAGCTGTCCACCGGCTAGCAGAAGATACATCTGAGAAGGGAGTTCTTGCCCGGATGGCTAAGTCTCTCGTCGGGCACCTCAAGGGCATCGTAGGATTGAACGGCAGCAGACGGTCTATGCACCGATCACCTACTCCTGTTAGCCAGCGCCAGCGATCTCCTACTCCCGATCATGCACCTGGATTTGAGCCTCGTACTGTGAGATCGAGGACGCCCCCACACGTATATGAGCAGTTCGAGGAAGAAATAAGGGCATCCTCGTCTGACAGTTCATTTATTAGGGATCTAGATTCGATCCCTTATGAGCCTCAACACATCCAGATGGAGGACGATGCTGATAGTGTGGACTCAGATGTCCCTGAGATGAGAGCGGAGGCTAGTAGGGCAGGGGGACGGGTTCTGAAGCCGTCTCTCGCATTGCAGAGCCCTTACACAGTCCATGAGACCCCGCATTCAACCCGGACTACTAGGGAAGCGTACGAGCAGTTTAGAAATGCGGGCCCGACTGCTGTGGTTCTCACTAGGCATCAGCCTCCTTACCATCTTCCTCAGGCACTGTTCGAGTCTATCGAGGATATGAGCGTTTTATTCACTGCTGAGGTTAATTTTTTTATATCTCATTATTATTATTATTATTATTATTATTATTATTATTATTATTATTATTATTATTATTATTATTATTATTATTATTATTATTATTATTATTATTATTTTCTAACATGTGTTGTGGTACTTGTTTTATATTAGGTGATGGAGCTATACTTGTTATATTGGAGGACTCGACTTCGCTTGAGGTTGTCATGCGATACTCACGTCGGGTTCGCGGGAACTATTATTGCCGGCATTGACTTTTATGTGAGTATTTTCTTGTCAGGTTCTCAAATATTTTATTATTTATTTTAGTATGTTTTTTTAATTTTTTTATTATTTTGTTTATAAGCCGGAGATGCTAAGGATACTTAAGGGTTTCCACGAAGACGACCCCACATTGGGATTGGCGAAAACCTGTATATACTCGAAGTGGAAACCCGAGAAGAAATTAATCGACCTATTCGGAGGGACCAACACTTACACGCCGTGGATTTGTTGAGACGATGTAAGTTATGCTATAGTCCACTTACTATTTTCAAAATTATATTCCACTTTAAATTATATCCGGGTTTATTGATACATAATATTTATTTAAAAAAATTCTTCTAGTTTATCTTTGTGTACCACTTGACCACCGATCACTGGATCGTACTCCGGGCATGCATTGAGGAGTGGCGTTTAGAAGTGTACGATTAACTCTTGCACGAGTTGAAAACATTGCAAGAGATCGACCATCGTACAACTCAAATTCTTCCCATATCCCGCCTATTTCCTAGACTGTTGCACGTGGCTAACTATTGGCAGCAGCATCCACATTTCACGAAGCGTAAGGATGAGATGCAGATCAAATTCCTCGCAGCTCACAAGCAATTTCGTCAAGACGATAAAATTTCTTGTGGTCAACTTGCATGTTTGGCCGTGGAAAGGATACTTGCTGCCAAGAAGCCTAAGACAACCAAACTCTCTCCACAATACATTGCTAAGCTCCGTAAGACTATTGCTAGGAGGATTTTTTTACTTTCTCGACGAGATGTAGATTGATTTTTTAATAATTTTTTAATGATTTTTTTACTTGCTATGAATGTTTTATGATTTTTTTATGATTGTTTATGATGTTGGTGGATTGGTTATGATCGTGTAAATGGAAATTGTTTATGAGTTGTTTTCGAAATTAGAATGAAACTTGTAAAGTTGTTGGAAAAAGCCGCGTCTGTCATTACACGGTTGAAATTTCATCGAAACCGTGTAACTATGAGCCCTAAACCGTGTAAGTGTGAATTATTGGAAAATTTCATATTTTAATCAAAAAAACGCGTGTTTTAGACAAATTAAGCTTCATACATCGTTATTTAAGAACATATCGAAGTGAAAACCATTACATAAATCCGTGACGTACTCTATTGAATGACACTTATAGTGTTTCTATAGACCAACGTATGTTACCAATAGCTCAGTTCTCTAAATTCTACAATTAGAAACAATTTAGGCAATTTATGTAAAACTAATTGTTTTGTAGCACTTACTTAATGGTTGTGCAATGTAATTGAAACCCGAATGATCAAAATATGTGATAAATTTTGAGTTTTTTGAAGTTGGTTGACTTTATTTGACCACTTACACGGTAAATAACAAATAAATACCGTGTACACGGTCAAAAAAAATTATTAACCGTGTAAATACAGAAATTGTTGACTTTCTTTAATTTTGACTATTTACACGGTAAATAACAAATAAATACCGTGTACACGGTCGAAAAAATTATTAACCGTGTAAATACAGAAATTGTTGACTTTCTTTAATTTTGACCATTACACTGTAAATAACAAATAAATACCGTGTACACGGTCGAAAAAATTATTAACCGTGTAAATACAGAAATTGTTGACTTTCTTTAATTTTGACCATTACACGGTAAATAACAAATAAATACCGTGTACACGGTCAAAAAAATTATTAACCGTGTAAATACAGAAATTGTTGACTTTCTTTAATTTTGACCATTACACGGTAAATAACAAATAAATACCGTGTACACGGTCGAAAAAATTATTAACCGTGTAAATACAGAAATTGTTGACTTTCTTTAATTTTGATCATTACACGGTAAATAACAAATAAATACCGTGTACACGGTCGAAAAAATTATTAACCGTGTAAATACAGAAATTGTTGACTTTCTTTAATTTTGACCATTACACGGTAAATAACAAATAAATACCGTGTACACTGTCGAAATACCATTTATAACCGTGTAAGTGCAGAGAATCTGAAATAGATCGCCAATAAACCCTAAAAACAAAAACAAAAAACACCAAATCTAATCAATGGGTCTCGACGGACATCTGGGCCTAGTATGCCCCTCACAGTGACAAATGCTACACGTTTTTTTCTTTCGACGCCGTACACCACCTTCGTGTTGATCCACATCACCGATTTGGCTTGAGGACGTGCATGATCGTCTCTTGTGCCCGTATTGACCACATCGAGAGCATTGTTGCTGATTGGCCGGAATATCTTCCACTGTGGATCTCGCCCGGCTCATACGCGGTCTCCTTGCTTGCTTTTCGATAAGAGGCGGCCAAACGACAAGGGAAGCAACCTCCTCCGGAACGCTCTAAGCCTCCGGATGGGGTACCGGCTCAATATTGGGCGAATAGACTGCCACGAGCGTCGACTGTTTGAAGTAACGGCTGACGTAGTCAGTAGCACGGCCGCCGGCAAACCTGGAAATAGAATAAATATAATTAAAAGACATAGGACCAAAGGCATCAATACAAACTGTATAAAAAACTAAGTAACGGCAGCATGCCTGAGAGCGGCACAAGCGTGTCGACAGGGCATCCCATCCAAATCAAACTCCTTGCATTCGCACGTGGAGTTCTGAAGATCGACAATGTAAGTCCCATTGTCACCCTCTACCCTATACACGTTTGGTACCGGCGTCCCACGAGTGGTGTAGTGTCGACATCTTCACAAAGGCATTTTCGGTCACCTCGTGATCTCTTGAGACGGCCCTCACCCGATGTTCCTCGAACCACTTCTCCACTATTATACGATAAGCCTCGATCATAGCGCATATCAGCAATCGCCTTGCCCATAGGAGTCTAGCATTCATTGTCTCCGCGGGATTTGAAGTCATGAAACTCGTGCGCGGAACGGGGCACTTCGAACGCGCCCACCGATGCACTCCGATGTCACACAGCCTCTGGTGTATTCCGCTACCCCTTAAGGACTCAAAATATTCGTCGAAAGTAGAATCACGATAGGCATAGGCCGCGGCTTCAAATCTTCCAAGTGCGTGCCTACCGTACGTTACCATATTTTTCATCAAATGGTAGAAGCAAAGGCCGTGAGAAGCATGTGGGAAGACATTCCGAATGGCATTTTCGATATTGATATGGCCATCGGACACTATTAACAGGTCCGTTGGTGCTCCAAAACAGTGACGCACCCTAGTGAGAAACCAAGTCCAAGACTCATCATCCTCGATCGGCCCAATTCCAATGGCAAGTGGAAACACTTGCTCGTTCCCATCCTTGGTGCAAGCTACAAATAAGGTCCCTTTATTCTTCCCCTTCAAGTGTGCCCCATCCACTACAATCACGGAACGGAGCAAATCACTCTGCCATGCTTCAATGGACTGTCCTAAAGCAAGGAACATATAACACAATCGATCGGAGGTACGGGATGTCGAGATATCATACGCGGTACCTGGATTCTTTTCCCTCAATAAGTATAGATAAGACGGGAGCCTCTCATAAGACTCCTCGAAACCTCCATACGTCATCTCTATAGCGATGTTCCTCGCTCGTAGGGCAAAACTGTAATCAATCTCAATACCGTACTCAGCTCGCATCTCATTAGCCATCTCCTTCGGCTTCAGCACGACACCATCAGTGATCAATCTCCGTGCAAAGTATGCTCCTAAAACATTTGCGGGGTATTGGCGCTGTGTATTCCCGTCTAAATCGACAGAGCATGTATGGCGTTCGGTATATTTTCCAATGCACCATATATCCCCTTTCTGCTTTGCACGCAACAAGTACTCGCACCCTTTCTTCTTGCATATGTACCCCACACGGTAAGTGTCTGATTTTTCAACTTTATACTCATGTCGGTTCTCCATTTGATGAAGTCCGACTGCTATCGCCAAATCATCTTTTTTCTTGAACAGACCACCAACACGCAATGCACCAACTAAGGGCGCAGAATAATCTCCATCGATAAACCCCAATGGCAGTGCAATGTCTAGATGAACATGAGGAATTAGCCAAGCTCGGATAACATCCGGATTTGCTCTAGCATTGTCGCCACGGCGGGTAGGTTGAGACTCGGAATTAATGTTGCGATGCCCAATAATCCTATCAATCTGTCTGGGATCTCGGATCCATGCACCGAACTCCAGGGTTAATGACTCAAATAAATTGGACAAATCCACTGCATCCCTTTCTTCGTCAGCCCTTTCTTGCCTTTCTTCCGCGGCCGTTTCATCCTCGACTCTCTCTTCGTCTTCCTCGACCCTCTCTTCGTCTTCCTCGACCCTTTCTTCTTCCGAATGTAGTCCCTCCCAACTCGGCTCTTCAGTATTCACACTCGTAAAAACCCTAGAACCTTGCGTTCTAGGAGTGCTCCGGGCAATATTCTTATCCTTGCTAATTACATAAACAGTTGCCTTTTTTTGCTGCTCCACAATCAATCTCAACAAATCAACGTCACTCCTTAAATCTACCTTAACCGTTCCATGATCGCCTGTATCAGTCAAATAGTAGAGCATATATTCGGCTTCAGCATCGACTGTTTGATCACGGATCTCTTGTAATAGATTGTCACGGGTAATTTTTGTCATGGCCAAATGTACTAGAACACCCTCGCCCCCTACATAAGTGCTTCTCTGCCAATGCCCACCGTGACGAATAAATATTTTTACTTGAGACATCACTGCAAAGTGAACCAAAAAATTTAAAATTTAAGTCAAATTACAAACAAAAACACTAAAATTGTAATAAGTCTGCAGCTACACGGTTTAATCTATTTACACGGTGTAACCTAACATTACACGGTAAAAATTAACATAAAACCGTGTAATAACTTACTCTACACGGTAAAAATGAAATAATTAACGTGTAAAAGCAGATTAACCGTGTAAAATATTTAAACCGTGTTTATTTAAATGATTTGCACGGTTATTATGGTTTAAACCGTGTAAGCATAATTACAATCAATTCATATCTTCAAAACCGAATTATTCATTGTTTAATCATGATTATCAACTAATATATTTTTCAAAGGATAACATAACTACTTAATATATGTTAAACAAGACCAGAAAATATCATATAGTAGAAAAATAATTTCAACCGTGTAATATATATTTATACCGTGTAAACAAGAACATGAATAATTTATGCACTTTTTAATAGATAGTACCACGACAAATATGCAAAATTGAAATGTACCTTTTTAGTTTCAGCTAAATAGCGTCCAAATTGCACCAAATTCACACCCAAAATTGCATAGAACTAGAGGAACTTCGATTATTTCTCTCTCTACAATTTCAATGTTTATAAATTTGCGTTACACATTTGTTGTTGTTTCATTTTGTTGAATTTTCTGATTCGTCAATAAATGTAGAACACTGTAACTGAATTTCTTCTGATTTGGTTGTTGTCAATAAATGAATTTCTCGATTTTTTATTTAATTTTTTTTGGCAAAAAAATTTATGTTTACACGGTCTCATGAACTGAATTGGAAGAAATAGATTGAAAAAATTCAGAAAAACAGCCGACCGAGTAAAGAGAAAGAAACAATATATTTTTTAACTTTACTTACAAGTGGGCCCAAAAGTAAAGGCTATTTTTGTATTTTCATAGCTTTTTGGGTATAAAACTTATAGTTTTAAACTTGTGGGTATAAAACTTATACTTCTATTTATTTTGGGTATTTTTAAAGTTCACCCATTTTATTACAGGGACACTTAAAAAATAGAGAGAATATTTAAAGAAGAAAATATAAAAGAGATACTATATTATGTGATGTGTATATATATGTGTGGATATGGTTGCAATAAATAACAAATTGATATTTGTAGAGAGAGCGAGAGAGAGAGAGAGAGAGAATTGATATTTGGAGGGTGCAATAGCCAAACAAATTGATGCAGTGGTAGCTATCACATATGGGTTGGTTTGTCCTGATTTAGAATTGTGGTGAAAGAATCTATGCCCTAAAAAGGATATACTCCAACATTTTCCTAATTTTTTGCTCCTTCAATTCGCTCTTTTTTGACAAAACTTCATCACCCACCCATACCCCTCTTAATTAATCAATTTTTCACATTTCAATATTGCTTAACTAATGCCAGATCACCCCCGCATCTACTCATATTAATTACATCTTATAATTGGCATCAACTATTAAAGAAAAAACAATTTAATGCTAATAGTTTCCTAATTCATCACCATTAATTATCAATTCCTGTAAACCTACTTTGTCGATGGTTGGGCCTATTAATATTCATTAAAAATAATAATAATAATACTATGTATTTGGCCCATTCATCTCCTCTATATTTGGACCGAATCCAAATATATGGGCCCAATAACTCGCAACCTAATTTGAAGAGGGGATTTTAAACATAGCCCCTGATTTTCTCTAGGGGTGAACACTATTATCCGAAAATCGAAAACCGAACCGAAATAAAATTTCGGTTTGGGTTATTCGGGTTTTTAATAATTTCGGTTATTTTTCTTAGTGCAATTCGGGTTTCGGGTTTGGGTTCTGATTTTTTTTTTTACCACCCGAAAAACCGAAAATCCGAAATATTATTTATTTTAATTATTATTAATATTTTATATATTCATATATTATTATTATTTATATACTTTGGCAATTTATCTTTGGTGATTGTAATATTTAGTTTATAGTTGATATGAAATTAGTTAATACTAGTATTTGTTTTTATGGTTTAATTGCAATAGTAAAAATATTATTAGTATTGATTTTGGATGAAAATTAGGTGTGTTAATTAAAGTTAGAATTGAATAAAGCAAAAAAAAATATTTTTTAATATTTTAAAAATAATTCGGGGAAAACCCAAAAAATCGAAATAAATCGAAATTAATTTCAGTTTTTCGGGTTCGGATTTTTTGAAATTCAGGTTCAGGTTTATTTTACAAAACTCGATTTTTTTTTTTCGGTTTTTCCGATTTTACAAAACACCCGAACCGAAACCCGAATGCTCACCCCTAATTTTCTCACTTTAACCCCCAAAATAAAATAATGATAAAATTAATTGTCCCAACATCATAAAAAATGATTGCCGATTGCATTTTCTCCTATCCTTCAGCCGCCGGCTCCTCAACGCCGCTATCGTTGCGGTGGTCTTCTCCTTTCACTCCCCTCGACACAGAACCGCCTTTTCCAAATACTGAAACCCAACCTCAAAATTGAAAATCGATTTCTCTCCTCTATCTCAGCCGGCGTTCTGCTACTTCATGCCGGCGCTGCTACCGCGTTGCCTCCATGCGCGACTACTTCCATCGCCCGAGTCGTCGTCGGCAGCAGTAACAGGGTCAAAGGCGCTGCCCTGGTCTTCTCTGATCCGACTCTCTATCTCTCTCTCTGAACTCTCTACAGCCGTAGACGACACAGGTTCCTTTGTTGGAGTCGAAGATGCATTCTATTAACCAAATTCCTCCTGTATTAAAATAAATCAACAGCTAAATAGCCAATTTTTTTACACGATTCTAATGGTCAACTATTTCCCTTAGTAGGCCTTCTATTTTGCACTGCAAATCGTGCCATGGCTGCCTTGTAGTTCCTGGATATAAAACGTTCAATACAAATGCAGCGTAAGTACTAGTACTGGATGAGAGAGAGAGAGAGAGAGAGAGAGAGAGAGAGAGAGAGAGCTAATTAATTACACCAAAAGTGGGTTGTGGTGTCGCCGCGGAAGACGGTTTTGGGATCGTGCCATCCACAACATGCTTGTTTATTCCTTTTTTGACATGTACTCTACACAAACTGATCACTTAATAATTAACTTCATTATACCCTATTATTTACATATTTTGCTATTGTTGATATCATATAATTCCACTTTAAGTGAGACTCTTATTCCACTCACAATACAACCATGTAAAATTAAGCAATTTAAAATTATATTTTTTATGTAGAACCTTTATTATACTAATACTAAAACTAAACAATATCTTAAAACCCGTGAAAACCCGAGACAAACATTTTGTGGACTGAGGAAGTATACCTTATGCCCTTCTTTTATATCAAGAAATACACCCTTTACAATACATAAAAGGTCAGGTAAAAAGTTCCCACTTGAAATGAGTCTTCCTCACTTTTCCACAAGAAGTTAAAATTCGAAAATAAATGAACAATTGGATTGATGAATTGCTTAACAAAAGAATACAAATTGTGTACAACTTCAGGAGCTTACAGTCATTACAAAGAATCAAAAAATAAAATCAAAAAATAAAATAAACTTACAATTATTAAAGAAAAGAATCTCAAACAAAAGAATGAACTAATTTTTAATTATTAGAATTAAAGAATGATGAACAAATTTGTTAGGTAGGCAGCAGCAGTCCAGTCCTCGCAACCCAACTTCATTATAAAAAGGGGAAACGAAGGACTATCAATGAATTATTAATTAATCAATTAAGCTTATTTAGCACCATTTTGATTAATTAATTTGTGTAAGAATAATTAATAATTTAATGTCGGAATTTGCGTTTTTTTTTCCTGAGTTCTTCTTCTTCCTCTTCTTCCACCTCGATCAAGTTCTTGATCACCACATCCGTCGCATTTGCCAGAAATTCCGGCCAATCCCTAAAAAAAAAAAAAAAAAAACCATTAATATTTTTTTTTAATGAAATTATTGATTATTAAAAAATATATATATATATATTATATATATATTTATTACTAACCCTCTAACGGTGTCGAAAGTGAGGCCGACGGTGAATTTGGCGGCCTCGAGGGCGGCGGCGAACTTCTGGAGCTCCTCCGGCGAGCGGGAGCCGTCGTCCTTGACGCGGAGCTCCGACGGCTTGACGTCGCAGAAGATGGGGACCACCCGCTTCCGCAGCTCCGTCATGAGGCTGAGCTCGTGGAGGCAGAAGTAGGAGTCGCAGTACATCGGGGAGAAGACGGCGATCCCGACTTTGCACTCGCGGATCGCCGCCTCGATCTTGTCGAAGAGCCGGTCGCCGGGCTTCATGCTCTTGCTGTCCAGGAACGGCCGGAGGCCCAGCCCGCCGCGGAGGTGGTGGTAGAGCAGCCCCGCCACGTTCCGCTTCGTGTCGACCCCCCGGTGGTTGATGAACACGTCGCACGGCGCCTGCTGCCGCCGGCTCTGCAGGATCTGGCGGCCGTGGCGCCGGACGGTGCTGACGACGGCGGAGGAGGAGGAGCGCTGCATGGCGGAATTTGATTTATTTATTTATTTTTGAGAAATGGGGTTTAGTTAATTCGGAAATAAATGAATGAATGGATGAATGAGGTATTTTTTTATTTTAATTTGGATTTTAGCTGTTTTGTGTTTCTTGAAAAGGAAATGAGGGTAGAATCGTAGGGTCTTAATAAGGAATTGGTAGGTGGGGTATTTATAGTTGTGTAAAATTGAAGGGTCTTGGATTTTTATTTTTCTCTTTTTCTAAAAAAAATGGAGAAAATTGAGATGTCTACTAATCAGAATGTTGGACTGTTTGAAAATTAACATAGGAAAAAAAGAGTAAAACTTTGAATGTTTTGACTCTTTTAGGTTGGTCTACGTTAGTCCTTCAAAGACGCTTTAATATGTTTATAACTTGTTTTTAATAACTAGTATGGAGTATAATTAATTTCACTACTTTACTTACAAATCTTATCATTAATATATATATACCTTTGAAAAACCTATCATATACTATGTTGATTTATAACTAGTCACGTACCAAAAATCGATTTTTCTTGATTTTTTTTCATTTTTTCTATTTCAGTTTAATATAATTCAGTCTAACATTTTCGAACTAACAATGGTTCGTTAATTCAATTAGGGTGTACAATTTAGCATTTTTTTCTTCTGTTTTTTACTAATAAAATTAAACTTGAAAATAATAAACCCCCGATTGGCGAATCCTAGTCATTTAGTATAAAATTAGATTGAATCAAAATATCTAGAGATTGAAGAAAAAAGTAAAGTAAAATTAGAAAGAAAAAAAAAATTACGGTTGATATACTGTAATCAGGATAGAGGATCTCATGTGCGACATTCTATATATAATTCCATAACCTTAATCGTACGTACTAATGGGGATAATATTTTCTCTTACTAACTCATGATTTCATAAGAAAACGATGTATGAGGGTTATACGTAATTAACCTCTAAAAATAATTTATAAGATGTAATAATTGATTATATTCAACGTGTGAACATTTTCTGGAAATTAAGGAAAAATAATTAAGAAAATAAAGATTGTTATTTCGGGTGTGTAGAATGCGAATCGACAGAGTAACAACTTAGTAAAAACCGAGGCGAGAATTTAATTCTCTCTCCGCAAGACAAAATTGCTCTGCACAGTACACGCGGTTCGATAGCAATTGTCTCCAAGATACAACGGTTGAAACGATTACGAGTGCAATGAAAATCGAATGAATTAAACCAAATGAGGGGGGCTCTATTTATAGTTTCCAAGTGGTGCGACTGAAGGGACGCGACCGCACCAAGTGGTGCGAACCAAGGAGACACCGACAAAGTGCGCCGACAAAGCGCCCACTGCGACGTGCACGTGCTCGGATGGTGCGAGTAGGAGTTCGGTCAATGGTGACTAAAAAGTCAACTATGATACACCATAAGACACACCATAGAGGAGCACACTTGATTGCTCCTTAATATTTAGAAATCCCTTATAAATGGTTCTACTCTTCATTATTTTTCCAATGTGGGACAAATGTTCTCCCCCACATTTCCCACATTCAAATGTTTTACTTTGTGCATTCATTTCTCATTCATTCCTTTATGGAATTAGACAAATAAATACACTAGATTCATCTACATAAAATATAGATTTCAAATCCATTATCAATTCCATTAATTAATGGAATTACCATAACTTAATTATGGATTTAATTTAGACTATTTATTGGGAAAATTCCAACAATGAATTTAGAAGAAAACTTTTTTTTTCTTAGAAATTACAATTCATTTTCAATAAGATGCCAAAATTATGTTTGCAGTTGACTCTTTCCTGTCTCCATAATCCTTATTCAGAGATTTCATGTTCTAGGCATTTGCTAATTAATTAAGAAAGTGAGAAAATTATTTAGCATAAGCTTTTCATGTCCAAACAAAATATCCTCAATTGTTAAAAATATATAATCACTATTATTTGAGCAACCAAAAAAAGATAAGAAATAAACAAGAGTTTCTTCACAAGAATAAAAAAGATCGACAGCTCTTATATAGATTTCAATTTATTTTCACCCCAACTCGGAAAATAAATAAATAAAAACAACTCCAATAAAAATTCAAATTAATTTTTTGGTGTTGACTGTTTCAAATCTTCATATCCTTGTTGGCTGCTGCTTATTGAGATAATATGGAAATTTAATTTCCTAATTAGGGAAGTGAGAATATTATTCAGCAGAATTTATCGAGGTCCTATTTTGTCAGAATTTTCAATAAGCAAAATTAAGGACGATAGTGACCCCCCAAAAAAAAATATAAAATATAAAATAAATAATAAAGAGCTCGGCGTATGATGATAATCTACATCTCGTCATCTTCAACATTTAGCGTCGCTCTCGTACGAACAAATGTTACTTTCATTCTTACACTTGCGGTTTATCCGATTAGTCTTTTTCTTTAACCCCACACACATATATATATTTTTAAATATTTATATTCGGATGGATTTTTAATCATACAATACGATACATGAGATAAGGGGTGGATGCAGAAAAAAATCTTAAATATAAGAACAGTTGTATATTATATATTTTGAGTAATTTGTAAATTTTCTTTCTATTTGGTTTGGTGATGGGACTTTTACAGTCTAATATTTTTGCACAAATTAATAAATAATTTGACAATTTTGTAAGTGTATATTTTAACTTTTTACATTAGAAGTCTCCAAAATTATCGACCATACACTTTAATTAGCTAGATTCATCGACTAAGTTTATCGGTGTTGGTTGGCCTTGTGCCATGTCATTATCATTTAAAAAAGAAAAGAAAAATAAGGGCGGTCTCCAAGATGGTGCCATGGATCAAGATACTCTCTCCGTCCCATTAGAATATGCTTGTTTTTAAAATATATGTGAGGTATAAAATAATAAAATATGCATATTCTAATGGGACAGAGAGAGTAATATTTATTTAAAATAACCGATGGGATTGTGCCATTTGTCTTTTTATTCGTCCATCAAATTCATAGTTAAATTTTTAGATAAATAACCATATCTTTTACATTTTAATTATAAAAAAAAAATGCCAAAAGAAAATTTCCATACTTTATAGATAGAGTCCAAACATTATATACTTTCACGCAATTTTGATTCATGTAATTTATTCTCTTATTTTGTTTTTTTTATCACATTCATTTTTTTTTAATATTTTATCATTTGCAATAACGTCAACTTATTTTAAATATATTTATTATAATTAATTATATTAAATTTAAAATAATTAAATATACACTCCATCAAAAATATTATGGTTGGCGGTTGGGTGATCATTGATAAACCCATAAAAAATATGTATGGTTGAGTTGAGAATAATATTGTATAAATAAAGGTAGAAAATTAATTAAATATTAACAAAGTTGAGTGTTTGAGTGATTGGGGTATTTGCTGATAGTGTTATTATATATACTCTCTCTGTTTTTCTTAAGTGTCACAACCACTAAATTACAAATACCAAGGAAATGTTTTAATTTATATTTTAATCTAATTTATTATTCTCTTTTTCTGGGCACCAACTTATATATAACATTAATTTTAAAAAAAAAACTTATATATAACATTAATTATAGGGGTAAAATTGAAAAAATATAGTTATTATGTCATCAAATTTTGAAATGAGACACTTAAAAACAAACAACAAAAATAGTAACTAGGACACTTAAAAAAACGGAAGGAGTATGTGCATTCGTGTGACTAATTCATTTATATATCGGATTTAATTATGTACTGCAAATAGAATATGTCACATACAAATGCAATAGAAGATCCGAACTGAAAATATTATGTTAGTAATTAGTAATAACGATTTCACTGAACATGAAATTACATTTACTACAAAAGCGATCGAAGAGTCAAATAAGTAAAAATGAGAAAGCGATCTGTTTAAATATGACAGTCAATTAATTATATTTCGACGTGTATTTTGCTATTTTAGTGATTAAATATTTTTTAGCAAGAATTTAGAGACAAATCATTGACTATGACATGAATTTCTAGATAATTAGGGTTCAAAATCAATCTTCAAAGGGTTGCATAATTCTTATCATGAGCTCAGCTCCTAACTGAGATTATTCTTCCGTACAAATGTTTTATTGGACTGAGTATTTGCTCTGTTTTTAACTTTTGATGCCTTTTGTGTTTAATTAGTATTATTATTATTATTAAATTAAATTAGTAGAGTTCCCATGGCTCCCTTGATAACAAGAAAAGAAAAGGGAAAAAAATATATATATATGTCACTTTGAATTGAATTTTCGTTACGCTGAGTAGACTCCATCAATATTGACAAGAATTAATGGAATTCTGCCTCTCATCAAATAAGAAAACGTGGTCGATGTCTCTCTCCCTCTCTCTCTCTCTCTCATGAGCTAAAATTTCATGGAAACTCCATAGTGATGGCAATGGAGGGGACAAAAGAATTGAGTTTTTACGACTAATTGAGTTCTTCACTGTAAGGAATATCAACAATGTTTCGCATTTTTCAACCGTAGTCACTCGAACGACCCTTAACCTATTGGTTGAAGGGGAAGCGCTATCTTATCAGGATTTATTCCATTTTCTCATAACAAATAGTATCGATCTTATGCTTGATTTCCTTTAATTTCAATGTCACATGCAAAATTAATTGGGTTATTTATAGTTGAAGACCCAAACCTTGAACATTTTTTGATTTGTGGCCAAATTTGTATTTTATTTTTTAAGAGACTCGAACTTTCAAATTTTTTTTTGATGTGACATGAACTTCACTTTATTTCTAAAATGTCTCAAACTTTCCAAAATTTTATATTATATTTACGGCCTGCATTTTGAATTTTGATGTCGCTTAAATGATTCAACTCTCAATTGAAATGAATTGATATCTTATGCTCCACCTCACCATCGTTGTTTCGAATATTCCAACTCATTTCAATTGTGAGTTCAGTCATTTAAGCGACGACAAAATTTGAAAAAATGCCATAAATTGAAAATTCAAGAAAGATTAGGTCATTTAAAAAATAAAATGAAGTTCAAGTCACATATAAAAAAATTATATATAAAAGTTCAGATCTTTAAAAAAAAAAAACTGATGTTCATACCATAAATCAAAAAAATATTCAAAGTTTGGGTTATAAACTATAAATAACCCAAATTAATTTCACCATAACAAAATAGAGATCCTAAAAATGATGATTAGAAAGCAACAATTAATGCCCTCGTCACTTTACATATTTATGGGACCATGATTCCATTAAGTTTTTGTTGCAAAGTGGTATAGTATAGTACAGGGATTGAAATTTGGACCAATTCAGCTGTTCTTAGCCGCCCAGGAAATTCAAAATATGGACAATTAAATTAGCTAGTAGTTTCTTAGAACATGAAATGTGATATATGTTCAAATAGCATATGCATATAAATGATAATGCGATTGTAACCCTTTTATAATCCGTTGCCATTCCCCTTACAAAACGTTATCATCAACTCATTGCCTATGAAAAAAAATTCCATAGTTTATTATGTCGCTAAATATTGTCGACAAAATAACTATGGACGAGCTTTTTCAAACCCAAATTCTGCTCAAAAACACTTTCCATGGCAATCCATGATTCATTGATTCCGTTCGCAAATTAGGGGATTATTGTAGTGAGTTCATGCATACAAATTCTTCAATATCAAATCAGTTTTTTTAGAATTATAATTTTAGGAATTTAGAAGAAGAGAATTATAACGTGATCAGAAGCCACCGAATCAGCAATAATGCAAATACAATTTAAATTCTCATAACATAACCAAACGCTTAATAATGATGTTTTGGATTCTTCTTTAAATATATATATATATATATATAGGGTACAGATTCTGTGTTAAAGAATTCCCCCATGTTAAATAGGAATGAATCCCAATCATCCATCTAATAAAAACCAATGGCTAAGATTTGATATCCAAATTAATTATACAAGTATTAATTTATTATTTTAAATTAATTGAGGGTTAATTGTGGTACAATAAGTATCTTAGGTTCCACCAAATCTTTAACTTCCTAAATGAATGGCCGCCACTTTGCACAATTAATATGCAATCACACTTATTTCACAAATTAAGAAGTAGATTTCGATCAACAATTTATTTTGAGAATGCAGAACTTTTTTTTTTTTTAATTTGTCAACGTGAAAATTTTATGCTTAATACTAAATAAATTATGTTTAATATTATGAATTTGTATGCTTAAAATCATGCTTAATATTACGAATTTGTATGTTTAAAACTATATAAAATCATGCTTAACATTACGAATTTGTATGCTTAATACTAGATAAATCATGCTTAACTTTGTGAATTTGTATGCTTAAAACTAGATAAAATTATGCTTAACATTATGAATTTGTATCTTAAACTAGATAAAATCATGCTTAATATTACAAATTTTATGCTTACTAGATAAAATTATGCTTAGCATTATAAATCCGTATGCTTAATACTACATAAAATCATGCTTAATATTACGAATTTTATGCTTTGTAGATAAAATTATGCTTAGCATTATAAATTTATATGCTTAATTACTACATAAAATCATGCTTAATATATTTATATATGTATATATAATAATCATAAATCATATATATTACTTTGACGATATGTATATATTTTGAAAGAAATTATTGAAGAATGACAAGAAATAAGAATAAATCCCTTACTTATATATATAAAGAATCTTATCGGCATGATGAATTGATCATCTCTTTAAAAATTGAATGCAATCCCTTAATTTTAGGGACGTTAGATATTAGGAGTATTTTCATTAGACAATATTACCCCTAAATTAATTAAGTTAATGTAATTCTAGTTATTTAGTCTATATTTTCAACATTCATTTATAACCACATATCTAAAAAAATGGATGGAGATGATTCATTCCTATTTAACATATGGGGATCTATTAATATATGATCCAACCTCTATATATGTATATATATATATTATCGTGTATTTAAATGGTTAGCCCATAATTTGGGCCAAAACACCTTGTTTTTTTTTTTTATACTTACTTTTCTTCAAAAGCTCTTAAATAAATAGTATGGCTTGAATAAAATTAGGTTATAGGTAGGTATCAAATGAATATTCGGGGATCTAAATAAAGAAGGGGAAAAAAAAAGATTATACTTATATCAATATTCATAGACAGGATCCTTTCAAAAAAAATATACTAATATATTCATAGACAGGAGGCGGATGTTCTTCCTATAGTTTCTGCATATATATATACATACATATATATATATATATATATATATATATATATAGGGATGAATTATGTTGAAAACTAATTATTACGTGAAACCTGCGATCCATTATAAAATGTTGCATTTTATGCACAAAAGTGTTGCATTTTTATCATAAAATGTTGCGTTCTCATGATGATGCATTATATGCATAAAAATAATATAAAATAATATATAATAATATATTTTATTATGCAACATTTTATGCACAAAATGCATCATTTTATGCACAAAATGCATCATTTTATGCATAAAATGCAACATTTTATGATGGGTTGCAGGTTTCACGTAATAATTAGTTTTCATATGATCTACTATATATATATATATATATATATATATACATTGGTTTATAATAAATATTTAGAATTAAAAGAGGATAATGATTTGAGATATTTATGTTTGGGTTGGCTTAATTAAAATATACTATAGCTATTGATATTTTTTTTCATTTATAAAATAAATTAGAAGATTACTAGTGAAACAAACTTGAATAAGATCTGAAAAAGAAGTGATGGGCAACGTCCTAAGTTTATCCATACTTTACTTGGTTCCTCTCTTTCTCTCCACGCAACATATATTAACTCACGTGAAACTTAATTATTATTCTTATTCTCCCTTTTTTTTTTTTCATTTTCCCAAATAAATAAGTTAAAAAAAAAAAGAAGAAAAAAAAAGAAGGTTCTTAATCATAAATAAAAATTGGAGGAAACGATAAGGCAATTTTTTTTTCTAATTTAATTCAATTTAAATATGTAAAGTCAGGTCGTACAGTTTACATTAAGTTTACATTAGTCATATACATCGACTGAATCGTAGTTTCACTGATTTTCCGAGTGATTAAATCTATAGTTTGACCGTTTCTTTCTTACTTTTTTTTTTCGATTTTAGAAAAATAATAATTATTCCATAATTGTTTACACTAAATAAAAAAAAAAAGAATATTGAAAGGCCATATGCAAGCTGGAATCAACAATATATATAACAATATTGTAGGCCATGACGGTGCAATAAGACAAGCTATTTTTTTTTTTACACTCGCAAACCCTTTTATTAGGCATCTCCATTGGATTCTAATTCTATACATTATTATTTATTACACAAATAATTCAGATTCGATTTTAGTACATATAAAGATAAACGTCGAATAATGTGACAATCAATCATATTATGAGAATTAGAAACAATCTGAATTGATGATATTCTCTAAATATAGTGATAGAAAACGTATGATTGTAACACATAATAAATATGATTAACAAAACATAATTTCAGATCAAAGAAAATATTATTGAGAAAAAAATTATAATTTCATACATAAAAGAACATAAAAAACATATAAATAAGTGGCTATCAAGATTCTCACGTAAGATTGATTCATGTATAGTGTATACTATATAGATATATACACTCTAATTTCTCGTAAATTTTTCAGGATTTTGTCATATGTAGAGGGCAAGATCGTCATTTTATGTCAAATATATTTAGGATTGAATTTGCAACATGTTGCCTTAATTTAATTGGAAAATAAAATGAATAAAGAACATCTAATAGTATCTTAAAAAAGAATTAGCAATGAGCCAAAAAAGTCAAAATAAAGTATGATTTCCAAAATATTAGAAAATGACAATCCAACCACTCCGTCCCCATTTCCCACCTCAAAAGAAAAAAAATATCAAGCAAGTGTATATATATGTATTCGTGGTTTAATTTTCATGGGCCCATTAGAAATAACGAAATCATATATTCCAAAATGTGTATAAAAATTAACAAATGGATACTAGGTATAATATAAACGATTCAATTATTTTTCATAAAGCCAAAGATATAAATAATCAAACAAATAAAGAAAATGAAGGCCTTGGAATTAATTATTGCTCTACTATGGCCCACTATAATTTAATTGATGTTATTATTATTTTTTAACAACTCTATTCATGTCCACCTTTTTTGCTATGTACGTACCACCTAATCATAATATATTATCTTTATGTTTGTTTTAACTGGTAAATAGTCATATTATATTTTGATAAATTCACTAAATGTTTTTCAATTTTAAATAGAAGCCAAGCTATAATCTGTGGATTAGAGTTCCTCACCATGATTTTTTTTTTTTTTTTCTTCTTTTGAAGGAAGTGCACTGTAAATAGAAAGATGCAAAATGTAGGAATAATATTTTTGAACTGGTTTGGGAATAATAATTAGCAGTAATTCCAAAATAATGGAGGGAAGGTGGGGACAATATGTTTGTGGGCCCAACTTCCATATAATCATCTAATCTAATCGAAGAAAATTTTCCCCTCACTCAACCATCTCTCTCTCTCTCTCTCTCTCACACACACACACACGCACACACACAAAAGAGAGCTCTCACACTCCCCATGTGCACTGCTCCATCAGTTCTTGCTGGCTCTCTCTCATCTCCAGTTAAGCCTTTGCAAGAAAAGGTTTTTCAATGTCACGTTCAAGAACATGAACTCGCAGCTTAACAAACCCCAACTCTAGACCTCCCTTCGCCATCTCTCTCTCTCTCTCCCCCTCTCCTCTCACAGTGGGAGAGCATGGATTCCAATACCCTTCTCGATTATGCTCTGTTCCAGCTCACCCCAACAAGAACAAGGTATTTCCTCAACTCATCGAATTCTTGAATAATTTTGATGTCTCTAGCAAGTTACTGATGAAAAATCGAACAATTTTTTTCTGGGTTTCGTTGGATTGGAAAAAGATGCGATCTTGTTGTGTTTTCTGGGAAGAAGAATGAGAAATTGGCATCTGGGCTCGTGGAGCCCTTCGTGGCTCACTTGAAATATGCTAAAGATCAGATTCCAAAAGGGGGTTATTCAATAACCCTTCGCCCCCCTAGTGATGATGCTTCATGGTTCACTAAGGCCACTTTTCAGAGGTAATTTTGTTTGATCTGTTTCCTAATTGATGTTTTACAATGCAGCTGATTTGAGTTTTTTAGTGTGATCTTAAATTCTTGATGCTTATTGGTTCCAAATCGTTTGATCTTAGTGTTGCTAATCTTTTTGAACTTTTCTTGGTTTCTTGGATGATTAGATGTGTAGTTATTGATAATCTTGAAGTTTTATGAGAAAGAGTGAAGGAATTTGGGGTGGACTTTGTTTCTTGGTGAATGGCTTTGGTTGAGGTTTTCAGTTTACAAATTAGTGGTTAAAGAAAAGTTTGCATTTTCAATTCATTTATTTTTCTTTATGAATCTGTATCTGCAGATTTGTACGTTTTGTCAGCACGCCTGAGATTCTTGAGAGGATAATTCGTATAGAACGAGAAATTTTGCAGATTGAGAGTTCAACACAGAATAATGAAACTCCTACTACAGATGAGGCAGTGGAAGGTATAGAGACATAATCCTTTAAGAGAAAATTGCATATGTATGGACATATATGGTGGATTTATAGTCTTTGAAGCTTCGAAAATATGTGATAGATCGGACGTTTTTTTGGTATTTAGCAGTTCATCCCCTTGCAGTTCTTTTCCTTTTCTATGATTAATTGCAGATCAATCTCTTATGCATTTGCTGATGCTTTGAGAATGTAATCTATTCGGGATTTACTTACTAAGTACATTATGTTATTAGGGAACGAATCAGTTACTGATGGGAACCCAAAGAAGTTGACTAATTCGTCTAAGGTATTCTAACTAACTGTGAGAAGCAGACCTTCATTCTTAAGTTTGCATCTGATTCAAATTTTTATCAATGGTTCTTTAGTTAACCTCCGAAGAAGAAGATCATGGGGCTGAACTGAGGGAAAATTCTAGGTATTTGATTCTCACTTATAAAATTCTGTGGATTGCGCTTATAGCTTCTAAAACTGAGTCATTTACTTGTTCTTCTGAGAAGGGCTCGTCTCCAACGTGTTATGGATACACGAAAAACATTACTTCTGAAAGAGCAAGCCATGGCTTACGCCCGTGCAGTTGTGGCAGGGTATGAAATGGAAGACATTGATGATCTTATATGCTTTGCCGACACATTTGGAGCCTCACGTCTAAGGTACACCTCGACTATGATCAATAAACACGAGGCCACCATTTATCTGATTATTTGATTCGGTATGTCCCAGAAATCTTCATGCATCATTCAACGTGGTCACCATAAGTAATGAAGTTATAAGTAGCTCATGTTACTATGAATTTACTTGCACGCAGACACGAGCATTGTGTTTGATCTTTTTTTACTATTTTTGATGGCTTCATAAAGTTCTTGTTCTGCCTCGATAATTCGTTTTCTTTCCATATAGGGAGGCATGCACCGATTTCAAGGAGCTTTACAAGAGAAAACATTCAGATGATCAGTGGATGGGTGAATTAGCCGCAGTACAAGCGTCCTCCATGGCTGAGCTCCCGTACATGCCAACGTCTGGAATTATGCTTACCGGTGAAAATTTTCATGGGAGTCCACTCGAAAGAACTGGCTCCTCTGACCCTTTATCCGACACTTCAGATAAAAGCAAAGGTATGTTCTTCATTAGAGACGAGATAAATGATATGACTCCGTTGGTGGATAGTTCGTAGCGTCTGACCTGAATTTGTTTTGTTACAGAAAATAATTCTCCGAGTGAGCAGAGACCAAACGTTCAGCAGGTGCCGTGGATGAATCAGATGCCTCCGTATATGTACAACTTTCAAGGCCAGATGCCTCAGATGCCCGGTTACCAAGGTTATCCGTATCCTGGTATGCCTCCTTATTATCTGGCCAATATGTCGTGGCCATCTCCTAATTCGACGAAGAATCATAAATCATCTCAGAGGAAGGAGAAATCTTATAACGCGGATGATATAGATGAATCCGAGGGAGACGAAAGTACTGCTTCTAGTAATTCGGATAATGGGACGGGCTCAAATGAGGAGAAGGAAGAAGATAAGAAGACTTCTTCAAGGGGAGGGAAACACGGGAAAAAGAACAAGAAGAAGTCTTCGAAAACAGTTGTCATTCGGAACATAAACTACATAACTTCCCAAAGACGCAATGGAGAAGATAACGAGTATTCGGAGGAGTCTTCGGGTGATGAAGCTTCCATTAGAAAGGGGGTTGATAGTGCGATTGCATCTTTTGAGAAGCATGCGCACCCGAAAGCACCTAAAAACCGAGGAAAACATGAATCTGGAAATAATGTCGATGCTGATGTCTCCGAAGGCGTAAAATCGAGTGATCCTTGGGGTGCTTTCCAGAATCTTCTCCTTAGTAATGAAGACTCGAATTCCAGTGAAATGACAAAGCATCACAGTGGAGATCCCATGGAAGAACAATTTATGATGAAAAGTTCCAACGGTGGGCTTTCGTACAAAAGCAGCGACGCGTTGGATTTGGAATCTGAGAAAATTAAGAGACAGCCTTTGACTACCGATGATTCGGTTCTTGTGATTCACAGAAACGGGGAGAGTGGTGGCAAACCTCACGCTGTGGATTTTGCAAATGGCGAAGAAATGCAGTTAACCATGAAGAGAACTGTTTCCGAAAATGAGAATGCATTGTTTGCCCAACAGTCGAGAGGATCAGGAACCATAGTAGGAACGCTACAAGATTTTTCCTCGGAATCAACCACTCTCCGGAACAGGAAAGAGGAAGACTGGTTTATCGTCAACTCGCAACCACAAGAAGCCGTCAGTCACGACTCCTTTTCCCTCGCGAGTGACATGGTTAAGAAAGAAGCAACTAAAGGAGCAGCTGCTGTGGTTGACGACTCATTCATCATAGAGTCTCGATCAACGGCTGAAGATCATTATACCTCTCAGTGGAGAACAGATATAAGCATGGATGCTGACTTTGATATGTCCCCACAGCCAGAAAACGGAACTCTGGCCATTTCTAAATCTCTCGAACCTGATGACCTCTGCATGGTGCTTGTTCGCGAATCACAGGAATCCAGTGCATCGTGGACCCCAGATATGGACTACGAAGCTGAGATCTCCTTCAACGAAGCTGATAAAAAAGCTTCTTCCAAGATGAACGGTGAAGCTGTAAAAGAACCCGTTGCCAACGGTAAACCAGCCAATGGCAAGAAAAACGGTGGTCCGACATCTAAACTTCAAGGGAGACCCCGAGCTTTGGGAGCTGGCAAAATCGATCCGTTTTCTAAGACTAAGAAGATACCTTCACCAAACAGATCACTGCCTCCGAAGAGCAAGCTGCAGAGGGTACAATAAATTTATAACTATATATGCATTTCGACTTTTATCACACTCTTATGCTCGATAGTCGATGCTTATGATGATTGCATCGCTCGTGCAGGAAGAGGAGGAGCGCAAGAGACTGGAAGAAGCGCTGATTCAACGCCAGAAGAGAATCGCGGAAAGGACAGCTATGTCCCCTGGAGCTTCGAAGACGAAACTTCCAGTCGGGAGCAAATCAGCTCCTGCGAAACTCGACAAGATCCGATCCTCGAAGAGCTAAGTCACACTAAACTCACTGCATCTTACAGTTTGAAAATGCAATTCTATGGAGAAGACTTTTACCATCATGGCCGTCCACTCTTGTTTGAGCTTAGCTGTTGTATATTCTTGGTTTCTTTGCATATGCCATTTTTGAGATTGTATATTCATTTATTTATTTCCCTATTATTGTGTATTTGCAAATAAGTGGATTATTTTTATTTTTATTCATATATACGTGTGTCACCACAAACTGAAACATTGATATTTAAATATCTTTATTGAAAGGAGATTTCTTATTTAATTAGTTTTATGGTTTCTTGTCAAACTAATTCAAGTACAGCTCCTTGAGGTCATGAATTTATTGGAATTTATCAATGAGATTTTCACATTTTTATTTGAATGTCAAAACTCTGAATATTTCAGAGGTCAGCTTCCTTTGTAGTTTGTGATTTTTTTTAATTCCATTATTCAAATGTATACATTAGCTTAAAGTTTTTTTTATCTCTTCGGATGTTAGCAAAAGCTAGATAAGATGTTGAATCTACCCCTTTTTTAATAGATATGTTAAAAATGCCCCTTTTTTAAAAAAAATATAAAATTGGGGTCCACTTATGTTATTTGTCGGTAAGATATTATCATTTTTTCTTGCTTTTACTTTAATATGAATTTACTATGCATGCATGCGTCCGTACTGGACTCAGGTCCGGGCCCTCGACTCGACACATGCATGAAAAATTGTCATGCATGCTCTCTATTAAAGTAGGAACTGTATTTGAATTAATATTCGAAGATGGTATCCTATGCTATTGAACAATCTCCACTATATATACTTTACATAAACACTACATAAACACGTAAAAATTTCAATTATCCATCAGAAGGAAAAAAAAACATTCGCATGTAATTATTTTGAAACTGTGTGTAAGATAAGTGAAGGAGAAAAGGTTCGTTCGGAATAGAAGTGAAGCAAGAATAGTTTGGTCGGAAATTGACTGCAAAAGGAGGCATTCAAGAATTAGTGAGGTAATAATTTATTTTGTAAGCTGCAATTCTTCAATAAATTAAGGTTTAGTACATGATAATTAACATTTTAAACTTAATTACGTGAATTATTCTAGAATAGAAGTGAAGCCAGAAAAAGGTTGGCTAGAAACAGACTGCAAAAGAGGTGTTCAACAATTAGTGAGGTGAGAATTTTATTTTACCTATCATTACATGTTTAATTGTCATATTATATATATTTAAATGATTAATTTATGATTTAGTACTTGATTAAATAATAGTTTAAATTTAATTTCCTTAATTAATCTCTTAATTGATGAAATGTTGTTGTTAAATTGAACATAGTACATTAATTGAGTGTAAAAAAATGATTAGATCAATAATACACTATTCACCGCCGGCGAAAATGGTCGGATCTCTCTCACCGCCGGCAGCCTTGTGTCGCCGGCGGTGGGAGATTTCCGGCCACTTTAGCCGGCGGTGAATACTATACTATTGCTTATTGAATTATTTTACCTATCACTACATGTTTAATTGTCATATTATATATATTTAAATGATTAATTTAGGATTTAGTACTTGATTAAATAATAGTTTGAATTTAATTTCTTTAATTAATCTCTTAATTGATGAAATGTTGTTGTTAAATTGAACATAGTACATTAATTGAGTGTAAAAAAATATTAGATCAATAATACACTATTCACCGCCGGCGAAAATGGTCGGATCTCTCTCACCGCCGGCAGCCTTGTGTCGCCGGCGGTGGGAGATTTCCGGCCACTTTAGCCGGCGGTGAATACTATATTATTGCTTATTGAATTATTTTACCTATCACTACATGTTTAATTGTCATATTATATATATTTAAATGATTAATTTAGGATTTAGTACTTGATTAAATAATAGTTTGAATTTAATTTCTTTAATTAATCTCTTAATTGATGAAATGTGATTGTTAAATTGAACATAGTACATTAATTGAGTGTAAAAAAATAATTAGATCAATAATACACTATTCACCGCCGGCGAAAATGGTCGGATCTCTCCCACCGCCGGCAGCCTTGTGTCGCCGGCGGTGGGATATTTCCGGTCACTTTAGCCGGCGGTGAATACTATATTATTGCTTATTGAATTATTTTACTTATAAGTAAATGTTTATTTGTCATATTATATATATTTAAATGATTAATTTAGGATTTAGTATTCTTTAATTCAATATTTTAAATTGACCTACTTTAATTCTCTTAAGTTAATGATATGTTACAATTTTAAAAAATTATTACTATCTAATATATGCATATTTTTAAATTTTATTTTATTACAGATGGCTTTCGAGTACGTTAAGGTCATTTACGGAGGCTATTGGACTGATTGTAACTATAATGGTGCAGATGGAGTCGAGAACCCTGCCGTCGGTGTCAAGAAGTCCGGTGTGGAGGTAGAGAACTCCAACATCGAATGCCGTGGCGGCTCATAAGCATAGCTTAAAGGTGGTTCATAGGGGACTCCGTATGACGGAATGTATGATGATGTTGGCGCGGTAGTGACGGGAGCCGTCTGTGCAGATCATAAATATTAAATTCAAAAAGACGAATCTATAGAAAAAGATTAATGTAAAAAATAAAACGTAGTTGTATGTAAGATTCTACCTCTCCGAAGATCGAAGTGAAGATACGCTCGGCTGCAGATGTGGTGGCATCATGTGTATAAATAGGGAGAGATGTGTCCCTACGAAGGCCAACCGTCTCGACATGCCCAGTAGATCGAGGCTCAAGGAGGTCTACCCCCGAATCCCGAGCTGATGAAACGATTGGTGGGCTACGACGACGTGGCTCGTAAGCCGGGGGCGAACGACGGGCGGACATGCAGCCAAATAGGTCTTTCATGAACGCCAATAGTCGATTCTCAGTGGCTCTGATATCGGCTTTAACCTCTTTCTTGTCGTTTTCCAGCTTTTCCATGATCTTATCGGTATGTTTCCCCACCACCTCCTCTATGATTTCCTTGAACTGCTCACGCCGAGAAGATGAATCCTGATGGTGCCCACCACTGCTGGTAGAAGATGACTCCCACACACGCTTCCCAGTGTCGCGTGCTTCCCGATGCGGTCGGGAGGTGGCCATGCCGGTATCGGGAACATGCTCAGGCACTCTACTGCGTGCGCTCCTTCTGGGTCGGGCTCCGGAGGTTGTCGGATCATCGGGCATAGGAAATTGCAACGGTGAACCATCACGAGCCTCATCAGTAATCTCTGGTGTGCCTTCCACTGCGTTCACCGGCTCGCGAAAGCTTACGGAGTAAGAACCCTCGACATCTACAGAGCGATACCCTCGAGTTTCAACCTCACGTGGCTCGACACTTACATTCTCAAGAAGATACTGAATCTCATCAAACAATGTGTACAACTCCTCATCAGTCGTACGTCTGAGCGATACCCTGTAATGCCATCTCAGAACTCGGGGGTACAAATGACCCGCCACTAACATCCCAGCTACATGCCCGAGCCCTCGGATTATCTCAAACCCCCATACAATGAGCGCCCACGCCGGACCACGAAAATGGCATTTCGTATCGGTCCCACCAAACGTTCTCACATAATACCACAGAGTCTTGTGAGTGTATGCACCCCACGGAAATTCGATAAATGTGTGCATATCATCAGCCAAGAACCACAGCCAACTGTACGGTGGTTTTCGCGCATCGTGGCCAAGAAGGAAATTATTTGCTATCAGCATGTGCGCCAGTCGCAAGTGCATATCACCGTCCGGGTCGACAAAGGGGCTAGGATTTTGACTTAGCATCTGAAGCAATGTGTTGGCGCTCTCGTTTGCCCCTCCACAAACAACTTGTCAAACACGTGAATGCCTAGGATTACGCCTACGGCAAGGATCAAATGGTGTAGGCCCAAATTTCAATCCCGTAATCAAGGCATGGTCGCGGTGGGAGTACTCTATATTTTGACCACCGATGTGGAACCAAAGTCCATGCTTTGAATGAATTGCCCGAGACAGTATACTGTTTAGTACGCCCCCGTAGCTCCTCTTTGGATTTCAACCGATAAAATGACCGAAAGGTCCCTCTCTGAATCTGTCCACTAAAGCATTACCCCCGACATTGTCCAATGCTTTCCTGATGCCCTCCAACTGGTCAATGTAATAGCATGTATTGGGCTTTGCTAGCGTGTTGATATAATGTGGACGACGATATCCCGGTGCGGGCTTAGCCTATTTTTTCATTAAAAAAAAATAAAATTAGATTATTTATAAATTGCATAAAATACACAAATTACATGCAAAAAAGATACAAATCTAATAACAGATTTGTTATAAGAACTAATCTAATAAATTCACGTACTATTCTCTATTTTTACTCACCTTTATCTCGGCGGTGAGTTCTTCCTCCTCCTCGTATGCCATTGTCTCGGCGGTGAGTTCTGTTGGCTAAAATTCAGTAGAATCAATTCTCTTATCTGCAAAAGCCAAAAGCAAATGAGCTAATTCATAATTTTTTTTTGTTGTAACTATAATGAGCTAATTAAATATAACAAACCTAATCTAATTCGCAAGCCAAATCAAATCTAATTCGCATGCCAATAATTAATTAATAACAAATGAAAGCTGATTAAAAAAATATATTAAACTAATTCGCCATAGTGTTACAAATTACTAATGTATTTAATAAGTACTAAACATATTCCAAAATTAATTTGTGACAAGTACTAATCTAATCATTTTTAATAATTAATTGTGTTAATTAATCTAATGATAGAATACAAGTACTAATATTAGTCGTGTTAATTAGATTCTAATTAACAAATCATAAACATATTGTTAAATTGATTGTGTTACAAGTACTAATCTAATTTTAAGAGTACTAATCTATTTAACAAGAAATAATCGTACAGATGTAATAAGCATCATCATCATCATCATCATCATCATAATCCCTAGAGCTCGCCGGATAATAATAATGTAATTCACATCCTAAACCCTAATATTTACATGCTAAATTTTACATTAATACACGTTAATTTTACATTAATCATCACGTTAATACACGTTAACACATTAACATAAGAAATTTAAAATAAAAAATAAAGAGGAAGAAATTGAAGGCATCCGCCGCCGCGTTTCCGTCGCCGGAAACTTCCCACCGCCGGCGTCCGTGATTTTACATGGAGGCCGGCGGTGGGAAGTTTCCGGCGACGGAAACACGGCGGTGGAGGCCTCCAAATTTATTTTTTAAACTCACCTTCACGGAAAATGGGGCGGCGGTGAGAGAGGGTTGCCAGTGAGATGGTGGCGGCGGTGAGAGGGCGAGGGCGGTGAGAGGAAGAGGGATCGGGTCTGAGATGGGGCCGGCGCTGAGAGGGAGGGCGGCGCTGAGAGGGAGAGGGAGGGGGCGGCGGTGAGGGCGGCAGTGAGAGGGCGACGGCAGTGAGAGGGCGGCGGCGGTGGCACCTGTGAGGGCGGTGGGGGTTGTGAGAGGGTGGAGAGATGGGGGCGGTGAGAGGGTGGAGAGAGTCGACTTCCTGGGGATGAGGTGTTTGGCGGTGGGCATGGGGGTGCACCCGGCGGTGGGGATGGGTAGGTTAGTTTTTTTTTGTCTTTTTGTATTTTTGTTCGTTTGTGTTTGTTAGGGTATAGATTCCTCACCCTGTAACAGACCGCTACAATTTCCAACGCACCCTGAGCTCGAGTGATGTGAGAAAAATAGGGCCCACACTCATTATTTTAAAAAAAGGGGGCATATTACACATTAAAATCAAAAAGAGGGTATTTTTAACATCTTCATTTAACAATAGGGTATTTTAAATTTTGACCCTAGTTTTTATTATTTTATATCTCACCTATATTCAATAAAGGTCATAAAAACTTTTTTGCAAGTCTAAACCATACACTTTTCTCCTCCTTTTCAAATAAGTTAATAAAAATGTATTTAATGTAAATAAAAGTAATAATTAATACAATATTCCTTCTACATTACCCCATCTCAATGATAGATGTTCTTCACTTGGGATCCTCTATCCTCATTAGAGTGCAACAATGATGTATCAAAATTAATATTTTTTATTTTTTTTCCCTTCAATTTCTTGATATTATGATTCAATTTAACTTTACACTAATTGACTAGGGTTCACCTATCCAATTAAAATTTATTATTTATTTTTTAATACTATTTAATTTCAATATTGTTAGTTAAAAAATAAAAGAAAAATACTAAAAAATAATTATATATCGTAATTAAACTAATGAACCATTGTTAACTCTAATTTTTTGTTGTGAACTAAATCATACTACATGGAAATTGAAGAAAAAAATTAAATAAAAATCAAGAAAAATCTAGTTTGGTATATGATTGATACACATAGTTGGTACATAGGATCACATCCTATAAAAATTGAATAATGACAAACAGACAAACTGATAAAACATCCTTTTTCTATTTCTTTTAATTATCATTATTGTTTTTGCAACAAATCACAATATTTCCTATTTTCGTCGCATCCGATTAAGCCTTCGAACTGCTTTTTTGCAACAAATCACAATAATGACAAACTGCTTCTTTTTTTTGGGGTAAGGAAAAGTGTAATATGTTGAGACAGCTCAAGTCTTAATTAATCTAATCCTTATTTATATAATTATTAATCACAATAAATCACCAGCAAATTACCGAAAATTACGGTAAAACGCGGCTTCGATCATAATAAAAAAGAAGCAACCGGAATTTCCACAGTTTGGCTCCAATTTCTTCGTCGCAAAGAAAAATAAAAATTAAAAAAAAAACCAAAAAGGGCGAAGGAATAACGTTGTCCACTGGGGATTCATGAAGAGGCAAACGGCATTGGCCTGCACGTTATCAACAAATTATTATTTAATTTTTTTGGGTTAAATCAAATCCAGTTTTAATGTTATTCACGAGAATATTTATCGTTTCTTTATTCATTATTTATTCAAATAAATATTCTTTCGAACAATTCTTGGAGTTCCTCTCCACCCAAGGGGGGCTGGCGACGAGTTTCTTCAATATTTTAATCGCCCTCTTCTTCAAAAGGAAATTCGAATTTAGGGTTTTCGTCGAGAATTCTATAAAAGTTCTCGTCGTTGTTGCCATGTCAGCTCGCGCCATTTCTCGAGTGGCCCCTTCCATTTTCCGAAAGAAAGCTTCTAGATTTGAGGTAAAATTGATTTTATTTTCCCAGATTTTTTACGCAATTTTCTTGATTTAATTCATTGAATTTTGATCGTGCATGGGTATTTCAGCGTTGATTTCTTGAAAATATATGGAAAGAAATGATTTTTACATGAAAATTGTGGTTGAAAATGGCAGAAAGGTGGTGGAGGAGGAGAGAGAAACAAATCGCCGGAAAATGCACCTGGGAAAATATGCAGAAATGGGAAAGTGACAGGTGGCAGTCCACGTGGCGTGGCTGTGAATTTTGTATCCTTAACTGAAATTAGGAACAAGATTGCCTGCTTCAGAGACTTGCTTGATTTCTCTCCTTGTGTCGCCTCTGCTACTCTACTCGAGGTAATTAATAAATTGATTAATTATTAATATTATACTTTAATTACATTAATTTTATGATTTCTTTAATTAATTATGAAGAAACTGATTGAGGTTTTTTCCACAGTTGCTGATTTTGACACTGAACGATATTTGGCAACGCTATCCTGAGATCAAGCCTACCTCAGAACTCAAGGATGCATCCATTCATAAGGTTGGTTAATTAATCAATTATTTTACAATAATTATATTTAGTTCTTGAAATTAAATTAATTTTGCTGGGCATGCAGACTCTGAAAATATTCTGTGATATTCTGAAATCACTTGGAGATTCTTGGACGACTGAAAAATGGATGGTTCGATGCAGATATGATCCCTCAATGAAATTACAACACTTTGAATTAGAACACATAGGTACGTATATACTCACTCCATCCATGAAAAGTGGGATGCCGGACTCCGTGTCACGGTTTTTTATAAGCTCGTTATTTATTAGGAAATTAATACAAATCCATTAACTATAATCGATTTCCTAGTCTTGACCTGTTAATTAATCATAATCTACTGATTAAAGTTTTATATGGTTAATTATTTAACAAATAACGAATTTAGGTCTTGTTTGGTAGTTAAGAAATGCCTAGATAAATAAAGTTATTGGTCTTTTTTGTCTGTTTGGAACTCCCTTTATTTTTTTTTTAATTTGGCCACTTTCTTTTGTGTACAGTATTTAAGAAATGAGAGATTATAGGAGTACATGGTGGTGCCCACCTATCATTATAAATGTAAATGTAAATGTAATGCCCTTGAATTCGGGGTAAGTGGGTTGTTAGGTGGGAGTAATTGGGTTGTATTAGACTCAAAATGAAAACAGGTCAAATTGAAAAAAAAAAAAGAAAGAAGAAAAAAAAAACGGGTCATATGAAAGAGAACAGATGGAGTACATCCCAAATTAATAAGTTGTCTTGAGGGTTTGTGAATTCAATTCGGATCTTTTATTGCCAAAACGTGTGACATCTTCTATTGTCTTAATAGATTAGCAACACGTGGCAAAATCAATGATTTAGGATTTAAGATTTATATAAGGCAAATATATACCCTAACATTTGAAATTTCTAAACCCATAGGATTTGTCACGTGTCGTTAATATATTAAGGTAATAGAAGATGTCACATGCTTTGACAATAGAGGATCTCATGGCTTGTGAATTGGTCTGGTCTCTGATAAAATCATACTTTCTCTTAAATAAATTATCCAAACTTAGTTGAACAGTACCTTATCAAGATAATTTTTCATAATTTTTTTATCTTATCTAACCTTATGTAGTATTTTCTCATGAAAGTTACCAAACATATCCTTAATAGAAATTTGTGTCAAAAATGCATCGCACTTTTTCGTTAACGGAAGAAAATTAGCATTTTTACCAGTATATTGTGAATTTGTGGTACATGCATGAAGTAATTGTAACTCTCTCCCTCTCTCTCTCTAGCTGTGTGTATGCTGGAGGACATAATCAAAGTGGGTAGAGAGAGAGTGTTCAACGACACGGACGAAGACGACGACGACAGCATGAGCGACTACAGCCCCGCAGCAAACGCCTTCAACAAAGCATTGTCGGAATCTTACTTCGACAACAGAACGTCGTCGTTTTGTGGATCTCCGGTGACTCCTACATCAGTCCTTTCATGGCGATCTCCTTCGTCTCCCCCTATGAAGCTCAGCCCCATGGACATGAAGCGCCTCTCCTTCCACATGCTTCCTCACGCAGCCACCATTGCCCAAGATCCCAAGTACAAGATCTTGATGAACGCGGTGGAGAAGGAGCAGCGAGAATTCGATATGCAGATGATGCAGAGAGAGAATGAGGGAGATGATGAGGTGATGGGGGAGATGGAGATCATCGATGTGGTTATTCATGATTCCGATAAGCAGGAGGAGGATCTGAGGATTTGTTCGGTTGTGAGGAGGTGTAACAATGGAAGGAAATGGATTGATGTTGAGAATCGGCCGATTCCGAAAATGGCGGTCAGGCCTTCTCTTCAGACGCTTCTCGACTTGCCTATTCCTTCTCCGCCGCTCCCGCCGCCGCCGCCGCTCACTGCACCAGTTGTGCCCTCTCCTCCTCCCCCTCCTCCGCCGCCGCCACAGCCAGTACCTGCAGCTACTGGCAATGCTGCTCCCGTTCCACCCCCACCGCCACCACCTCCTCTTCCGCTGGCTAGCACATCGACGGTTCCTCCGCCGCCGCCTCCTCCTGCGCCCACGACCACATCAACTGCTCCACCGCCACCTCCGCCGCCGCCAATGGGAAGGGGAGCAGCTATGCCACCGCCACCACCTCCTCTTCCCATGGGTGCATCTAAAGGGCCGCCGCCGCCGCCAATGATGGCAACCGGTAATGGAGCAGCTCCGCCGCCGCCGCCCGGGGCTGCGTGCCTCCGCCCGAAGAAAAACGCCACGAAGTTGAAGAGATCGTCGCAAATGGGCAATCTGTATCGAATACTAAAAGGAAAAGTAGAAGGATCGAACTCACAGGGCAAATCCGGCCGAAAGGCCAAAGTCGGAGGAGGCGGAGGCGCCGCCGCCTCCGGAGGTGGAAAACAAGGAATGGCCGATGCATTGGCGGAGATGACAAAAAGGTATTTCAAAAACATTTCTCATAAAAGAAAAGGAGAAAAACATTTCCCAATATATATCATGTTTTTTTTTCTTTCAAATTCTTCTCACATACTACCGTTTCACAATCTTTAAACACAGTTGACTTTTTAGCTGATTTTGAAAGTTTATAATGATGGATTTTAAAATTGATTTTCGAAATTTAGTTTTTTTTCAGAGTTTAGTTTTTTCCATAACGTACTTCATATGTCGTAGTGTCTTATAAAAAAATTAAACTTCGAAAGTCCATTTTAAATCCGATCGTTACAAAGTTCCAAAACCAGCTAGAAAGAACTATGTCTAAAGATCGTTGACGGAGATAGTAATTAATATGTAAAAAAAAATATGATTAATTAATTATTTGGGTAATTAGGTCGGCATACTTCATACAAATAGAAGAAGATGTGAAGAATTATGAAGGAGTGATAAAGGAGTTGAAAACCAGCATCAGTAATTTTCAGACAGCCGACATGGCTGAGCTCATTAAATTCCACAAACACATCGAATCACACCTTGAGAAGCTCACCGATGAAACTCAGGTGCTAGCGAGATTTGAAGAATTCCCAAGTAAGAAACTGGAAGCAATAAGAATGGCATCAGCTCTGCACTTTAAGTTAGATTCCATCGTCTCCACTCTCCAAAACTGGCAAATAGTGGCCCCCGTCGGCAAACTCCTCGACAAAGCTGAAGGCTACTTCAACAAGGTAATTACTACTTTCTCCGTACACGATAAACGGCCACACTTTCTATTTTTTTGTCCGTCCATAAAAAACGAGCATCTTCCGTTAATCTAGATCAAGGTGGAACTCGATGCACTGGAGAGGACGAAAGACGAAGAGCTAAAGAGATTCCAAGCCCAGAAGATCAACTTCGACTTCGGAATCCTCGTGCGCATCAAAGAACTCCTCGTTGATGTTTCTTCCAGCTGCATGGAACTTGCTCTCAAGGTCAGTTTTTTTTTTATCCCCCTTTTTTCTTTGAAAAAAGCTCATTATTTTTTCAAACGGGACCCTCTGTCTCAAATTTTATGTCTCAATCGTCCTAATTATCAATTTTTATTATTTTTCTACATTTTTTACAATAAATTTAGTTTATAAATATTTTTTAAGCTAGGTTCACTCATTGAATTAAGGTTTACAGTTATTTTTGTTAGCCAAAATAGGGTTGATAAATCCAAAATTAGGGTATATTATTTTTTAAAATTTTTCAGTTTTCAGTTATAAATGTTTATGACAAAAACTTGGGTGAGGTCGGCCACATAGTGTGGCCGGGTCAAAGTGTCAATCTTTATACAGAAAAATGTTAATCTATACGAATAAAAGTGTCAATATTTAACATAATTATTTTACGAATAAAATGACAATTTTTAAAAGTGTCAATCTTTATACAGAAAAGTGCTAATCTACACGAATAAAAGTGTCAGTATTTTAGCCGGCCGCACGGTGCCTCTGGCTGACCCAAGTGTGTCCCAATGTTTATTGCGATTTCTTACAATACAATATTTTTTTTATTTTTTATAAAAAGTATTATATAACTCATAATAATTTAGTGTTCGGGACACCAAAATTGGAACAGAGGTTTCGATCTGCATTTTCTTTATCCTATCTACCAATAATCGAAAATTATAAATAAAATGCGATGATGTTTAATTAATTCAGGAGAAGAGAGAAGCCAAAGCAAAAGAAGAGAAGGAACATAAAACTGAAGCCAAGAGCAGCAGTGGATCGGCCAAAATTCTATGGAGGGCATTTCAGTTTGCCTTTCGTGTCTACACTTTCGCCGGCGGCCACGACGACCGCGCCGACAAGCTCACCAAGGAGGTGGCGCACGAGATCGAGACCCAAAATTAGTCAAGGCCCTTGTTCGATTTGTCTCATGAAAACTGATCCCCCCCACCCCCCAACAAGAGAGAAGAAGCGTTAATTAATTAAAAAAAAAGGGTAAATTAATTCATATAATGAAATGAACACGGCGACTGAAGAAATTAATTAATATAGATATTTGAAGGAGTCTATTTATTGAACTTTCTTGGCATTATTTGATCCAAGTGTACGGTTCAGTAATTATTGCGTGTGTTATAATTAAAGAAACTCAGGTATAGAATTAATTAAGTAGGAAGGCTCTGTGTGTTGTGTGTGTGGAAGATTAATTAAGCTTAGGTACTATAGCTTAATTTGCATCACCACCATTTTTCAGAGCGCATTAATTCTATTGGTTTTTTTTTTTGTTTGGTCTTGAGTCTTTCTTTTTTGCATATTTATTTACTTTAAATGTGTGGTAAGAAGATTTTTAGGTTAAGAATATATATATACTTGTTGGACTTTTATATGCAATCTAATCTAAGTGTTGCTTAATAGTATTACTTTTAATTAGTCTTACCATCGGATTTTTTTTTTCTTTTGTACTACCTCTATCCCATCATATTAGAGCTCATTTGTTTTGAACATTTCGGCACGCGTTTCCAGCGAAACTTAGTACAGATTTTAAAATATAATTTTGAAGTTTTTTTTTTTACGGGATACAACGACACTCATAGTATCCTGTAAAAGAAAAAATACTTCAAAATTATATTTTAAAACTCGTACTAGGTTTCGATGGAAACGCGTGCCGAAATGTTCAAAATAAATGTGCTCTAATATGATAGGATGGAGGTAGTATCACCAAGATCAATGTTTAAATATTTGGTAATTAGAAACTACCATAGGAGTATATAAATATCCGGAATAATGAACTGAACATGGTGGAGCGCAAGTTCTTAGGCAAATGTAGTGTCTTTTACTTATGTTGTTTGGATATTAGTAATTAAGATTCTTACTTAGATTAACGACGAGTTAATATTAATATTTTATGAAGCAAGTTGCCATGCGTCTACATTTATAATTTCAATGAAAATATATTGAGAATAACTACGCAAACTTTCCCCCAAGGTTTTGAAGGTATGGGAATAGTAACCATGCTCTTAATTCAATATACCTTTTCTCATTTTTCTTGAGTGACTCAAATCTCAACCTCTTCATTGAAAAAAAATAATTTTTTTTTTTTAATTGAGTTGTGTTTCGTTGTCATATTGGATGGATTTTAACCAATAACCCCTATAATTTTCAAGTTTCTTTACTAATATAGAGATCATTAAATGCATTTTAAAATCCTATTTCGAAATCGAATTTTTTGTACAATAGATTTTCAAAATTTACAATAAGATCAGCACAAACTATATATATACAGACATATTAATATAACATGATGTACATAATAGTATCTTTTTGGGCCAGCCATGTGAACGGACATAAAGCATGCGCAGTCTAACATTTCCTATTTAAATACTGTAATAAATAATAATTTGTTATTTAATTCGGTTTACTCAAAATCAAGAGTAGTTAATTCCACTTTTCGATGGATAATGTATACTATTATTAATTAAAGCAGCCGACCATATGCATACACCTGATAATGAAGCAGTTATAGATATAGATATATAGTCTTTACCATTGGTCTCCAAAATTGATCTATTTAATTTATCATTGAAACAAATAAATATTTTCATCGAATATACTACCCCCATTCCGCCAATTAGGCTATATTTCCTTTTCGGTCCGTCCCATATATTAGTCTACTTTCTTAAAATGGCAAAAAATTTGTGGCTACAATTAACTCTCTCTTTTTAGCATTAATTACAACCACATATCTTATATTGCATTGACTATTGTGTCAAAAGTAATGTAGACTAATACATGGGATGGAGGTAGTATATGCCTTTTAGCTTTTATTTTTAGCTGCCGAATCGGACATTATTTCTTTTATCCTTTTATTTTTTCATTTTCGAATCCGACATATTTCGTAAAGTTGCACTATTCCATCTTATCTATCATGCAGATTATCAATCACATTCTCGTGTGTCGCATTTCTTATTGCACTGTCAGATGTTCGACACATGTTAATAATACTTCTAAAAGATCAGTAATAATTAAAAAATTCACAAGCAAAAATATTAATTTCGAAAATATTTTTTAGCGTGCATCAAACATCTGACGGTGCAATAAGAACCGCAACACGAAAATGCAATAAAGAATCGTGGATTTGGAGCTTGCACATTGATTTTATACAAATATATCTAGGATGAAACGCAAATGCAACTGAAAATGTTACAACATAACTATAAACGTGATAGTATCTACATTATACTACCTAGATTAGATAACGTGTAAAATATAATTATGAATATATCCTGCATGAAACAGTCTACTATAATTATTCGTAATTATTCGGTTAGTACGATTTCAACCACAAGAATAGCGGTAGGGGCCGACTAAATTTAGATTAGCGTGTTTTAATTATATTTCAGCGACATTAATTTCAAAAAAAATGGTTAATTATTCAAACACATTACTAATTCAAACATATATTTTCATTATTTTCGACGAAAAAGAAAATTCAGATTTCCTAACATAGGAAATTGAATCAATTAAAGCGGGCGAAAATGTCGCCCTTCTTTTAAATTTGTAAGAAAATTAAACGATCAATCGTCGAGCTCGATCTTGACGTCATGAATAGTAATGGCGTCGCCGGCGCTGACCGGTACCAAAGTGACCAACACGTGCTCGTCGTCGTCGGCGTCGAGGTCTTCTAGAATGTCGGTGATCGAGAGGCGGAGCTGCGTCTTGATCTTCTTCTCGTGCTTGTGCTTGTGCGGCACGTTGACGAAGCTGCCGGCGAACTCCGTGTTCTCCTCCGTCGTGATCTCGTCGTCCTCGTCGTTAATGTAAACGTCGAACTTAACGTAGGCGTCGCGGTCAACCTCGATGCCTTTGACCACGAGGATCTCTTCGAGCTCGTCCTTCTCTCTCTTGCTCCTCTTCTTCTTCGGCCTCTTCACCATCACCTTCAGAGTCTTATCCAGTTTCGCCGGAAAAACTTCCCTAGGGCTCCCCGCGTCGGCGGCGTTGGCCCTCCCGAGCTTCTTCAGCTTCCGCAGAACCGAAGAAACCCTAGGCGTGGGGCGGCTTTTCAGCCATGGAATCTCCACGTCTTGATACCCGTACCCGAGTTTAGCCGGGTCCAAGCAGTCCCGGACCTTGACCCGTACCATCGTCGCGTTCTCGTCGTAGAATAGGAACGACGCGTCGAGGTAGTCGCGGTCCGTGATGTCCACGCGCCGCCCGCCTAGGGTTTTCCACACGCTCCACATCCGGTCGATGTTGGAGTGGTGCGCGTAGAAGATCGGGTCACGCGCCGCCGAGTAGAAGTTCCCCATGTTCTCGGTGTTCGGCTGGGTCCGGTCGCCGGTCCAGACGTGGATCGGGCCGTGGGGGATGCCCTCGATCGAGCCGCCGCCGGGGTTCGGATCCTCGCCGCGGCGGTAGGGGCTGCCGAAGAAGAGGCGGGGGGTTTTCGAGTTCGACACCATTTGCCTGTACATGACAGTGAGGTTCCTCTGCGTGGTGGCGGTGGTGTCGCCGCCGCCGTAGTTCAAATCGACCAGCGCCGGCGGCTGGTGCGCGCGGTCGCGGAGCGGGTCGTAGAGCGGGGAGCTAGGGTTTGTGTAGATCGCCGGAATCGGCATTCCGGCGGGAGCGTCCCAGTTCCAGTAGGGCATGGCGAAGGTGGGGTCATCGATTAGTTTCCCCAGAATCCTCTCGTAGAAGTAGAGGTAGTATCTATGGAAGGGGAAGAAGAGCCATGAATTGTGAACTTGGAGCTCGAGGTCGGGGAATCCGGCCTGGTCGTAGGCGCCGTCGCAGTAGGCGCAGTGGACGTTCGCTTGCTGCTTGAAGCTGCGGGGGTCGTCGTCGGGGAGCGCGCGCATCAGCTCCACCGCCTTGTTGAACTTCGCCACGTACGCGTCGTCGGCGAGGTGGGCGGCGGGGCGGACGCGCAGCTTCGACGGCGGCGGAGGGAACTTGAAGTCCACGATCTCGCCCCTCGGCGGCGGGCAGCAGTTCGTTGGGGTGGCGCCCTCCGGTAAATCCGCGGGACCGCATTTCGTCACGTCGGGGGCCGTTATTGGGGCGGCGGAGGCGAAGGGGGAGGCGGCGAGAGTGGTGGCGCCGTACAGCCCGGCGCCGAGGCCGATGAGTAGGTCTCTTCTGTCAAATTTGGGAGGGGGTGGAAGTTCTTGATCGGATTTGCATGATATTTTGTAGCAGCGGTTGGAAATAATGTGTTTTGGTTTGAGGGAGAAAGGGGAAGCGGAGGAGACGGCGGCGGTGGAGGAGGTGGTGGTGGAGAAGATGGTGAGAGGGTGTGAGAGAATCGTCGAAGCCATGTTCTTCGTTATAGTTTAAAACTATATCGATTATGGAAATATATCGTAGTTGGATTATTATTTATAGAAAGATGCTTAGAATAAGAATTGAGTATTATTTACTTTTGCTTGGAACCTTCTTTTTTCTTATTTGTATTTATTTATTTAGTTATTTTGCAGATCGGATCCTCTATTGCCTACCCATGTCACATCGTCTATTACATTCGTGGATGAATGACACGTGGCATAATCAATCATTGATCTAATCTTTGAAAAATCTAAACCCTTATGATTTGCCATGTGTCGTCTATCCACGAATGCAATAGACGATATCACGTGAATAGGCAATAGAGGATCCTCATGACGTTATTTTGCATTATGGTAAGTATACTAAAATAAAGACACTGTAAGTTATAATCTATCTGTTTATTTTTTGTAAAATAGATTTAATTTAAAGTTCCTGATTTTATTTTTCTTCGGTATGCAGGTATGATTTTGTTAACATTAAATAAGTAATTATAATTATTTCCAAGTCAACCATACTACACATCATGGTCTTGAAGATAGAAATATTACTACTAACATTTTCATTATTAAACTTTTTTAGAATGATATACTATTACATTTAAATATGAATACTTTATACCTAATTAATAAATTAAGATGAGTTGGTAAAACCTTATCCTATAAAAAAGCTAAAAGTCAATTACTTCTACGGACTCCAATTTCGAAGAGAGGCGGCGAATTTGAACTACTTTTTTTTTTTTAATAATTAAGTCTCCCAATCTCCTTTTTTAATTAATTAATTTTAGCAAATATATTGTTATTTTTTATATTTATATTATGGGACACACTTGGGTCAGCCGGAGGCACCGTGCGGCCGGGCTAAAACAATGACACTTTTATTCATATAGATTGACACTTTTCTGTATAAAGATTGACACTTTTAAAAATTGTCATTTTATTCGTAAAATAATTATGTTAAAGATTGACACTTTTATTCATATAAATTGACACTTTTCTGTATAAAGATTGACACTTTGGGCCCGGCCGCACGGTGTCTCCGGCTGACACAAGTTTTTGTCTTATATTATTAGTTCGAAGATGTGTCACCGCTGTAGTTAACTAGTGACTATCCGATAAAAAAAAAAAAAAAACTAGTGACTATCGCGATCACAGTTACACATTTTAAATAAATTAAGTTACTTAATTAACTAACTGAATTTTACAAATTATATTTATCCCAAAAGTTTTTAATATATTCTACGTTAGCTGTGATAGTCAATTATAGGCCTGATTAAGCACCGAATATGAATACGATTAGTCATGAAATTAAAGTAGCCGGTGAGGAAATGTGAATACGATTAGTCATGAAATTAGAAATACGATTAGTCATGAAATTAGAAAATTATGTGATAGTCAATTACGGAGTAGAATTTAGAATGTATAATTCTTCTTCTTCTTCTTTTTTCTTTTTTTGAAATCGGAAGATTCTTGCCTGCCCAAAGTAAGAAATTTGATTTTTTTTTCTTTTTACTCAACTATCACGTATAAAATAAATTTATTTACCAAAATAGTAATAATAATAAAAAAAATCTTTTCTTTTCTTTTCTCGTATAAGACAATATATTTAGGTTTTTCTTTTGAAAATTATATATTTTAGGTTCAAAAGCATCATATTCTCACATTTATATCATTTGGACCAAGCATGATAGAGGTCGTCTCCTCTATCACGGGTACCCGGCGCCTTCGACGTGAAGGTCGGCGTGCCCAATGATAGGTACCCAAGCCAGAAGCCCTAACTCCACCCAAAAGCTAGCCTATGAGTGGAGGTTTGACCCCTTACTTAAGTACCAATTCACACTTGTTTGTGAATCCGATGTGGGATCGTATCATTCGACCCCCCTTAAGAGCCGGACGCCCACGGACGGCTCTCACTCTAGGCGGCTCTCACTCTGATCCCTACCAGGTAGCCTTTTCCCAAGTAGACGGCGCTCACTCTAGGTGGCTCTCACTCTGGTCCATCAGGTAGCCTTTTCCTAGGTAGCCTTTTCCCGCACCACGTCCCGACCTCTCAATGAAAGCACCAATGATAGAGGTCGTCTCCTCTATCACGGGTCCCCGGCGCCTTCGACGTGAAGGTCGGCGTGCCCAATGATAGGTACCCAAGCCAGAAGCCCTAACTCCACCCAAAAGCTAGCCTATGAGTGGAGGTTTGACCCCTTACTTAAGTACCAATTCACACTTGTTTGTGAATCCGATGTGGGATCGTATCATTCGACCCCCCTTAAGAGCCGGACGCCCACGGACGGCTCTCACTCTAGGCGGCTCTCACTCTGGTCCCTACCAGGTAGCTTTTTTCCAAGTAGACGGCGCTCACTCTAGGCGGCTCTCACTCTGGTCCATCAGGTAGCCTTTTCCTAGGTAGCCTTTTCCCGCACCACGTCCCGACCTCTCAATGAAAGCACCAATGATAGAGGTCGTCTCCTCTATCACGGGTCCCCGGCGCCTTCGACGTGAAGGTCGGCGTGCCCAATGATAGGTACCCAAGCCAGAAGCCCTAATTCCACCCAAAAGCTAGCCTATGAGTGAAGGTTTGACCCCTTACTTAAGTACCAATCCACACTTGTTTGTGAATCCGATGTGGGATCGTATCACAGCACCCGTTTCTTTAATTTTGTCCTCCCAACTTTCTTGTTTTTCTATCTTGGTATTGTTATTTATGATTCGAAATCGTTGTTAATGGTGTGACATCATTTTTATAATATTTCCGAAATTAACAATGGTAAAAAAAAATCATAATAAAAAATAAGTGGTTTTGAAAATATTATATACATGCCCATGGTAATCATCTAAAGCTGCAATAGATGATGTCATGCCATTAATCCTTGTTATTTGTAGCTTTTTTTTTTTACTTAGTTTTTAAAACAAAATAATTATCTTTGATAGAACAAAGCACTTTATTTATGCGAAACGGCTAATCAAACACACTTAGGTCAAAATCCATATCTGGATAGGAAGTTGTGTTTCAAAATACAAGCCAACTATAATTATTTTCTTTAAATAATAAAAATAAAAATCAATTAGGGGCGGACTTTAGGGCCATGGGGGGCCGTCCTAAACTTCATTATGGGTGATTTGGTAAGTTTAATGACTTATTATATGACATATATTAATTAAAAAAAATGAACCTTCTTATATGGATAAGATAGTAAGTTATTTAGATGGAGCCAAAAGAGTTAAGTATAACTTGCGTTCGCATAAGTTGTGATATTTTAGTTAGTGTCAGCAAATAACTTTAGATAACAAATTGACGAGTTAAATAATTGAGAAATATGAATTACGAAAAGGAATATTGTGATTTGCATTAAATATAATACGAGTACTACATTTTTGGTAAAAATTATCATTGAAATTATATATTAATATTTCGTAGCGGGCTAACCATTATAGTCCTAATTAACAAGCCCTAGTCTTTAAGTGCTACACTGTGCTATGGCTCCTAAACTATTAACCATTCATCAAGTATTTATGTTCTACTATCAAGTAAGGACTTTTAATTCCAAGATTTCCCGATAACTTTGCGATAATTTATAAAGTACGTGTAAATAATTGAATCAAAACGAATCAAAAAGGAGCATGATCGATTGAAAAAAAATCAAATTAAAGGATAATCGATATAATTAAATCACACACTCGTGCATTATAATTTCAATTATTGACGATAACTAATTATGAAGCTGCCTCGAGCTGAAAAATGTGGAATTTGAATTTGAAGTGTTGAATTGAAATTGAATTTTATTTGGGTTGGATTTTTTTTGCATCCATTTAAATTATATTCAACTTTCCCATTCCACAGTTAAGTTGCGTGCATGAAGGCTGATAGTTATCTTGAAAAGTTCAATTTCGTGACAATCATTTCCATTAATTTCATATCTCCTACATTCTTATCTCTCCTAAATTTTCTTGTATTCCATTTCAAAGAGCGTTTTTTTTGACCTTTACAGTTACGTAGTCCTTTGATAAACCGGGTCCAAAATTCAATGGATAAATAGTAATTACCAATTTGATTATCCATGTTATATTTATGTTCTCAATTACCAATTTGATTATCCATGTTTAGATATAGATTTCCTCTATGTTTCTATACTTCTATAGTTTTATTATAAGTATTTGGTAATTCTGATTTCCCTATAAACTACAAATTTGTGACATGGCCAATTTCTAAATTCCCCCATGTATTAATACTTATTTTCATCAAAATCGAATATGATGAGGTCAAAGTGACATTTATTTATTACTACTCCCTCCGTCTCACCTTAAGTGATCATTTTTTTTATTTATATGTGAGGTATATTTTCATAAAAGGGTGAGACAGAGGGGTATTATTGAGCTTGTCACACCTAAAAATTCACTATTTCAAGGAAACGTTAGATTAGATTTTACCTGATAAAATTTGCATACATACGTTTCTAATTCATAGAACCAAATAAAATTTGTATACAAATTCAGTGTCAATTTAACACTATTTTTTAAGAACACTAGTATTACTATTAATTTAATCCCTTTGCAGTTGGGTCAAAAAATGGGCCATGAAAAAGCAACTATTTTTTTTTTTTTTGGCAGGGAGTATTAACCATACATATTTTCATTAAAGGAAAAATAATGTAGTGGTGCTAAATTTTGTCATGTTCAGATATTAGCCTTTTCGTGGACCTTCTCCGTGGCCCATGCTTTGACCCAATATTAATTAAATGGATTTATTACTTCAGATATGCTGCCGCCTTTTATTTTATTTTGTCCGACCATTACAATTTAGTTCCAAATGGTCCAAATTAAGTTTGTATTACTTGTTATTCGATTTGAGTATTGATTTACAGTAGTATTTATTACTGAGAATAATTCGATTCATTAAATTGTTATCTTTAAAAATAGAGAATAAATACAGAGAAAGAAGATTCATTTCGAATAATTCGTTTCCATTACTGAACCAAACAATCAGTAAAAATAATAATTTCATTCTCTTTATATTAATGATTACTGACTATGAAATATTCATGATATTAGGGTGTTAAGTAACATTAATTGTAAGGAAATAAATGACATTTAGTCGAATTATGTTTTTACATACGAGTTTAACCTTTGACTAAAAGATGCACCACCATTAGTTAAATGTTGTTTTTGCACATGACTTTTAACTTTTGGCCAAAAAATTACACAACCTTTTATTTATCTATGATCTTCCCCATAATTGCAATATTCCCACAATGATGCTGAGTTGATTTTTTGCAATTGCATATTTGGTGACGCCGAACGTTTATTTAAATATTTTCGTTTGTGTGAAATTAAAAACCACGTCTTCTTCTTAATCGTCTGGCGTAGCTAAATTGGCAATCCTGAAAAGTCAACTTAGCATCACTTTATAAAATTTACAATTTGGGGTGTAGGCGGTCGAACTTAAAAAAAAAAGAGAGATTTTTTAAATATAATGAAATCTAAATTGAATGATGTGAGTATTCATTAATAAAAATATTATAGATAAACATCATTTTTTTTTTATGGATAACTATAAATATTTTAAAGTTAATAAATCGTGACACACTAACAGACAATAATGAAGCCCAAAAGTCCACAAAGTCTACTATATCTACACCTATACATAGGGCTATTCATACCACTGCAAAGAAACACACTAAAAAAATATAACTTTCAGCTGAAAAATTGAGTCAAAATTCTTTACGAATTATTTATATTACTCAAGAAGTTCTTCAAAGAAAGCAACCAAAGTCAATGTTCAATTCGAAATAAGATGAAAGACTTCCGAAGTCAACGTTATGAAACTCAAAGTAAGCCAATGTCAGCGTTGGATTCAAAAATAAGACGAAAGTCCTCAGATAGAGGTGCCCATCGGAACCGGAACCGAACCGGAACCGTCGGTTTTTAACCGGAACCGGGCAGTTCTGGAACTGAACCGGAACCGACGGTTCGGTTTCGGTTCCGAAAGTTTGGAACTGGGAACCGTCGGTTCGGTTCCGGTTCGGAACCGAAAAGAACCGTTTTTTTTTTAATTCTAATTTTATTTTATGTTTCAATATTATATTTATATTTGTATACTTATTTGATGTAACATTTGATTACTGATTAGTGTGTTATACTTTTTTATATGGAAATGCTTATACTTGTAAAGTTAAATAGTTTTATCATTTAATGTATAATTCACAATTTAATAAGCTAAAATAAATAAGACTAATAGAAAAAATATCTTTAAATTAATAATAAACAATGTCACATGATGATGAAGAATTGAAGATGACAATTTACATAAAAGATGTCATATTGTCATCAAAGTGAAATTAATTGTAGATGTTTTTAAATACAAAAAATATTATGAAAAAAGATATTAAGTATAAATAAAATTTATACACATAATAATTAATAAGTATGATATTAGTAATGAGAACAAATGGGATGAGATATTTGAACATGATCCAATCTGTACCACCGAAGCAGAAACCGACACCAATGCCTCTGAAGAAACGGATGATTTCGATGATGGTTTCAATTTCGACAATATATAGTGGTCTATTAAAATGCTTAGACGAGTCATCTTTTTCCTCACGGAGGTTTTAACGAGGTTCGGCCGTTGAAATCGACATGTGATATCCAAGGGTTTAGGATTAATAAATTAAATTTTTTTAAACAATTTCACTCTCAATTTTTTTTTTTTTTTTTTTTTTACATTTTATAATTTGAATTGTCTTAAAATTAAAATTAGATCAATAAACAACGAAGCATTGAATCATAATCGAACAAAAAAAAAATAAAAAATAAAAAAGTCAGTTCCTATCCGGAACCGGAACCGAACCGAAACCGAACCCAAACCGTCGGTTTCAAGAACCGGAACCGTTACTGTTCCGGTTCGGTTCCGGTTCCGGCCATCTTGGAACCGGAACCGCCGGTTCGGTTCCGGTTCCGGAACCGTGGGCACCTCTATCCTCAAATATCATTGTTATATAGCTCAAGTCCAACAAGCCAACTCTAGCAATTCTAAACGATTGTTATTCGCTTCGATTTCGATTCATGTACAAACTTAATTAGTACTATTTGACTACATATTTTTCACAAAAAAAAAAGAATAAAAATAAGAAAAACGTTGATTCACTATAATTGAAAAAAAAATACCAACTGAAAACGGTTAATTACATAATTACCCTTGTTCAGATATCCTGACGTAATTATATTCCCGGTTAATAATAGAGAATTTGAACTGCCGGCAAAAGGAAATAAAATATCGCTCACTATTTAAAAGGAAAAGTATTTAATATTTATAATGATCTGTTGCGCCTAACCTAACATATAATATGGCAGGTACTATTCGGTCTTCAGTAGGTACAAGACCTACGAAGCACACTCCAGTCGACGGTCGATTTATAATTGCACCGTTCCACAGGCAATAACTCCACCACCCCACTCAAAATTTATTTGAATTCCAAATATTTTACGAGAAGCACTTTTGTCTTCGCTCCGCTCCCCCCCTCACTGTGGCCCCCCCCCTCCGGTCCTCTTCAAATTACACCGCTCAACCACAACAGATGATCCCACGCGCTGTTCAGAACCCTAATCAGCCAACCGCCGCACAGCTGGCGCGACCCGCCACGTGTAGGGTGGGGATTCGAGCGTTGTTTCCACGCGATTTTTGTTTGACTACGGGGCCTCCCCTGCTGTGAAACGTAAAACACAAATTTAGCCCCTCTCTGTCTCTCTCCTATGTTTCGTTCATTTCTTTTATTTTATTTTTTTTGAATTGAGAGAGAAAAGATAGTATAGTAGATTTATCGTACGCACCCAGCCTTTCTCACACTCAACCCTCAAATTCGAGACTCGCCGGCACTCGGCTGAGTGAATAATTTAAGCGCCGGAGATTTTAACGGAGAAGGTACGCCGGCGGCGAGTGCACTGACATCGCCAGATTTGGGGAAGAGGTATTTATCGTGGGGAAAAATATAGAAAATGTCGACGGAGGATGAGAAGTTGTTGAAGGAAGCGAAGAAATTGCCATGGGAGGATCGGTTGACGCATAAGAATTGGAAAGTGCGGAACGACGGGAATATCGATTTGGCGGCCGTTTGCGACAGCATCACGGATCCCAAGGACCCGCGCCTGCGTGAATTTGGTGAGGATTTGTTTTGTTTCTCAGGATAGATCTAGTATGTTGTGGTTGTTCGATCGGGTGTAGTTGATCTATTGAGGGAGACGGCGAATGCGGAAGTGTAATGTGGGTGGGGATCGTGGTGGTTTTGAATTACTGTAGCCTTTCCCTTTTTGATTTCATAATATTTCCGTTTTTGGTTAGGTCCGTTTTTTAGGAAGACGGTGGCGGATTCCAATGCGCCGGTGCAGGAGAAGGCTCTGGATGCGCTCATTGCGTTTTTGAAAGCTGCAGACTCTGATTCTGGAAGGTGAATTGGTGGAGAGTAGTTTTTTGATTGTCAAATTCACTGAATTTGTTTGAAATTTTTGATACTGCTGGATATGCTATGCATTGAGCTGTTTTTTCTCCATTGTAGATACGCTAAAGAGGTATGCGATGCAATCGTGGCAAAATGTCTAACCGGCAGGCCTAAAACGGTGGAGAAGGCACAAATGTCTTTTTTGCTCTGGGTAGAATTGGAGGCCGTAGAAGCTTTCCTGGTACTTCTCGCATCAATACTCCGTCCATCTTGAGTGACCTTATATGTTCTGCTATTGTGCTAATTTAATAATGGCAAAGTATGTCTTTGGTGCTTAGGTGATCAGTTTAACTGATCCCAATGCATCTCTGTTTAGCTAAATGATAATATTACTATGCAGCAGGAGGGCAGTAAGAAGCTGAGCTAAGATATGTTTGTAGCTTATTGATTAGGACACAATTCATATACAGTCTCTGATGCAAGGAATCACACCAAGAACTATGTTTCTGTCCGACATGAAGATGTTTATTTGGTAGTCTTATAAGATAACTGCAAATTTTCTTTCTTCAGACGGGGTGCTTATTTTATTAGCTAAATATTGTGGAAAGTAGATGAAAAATGAGAAATATATGACCTCTTTTTGGCTTTTCGCCAAACTTCCTTCGAATCCTCTTCCTCTAATGCTATTCTTTGGTGCTTGTTTGTTAGACGCACTGTTGTCATTTGAATATATCTAATTGGTGCTATTTTTAGGATGCTATGGAGAAAGCAATAAAAAATAAAGTTGCCAAAGCTGTTGTTCCTGCAATGGATGTCATGTTTCAGGCACTAAGGTGTGGTATCAGTTTATTATACTTGTCATTTCACAACTCTTTGGCCTCCACATTCTGCATTTCAATGACATTTGTTTGGATAATGAATCAGTGAATTCGGATCAAAGATAATACCTCCAAAAAGAATATTGAAGATGCTCCCGGAACTTTTTGATCATCAAGATCAGAATGTTCGCGCATCTTCGAAAGGGCTGACACTAGAGCTATGTCGTTGGATAGGAAAGGATCCTGTCAAGTCAATATTGTTTGAAAAGATGCGAGATACAATGGTATTCTAATTTCAGGATTATGCTAGATTCGTCTTTCTCTCATTACTGCTTTAGATGTCACCATTCTCTCTTTTTCTGTTTTAATGAAGAAAAAAGAGTTGGAGGCAGAGCTTGGTAATGTCACTGGTACTGCAAAACCTACTCGCAAAATCAGGTGACTCTCTCTCTCTCAATCCTTCTGAGGTATTGGAGCATTCCCTTTACTCCTGTCTTTGATGTTTGTTTATGTGTGTGTGTTGTTTTAATTATGTAGAGTTCTTACTATATTATGCACTTAATTTTCTATTTGGATTTTTCAAGAATGTTAGTTTGTGCAGTGAAATCACTCTAAACAGTATGATCTGTGAACACATAATCTGATGTAGTCGATATATGATAGTAATTGTTTTAGCTGTTGGAGATCTATGTAATGTGCTCAACTCTCAGTTTCTAGTCTTGACTTTGATATAAGACATTAGGTTCTTCTGGTCTAAATTATGTGTTTGAATTGTTTTCTCTTATTCTGCAACATGCACATCTAACTGGTGGCTGCTGATCCTATCCGGTTTTGTATTTTTTTACTTGAAAGATGAAGCTCTTCGTGTCTGTTACAAGTGCAGCTAGTGTAAAATTAAAAACAAATTTTGTTGTGATTAAGATCATTAGATCTTGTATTTTCTATTTTCAGGTCTGAGCAGGACAAAGAGCCTGAACCAGAAGCTGTTACTGAGACTGTGGGTTCTGTCCCCGTTGAAGAAAGTGCAGCTGATGGTATGTATAAATCAGTGTTCTTTATTTGCATTATGCTTGTGGTCGATATTGTAAAATCCACACCTAGCGTGGGGTCTAGGCACTCGGTGGCTGCCTCTGATTTTTTCTTGAACCCATACACCTAGGGCTGACCGAACCTCTCACGCGCTAGGCACCTAGGGCCTGCCTGAACCCCAATTAAGTGCTACACGCCTAGGTCCCTGACTTGTCTCCCAGTGCCTTTTGCAACGGTTTTTGGCCAACTAGCATAGCATTGGAAATGATAAATGCCATCATATCTCTATTACTTTAGTGGCTTAGTTCTGTGACTGTCTTTCCTCGTCTAAGATGGCTTCCCTATCAGTTCCTCAGGAGATAGATGAGTATGAGCTTGTTGATCCAGTTGATATACTGACTCCTTTGGAGAAGTCTGGATTTTGGGAAGGAGTGGTAAGTGATCTCTCTGTCATTTATAAAATAAATATTCACAAAATTGTTTATCATAGCCTTGTATTTACATTAAATTGTATTTGTATTTTAGAAAGCTACAAAATGGTCGGAGAGGAAAGAGGCTGTTGCTGAATTAACCAAACTTGCATCTACCAAAAGGATTGCTCCTGGAGATTTTTCAGAAGTTTGTCGAACATTAAAGAAGGTGTGTTATGGTTTTCCTTAAGCACAAATTTTATCCTCAATTTTCTGGAGCAGTCTTAGACTATATTGCTGGTGTTGATATCTTGCCTGAGTAATTGGTGTTGCCCGCGTAACATGTTGAGCTTTGCAGCTTATCACAGATGTAAACATTGCGGTTGCAGTTGAAGCTATCCAAGCACTGGGAAACCTTGCTAGGGGTCTGAGAACTCATTTCTCATCCAATTGTCGCTTTTTATTGCCTGTACTACTGGTTAGTCCTGTACTATGCTTTGAATTGTTTCTTATGCAATAATGCACCAAGAAAATGATAATAGATATGTCATGAGGAGTTATTTAACCATTTATAATAAATTGTTTTGCGATTCTCCTGCTATCCAGTTGGAATTGAGTTGACAGACCCAAGAGCTAAGAACTGCAGATCAATATCCTGCTACTTCCTGAAAGCTTTGTATATTGTGCCTGTGGGCTATAATCTTAACATGTTGGTATTTTATGGTGTGCAGGAGAAATTGAAGGAGAAGAAGCCTACATCAACAGAGGCCCTCTCCCAAACTCTTCAGGCAATGCACAAGTCGGGATGCTTAAATCTAACCGACATTGTTGAAGGCACGATCTATATTTATATAATTTCTGAACTGCACACACATGTATATATATAAAAAATCTATTTTAGTGATTGTTTTAACCTTTTCAGCACTATGCTTAGAACCCTTATTGTCTTGAGACTAGCTTGTTTTAGTGTTTTTGCCTTGATCATTGCCATTAACATGTACAAGTTTCCATCTGTTGCACTGTGGCTGGCCTGCTAACTCAATGGCGTGTTCTTCGAAGTTGGAACTGTTTTCAAGTTTCATAAGGATATGAATGTATTTTTTGTAAATTCTAGTCAATTGCTTTGAAATATCTTCCCAAATTACTTCAAAACTATTTAACTTGACTTGACCTACTTTTTTTTTAGCGATTATATGCATGGCTACTCAAGGTACATAAAAAAAGATGTAGTATTACTTACTGATTACTAGTTTTCCTGCAGATGTGAAGGTGGCAGTGAAAAATAAAGTTCCTCTTGTTAGGTCCTCGACGTTGACCTGGGTCACTTTCTGTATTGAAACAAGTAACAAAGCTGCTATACTCAAAGTGCACAAGGAATATGTTCCCATCTGCATGGAGGTCAGTTAGTAGCATAATGCCGTTCTCTCAAGCATGTAGCTTTATTTTGGTTTTAAACCTTTTTAATCAACAAATTAGATCAACCATATGACTGAGAATCTCTTCGTTTCAGTTGAGTAGTTTTGCCCAAAATAAATTGAAAGTCCGTTAGTAGCAGAATGTGTGTCTCTTTTGCACACGGCTTTATTCTGATTTTTATCCTTTTCAACAAGTTACTTCTTCCTGCAAACTTGATACATACCGACTCAACGATATGACTGAAGAATGTCATGGTTTATTGAGTTAGTCAGTGATCAGTTATTTTGATTTCTTTTTCCTTCTCCGTTTTATGCAGCTGCATGTACTTTGTTGCAATAACAGTTTTTACTATACTTATTTCTTTCAATTCATGGTTGTATGTTGGTCTGTTTGCAACTTGTCTGTGTCAAGCTCGACATTGATCTGTATAAATTATGCAGTCCCTTAATGATGGAACACCCGAAGTGAGGGATGCAGCTTTCTCAGTTTTGGCTGCTATAGCTAAGGTAGTACTTTGAAGACTTTCCATCTTTATCTGCCAACTTTGATCACAACTTTTTTCTATTATGCGATTTAGTCATTTTGGCATTTCTATTATTTAGATGGTTGGTATGAGACCGTTGGAGAAGTCTTTGGAAAAGCTGGATGATGTCAGAAAAAAGAAGCTATCTGAAATGATTGTGGGTTCGACTGGCGATCCTTCTGCTATTCCAAACTCAGGTTCAGAATCTGATTTTTGATTTATACTATTATACTGGGAAATTGGATTAGTATTCTCGATGTTTCTTATGAGAATATGTTTCAACCTATCTGTCGTTACATGCTTTCAGCGGGAGTTCAATCTTCTGCAGGAGTTGTGACCACAGAGGTTAGTACACTTTACTATTTGTATTGGCTTCTTTTCTTGTTATTTTTATGGAATGAGCTCATTGAGAAGCAGTATAGATTGAATAACTGATTTGCGGAAGAGCTCATGAGATTCGACATCTATTTCATGCATTATAATCTTTTGATATAAAATTGAAATGAAATTGATTGGTTCTTTATTTAGCAGGGCCCTAATGTAGACCTATGTAACCACATTAATGGTCTTAAATGCTCGTGATTTCTTTTGTATGTTCGGTAGCTCAATGTAGGTATATATGGACTCTATAATCATATAATGGTGCAATGGCCAATTAGTCTTTTAATTCGCCTGCTCCTGAAATTTATTGTTGATAATATATTGTGCTAGAAATGTGAATACAAATAGCTAAAACTACCTTTTATGTTATGGGTTACTTTTATGTTAAACTCGTTCTGCTATGCAGGCCTCTGATTCTTCATTTGTTAAAAGATCAGCTGCTAGCATGCTTAGTGGGAAGAAGCCTATAACTGCCGCTGTAAGTACAATTTAAAAATTTATATCAGAAGTAGTAGTGTTACAAGCTCTTATTCATGACATGTAGCTGCTTCTCAATTTTCATACATATAGTCAGTTGATGTCGACTTTCCCTTTTTGGTTGTTGTATGCTTGTCACCCTTTAGCCAGCTGCTACTAAGAAAGCCACGGCTGGAAAATCTGTTACCAGCAAGAAGGGTGATACAGGAGGACAAACAAAAGTTTCTAAGCCTGTGGAGCATGAAGATGTTGAGGTCTGAGCTGAACTGACATGTTCTTTTTTCTCTCTACTTTTTGTGTGATGGCTGAGTATATTATTAGGGACTCCAAGATGCGATTTTTATTTATTTATTAAATGATCCACCTCCTTACAGCCAAGTGAAATGAGCTTGGAAGAGATTGAAAGCAGATTAGGATCACTTGTTCAAGCAGAGACAATTACACAACTAAAGAGTGCTGTTTGGAAAGAGCGGCTTGAAGGTTACATTTTAAATTACTGCTTGTTTGTTTCTGACGTAGCTTAATTAAGTCATACTTAAATGAGTTTTTCCCTTATATTATGATTTCACATTGTTGGTTCATTGTTTCCGACAGTTTTTTGGGGAAAATCTACTTCAAATAAATAATAAAAAATGCGACTTTCATATTCTCAAAGCAGCTTAATGCCAAAATAGTTACTAATAGAAGTTTGTTTCTTGTTTATAATTTCATCATTCTTCTGTTTAGTTCATATAAAATCTTGGGGAAGAAATTGCTAGTTTTGCTTTAGTTCCTGTATAACCTATACTTTTTATAGGATGCGCAACATTAGTAATGTATTGTGTCTGAGTTATTCCTTTTCCTATCTTTTCCTGTTTTTGGAGCAATTGTACCTCCTGACTAATTCTTTGTAGTAGTCTCTAATACAGGTTGCCTATTTAAATTTGTTATTCTTGGTACTGAATAAAATTTGTACTATGATTATTAATTTATAAAATATTTGTTGCAGCTATTGTGTCTTTCAAAGAGCAGGTTGAGACACTAACAGACCTTGATCCATCTGTTGAGATGTTGATCCGTTTACTTTGTGTTATTCCTGGATGGAATGAGAAAAATGTTCAGGTATTGCATTCAATAATTTATAATTAAGATTGCTTTCCTTTCTGTTTCTACTTACCTGGACCACTGAACTCAACCTCTGAGTTTTTCTTGAGCAGGTCCAGCAACAAGTTATTGATATTGTTACACACATTGCTTCAACAGCATCAAAGTTCCCCAAAAAGTGTGTTGTGCTCTGTTTGTTAGGTCAGAAGCTTCTGTAGTTTTGTGCAATCTATATAGTGAAATTTCTTTTGTTCTATTTTTTTTTTTGTAAAATTTCTTTGGTTAATGATTTCATTTCTGATTGTCGATCTAGTTAATTTCTTATTACTCACAGCTTGTAACTTTTACCTGCAACTCTGAGATGCAAATGGTAATAGTTGTTTGATGTTCTTTGAGTTGACATTGATGAGCTTTTGACATTTTCTTACATGATAGGCATCACTGAAAGAGTAGCTGACATAAAGACTCGTGCTCAGTCCATGAAGTGTCTTTCCACATTTTGTGAAGCTGTGGGCCCCGGTTTTATTTTTGAGAGGGTAATTCCTTTTTCCTGTATATTTGTTGGACTAGTTCAGCAGGCTGCTTGGGGGATTACACAGTGAATTGACATATAATGCCATATCATATTTTCTGCCTTTTAAATCATCTAGTTCAGAAACGATCTCACTGCTAGCTGACAAACTGACCACCACCCTTCAAGCTCTGAGGGCATCATAATTTATAGTTAATGTCTGTGGTTCTGAATTGACTTGATCAAATACAATATTTTGAGAGGTCACATGAATAAAAGATTTGAAATTTCTAGATTGGGATATTAGACCCTGATATCTATGTTGGTGCCATCATTGCAATAGTTTCGAGCAGTTTAGTTAGGACCATTAGTTTTTTCAGATCTGATGCTGGAAATGGTTGCAACCATACTTTTCACACATGTTCATTCTCCATGTGGAAAGTTAATGATGTAAGGGAGTGAGGAAAGCTTTTGTAATGGTGAACTTTTTGTAGTGGTCCATGCTAAACAAATGTAAAATATAGTTTATTTTAGGGAAGATAGTTTGTCATATTGATGAATTCTTGATGATTTCTTATGTGGCTCTTTCAGATGTATAAAATTATGAAGGAGCACAAGAATCCAAAGGTTCTCAGTGAAGGCCTGTTGTGGATGGTTTCTGCAGTGGAGGACTTTGGTACTTCACATATTAAGCTGAAGGTGCTCAAATCCCCTTCTTACAAATTCTGTCAGTTGTTTTTATTTATTTTCTATCAGTAATAGTATCACAAATATTTTTCATATTCAAATTGGGGTAGTTTTAACATGTGCATATGTTTTTTTTGCAGGATGTAATTGACTTCTGCAAAGACATTGGATTACAATCTAGTGCAGCTGCCACTAGAAATGCTACCGTTAAACTGATCGGTGTCCTTCATAAGTTTGTGGGTCCAGGTAATACATTTTCTTCCCCATCTTTCATTTCTGGGGAGGGTGGAGGGCCTGGAGGTTGTGGTGGTGTGCTTAGAGGGGTTTTTATTGAACCATGGTAGTAAACTATTAATAGAGATTAATTACTTTTTACTCTCCTTGCAGATATAAAGGGTTTTCTTACTGATGTCAAACCTGCTCTACTAAGTACACTGGATGCGGAGTATGAAAAGAATCCACATGAGGTAATTATATTTCGGTGCTCAACTATCATTCCTATGAGAAACTATCCGGTTTGCCCTTCACTTCAAATGTTACTCTTTGCAGGCATCTGCAGTTCCGAAGAAGGTTGTCAAAATAACTGATTCTACATCATCTGTGGCGACGGGTGGCATGGATGGTCTTCCACGTGAAGATATCAGTGAAAAGATCACTCCTACTCTGTTAAAAGGCTTAGAGAGTTCGGATTGGAAGGTTTTATTATATGGATGCTTGCTAAACATCAACTCTGCGAATGTTTTAAGAGGCATATAGTCATTCTGATTTTATCATTTCCCCTAGGTCCGTTTGGAGTCTATTGAAAGTGTAAACAAAATTTTGGAAGAGGCAAACAAACGTATTCTGCCTGCTGGAACCGGTATGTTCATTGGAAATTTTGGATAAACTTTTCTGCTTATATCTATATAAGTTGCTGAGTTATCCTTCCTGCTGTAGGTGATTTATTTGGAGCTCTAAAAGGGCGATTGCATGACAGTAACAAAAATTTAATTATTGCAACCCTATCCACAATTGGTGCTCTTGCTTCTGCAATGGGACAGCCAGTTGAGAAGTCAAGCAAGGTACCCTTCTATTTGGATTCTATATAGCTTAACTAAATGTGCTTAATAATCCCATAAAGAAAAATGAACGAGGCATCCCCATTCTGATAAATACATCAAATCATTTAGGAATTATGAATCCAAAATATTCATATAATTTTAGTTTTGATTTCAGATATCGTCATACTGTTCCCGTATAATCTAGATGTTTTACATGAACATGGCTCATGCAGGGCATTCTTTCTGATGTCTTGAAATGTCTTGGCGACAACAAGAAGCATATGCGCGAGTGTACATTGAGCACGTTAGATGCTTGGCTTGGTGCTGCTCATCTCGATAAGATGGTTTGTAGCCAATTTTGGAAAACAGTGTTTTTGGCATCCTGTTTTGAGTACAGCTGACCTCATTGCATATGGCTTTGTTCAGTTACCGTATGTTACAGCTGTTCTCACAGACGCTAAGCTAGGTGCAGAAGGGCGCAAGGATCTTTTTGATTGGCTGTCTAGACAACTTGCAGGAATGTCTGAGTACCCTGATGCTATACAGCTGCTCAAACCCACTGCATCTGCTATGACGGTATTTCTGTCAGCAATGTGGTATTTCATTCAGAGGCCTTTATGTCAACTTCATGTTCTCAGGATGTTTTTTGGTTAACTTACCAGGATAAATCAGCAGATGTTCGTAAAGCTGCTGAAGCATTCTTTAATGAAATATTGAGGGTTTGTGGACAAGAATTGGTATGTTCTTGATTAAGGATTACTAACTCCCTTAGGGAGTGCTAGATCTATCTTATCTTTTTCCTCTTACAGGTTACCAAGAACTTGAGAGATATACAAGGTTCTGCTCTAGCTATTATTGGTGAACGACTGAAATCTTATGGAGCTTTTCAAGGTATTAATTGGAGCTTTTCCACATTTTTATGTCCCTTTATTGAATTTCTGTACCGCTCGTCCATTGCAGAAAGTTATGAATCTGGTAGATCAGTTTCGTTAAGCATGGCATCCAAAAGCAGCTCAAAGGCAACAAAACCCAATGGTCACGGTGACCGTGCTCGACTTGGAAACAGAAATGCACCTTCAGTATGTTTTCTATGGTTATATTTCTTTCTACTGAAGCAGCCGGTATTTGTTAACTAACATCCTGTTTCCATAGCGAGCTGCTCCTACCAAGGGATCTAGGCAAGAATCAATCTTGTCTGTTCAAGACATCAACATTCAGTCACAAGCTCTGATCAGTCTGAAGGATTCAAACAAGGTACACATATATATTTTTGCAGCAATATGGTTCAGTTGTTTTGGTAACTACAGGCTGCAGTGTTAACAGTATTCTTATTTACATTCAATTTGTGTAGATTTTAAACTTAGTGTTACCCTTGCAGGATGAGAGAGAAAGAATTATTGTTCGCAGATTCAAGTTTGAAGAACTGCGCATAGAGCAAATTCAAGATCTCGAGGTCTTTGTTTACTTTCAGTTTGTATATCATTTATTTGTGACTTGTGTTTTAAACCCTTTTAAGTATGCTATAAAGTGTACTGTATCTTGATTATTATAACTAATGGGATTAGCGCGTCATATCAAAGTGGAAAGTCATTCTAGAACTATTGAGATTTTGAGTTAATGGTGATTGATAATTATTGTTTATTTGTTCCAGTCTAGATGAACTAGAGGTGTGGATAAAATGTAAATATGATACATTCTTTTTAGATGTTAGTATTTGATTTTACTAACGTTTCAACAGAATGATGTCATGAAATACTTCCGAGAGGATCTGCATCGGAGGCTCTTAAGTGCTGACTTCAAAAAGCAAGTTGATGGCATCGAGATGTTACAGAAGGTTCTTTTATATAAATTCTAGTTTCCAAATGCCGACTTCATAAAGCAAGTTGATGTTTTCTTTTATTTTTCTAGGGTACTTGAATTGTCTGTATTAACCTTGGTTTATTTATGGTATTCAGGCTCTTCCATCCATGAGAAGGGAGGTGATTGAAGTCCTAGATATACTCTTGAAGTGGTTTGTGTTGAGGTTCTGCGAATCCAATACATCATGCTTATTAAAGGTGTTTTAGACTTCCAGTAATTTGTCTATTTAATTCTGTCAGTATAAGCTGTGTGCTTGACCGTCTGACATTATCAAATTATATTTTTGAAAACTTAAATGAATGGTACCACATTTGGAGAATCATTTCTCAGGATCCTTAGTGATCTGAACATTTCTTTGTTTGGAATAGTTTTGGGAAATGCGAAATTACAAAATGATATTAATTCTCTAAACTCTTTCCAGGATCTATCTTGATGCTACACTGAATATTTAGCTCTTGATATTTAATATGATGTTGATACTAACTCGGCTCCTTTCTCGTTTATCTTTAACTTTCACTAGGTGCTGGAATTTCTTCCTGAGCTTCTGGATATGTTGAGAAATGAGGGCTACACAATGACTGAAGCAGAGGCAACCATCCTTCTCCCTTGCTTAGTTGAGAAGGTAACTGTTCTTTTTGTAGTACTTTTCTTTCTGTAAGTCCACGGGCAAATTATTCGAAGTGAATTTATCTTTCGTCTAATTGCTGTGATTGGTATCCAATGTAATTGCTCTGCAGTCTGGACATAATATTGAAAAAGTTCGAGAAAAGATGAGGGAACTGATGAAGCAAGTTATCCAAACATATTCTGCGGCAAAAACTTTTCCTTATGTTTTGGAGGGTTTGCGTTCTAGAAACAACAGAACAAGGATCGAGTGTGCTGATCATGTTGGATTCCTATTAGATAATTATGGAGCTGAGGTAATTTGTTAGCCAGCCACCTTGTTTATGCTTCATTGTTTTAAGTGGGCGGATTAGTCAATCTTTTTCTATCATTGTGTTGTTTCTGGGTATTATATAATTCCTTGTATTGTCCTGGCAGATAAGTGGGCAGTTAAAGTCCTTGCAAATTGTTGCAAGCTTAACGGCTGAACGAGATGGTGATACCCGCAAAGCTGCATTAAATACTTTGGCTATAGGATATAAGATTCTTGGTGAGTTTACAAATTGTAACTGCCTGCATTGATTGATTGTTCATTGAGACTTTTTACTGTATTTGGAGATTCTAAGGCTCTAGAAATTGTTGTGGTTATAGGAGCCATTTCAGTTTATAGTGACACTGAATGAGGAACGGCATTTCTTTAGTAAGAATGAGTAAATCAATGATCTTGTTGTCTTTCCTGATCATTCTACCTATAATACAGGTGATGATATTTGGAAGTATGTCGGGAAGCTTACGGAGGCACAAAGAAGTATGTTAGATGATAGATTTAAGTGGAAGGTTAGTAAGTTGTGGTTCATGTCTTTTACATTTGGCTCTTTCCTCTGCAAAACTTCTTATAGATATTTGTATTGTCAGGCTCGAGAGATGGAGAAGAGGAAGGAAGGCAGACCAGGGGAAGCTAGAGCTGCCCTAAGGCGCTCCGTGAGGGACAATGTGTATGATTCTTCCTTGCGCGGCATTGTTTTCTTTTTTTAGCCAAACATTGATTGATTTTTAAGATACATGTTTGAGTGTTTTTGCTGGGTTCGATTATTGTTAGCTCATTTTGAGCCGTTTTGAGGTCTTTACTTAGGTTTTCTTTAGTATTTCTCGTCAAGAACTTACTGGTTCCAGATTAAGATTTCAAGAAAAGAAGTCTGTGCCCTGTATTCTATTGTTATTAATGCCATAAGTGGTTTTTGCTATATCGGTGGATATGACTGTTGTTACTATCCTTGAGTGCTACCATTATCTTCCATCATGATTTTTACTCAAGTGCCATCATGATTAGTCCACATTTTCAATCGAGCACTGGTTCCATCTTATATTAAAGGAGAAATTGCTATTATACGTGGATACTGTAGAATGTACATGGAAATATGATGAAGAGGAATGTCAATTGATTTCAAATCTATTCCAAGTTTTTTTTAATACAGCAGGATGTGCACTGTAGATTTTCATAATCTTGAAGGGGAAACTAAGTTTTTAATGCCTACAGGTCTGATCCAGCAGAGCAAAGTGGGGAAGTTTCAAGATCTATGAGCATCCCAACTTTCAATCGGTACCCTGACTCTTGCACTAATTTTCTGTATTCAACAATTTCCAGAGACTGATCTGCTCTTTTTCCCAGAGCCAATTGTTAGTAGTACTTTACAGATAAGTTTGCTTTCTTCTAATTTCTGTTGTTACTTTTATCTCTTAGGGAGAATTATGGCCTTCCTGAAATCCACACTGATAGACTACCAGTGCCACGGGCATACTCTGGTGTTGGCCTCACTGACTGGAATGAAGCTTTGGAAATCATAGAATATGGTTCTCCTGAGCAGGTATTATTTAAAAACCTATATAAGAAGAGCTTTCGGATTGTGGTTTAAAAAGTGAGTGCATAACTGAGAAAGCATTAAATGATGTTTTATAACAAGCAAATAGACTCCACATTTTTTTGCCCATGGATTAATCACAAGAGTGCAAGATGTGTACATCATCTAATATTTATTTGTTTAGTTGCTCATTGTTATCACTAAGTTTTGTCCTGACGGGGCCAGCTATCTTGATTGGTAAAGAACGTGCAACCTCTGTTTTCCCTTTCCACCCTGTTAAATGATGTTTTTTCCAGACTTCTGTTTCCTTTCGGGGATTGATACTTTGCTTGAAGAAATGCTTATCAGTTAAGACAACCTTCAGATCTTGTATGTTCACATGATGTCGTATTAGGATTTGTTTTCGACATTGTTATTGTACTTATCCTTCCCAGCTGAGAGTTAGTTTCTTAGATGTCATTCCTGCATTTAGCTGTGGAGCTGATAATATATCCTTTTTGCCTTCAGGCTGTTGAAGGGATGAAAGTTGTGTGCCATGAATTGGCACAAGCAACTGCTGACCCTGAGGGTAGCACAATGGATGATATAGTGAAAGATGCTGATAGACTTGTTTCGTGCTTGGCGAATAAGGCAATAATTCTATTATTTTCTTTGGTATTCCTCGGTATAATTTATGGCTATCCTCACAAATGTTTCTGGTTCTTGCAGGTTGCAAAAACTTTTGATTTTAGTCTAACGGGGGCCTCTTCAAGGTCTTGTAAATATGTCCTGAACACTCTGATGCAGGTAGGAGCTGTACTTGAGTTGACCAATCAAAGTAGACTGACCTTTTAATTTATAAAGATCATGATCTTTTTGGGTATCAATTGAAGTCTGAAATTGTCGCTGCTTCTGTTGCAGACTTTTCAAAACAAGAGGCTTGCTTATGCAGTCAAGGAGAGTACCCTAGATAGTCTCATCACAGAACTGTTGCTATGGCTCTTGGATGAGAGAGTTCCACAGATGGATGACGGCAGTCAACTTTTGAGAGCTTTGAATGTTCTGATGTTAAAGATTCTGGTAAGTTTTAATGTAATTTATCTGAAAAGCATGACTAGTTATGTTCTCTTCTCTTGAGATTGCTTATGTTTGCCTATTTGTGTGTCTTAATTGTGAATTCAGGATAATGCGGAACGTACTTCGTCATTTTCCGTGCTTATAAATCTATTACGACCTCTAGATCCATCAAGATGGCCATCTCCAGCATCAAATGAGTCTCTTGCAATTAGAAATCAGAAGTTCTCTGATTTAGTTGTTAAATGTTTGATCAAACTCACAAAGGTAGTGTATCTTGATTTATTTTACAGATGTTTCTTCTGTTAACCTTTTCATCTCTACTCTTATTACATACACTTTTCCTTAATGGTGTAATTTACCTGACTTCTCTTGTATGATACCTAATTACTTGACCTCTCTAATATGCATTTGAAACAGGTTTTGCAAAATACCATATACGATGTAGACCTTGATCGTATCCTTCAGAGTATCCACGTATATCTGCAAGAATTAGGAATGGATGAAATACGTAAGAGGTACAGAAAAAGTTACAGTTTAAACTGACGTGCTATTATATCTTGCTCCGTGTTCAGTGCCACTATTATTGTGGCTTGAAACAAGAATGTAAATTGACAAGTTTTCCTTTCTGGAAATATGTGAAGAGCTGGAGCTGATGACAAACCACTTCGAATGGTTAAAACTGTTCTGCACGAGCTTGTTAAACTACGTGGAACAGCCATTAAAGGACATCTTTCCATGGTCCCAATAGACATGCAACCGCAACCTATCATTCTTGCCTATATTGATCTAAATCTACAGGTAATTATGGTATATTGGTTACGTGGTTGTCTACATTTTGGTGATTTGATCATCCGTTGACTATAATGCCACTGAAAAATTGTGCAGACATTGGCAGCTGCAAGAATGCTGACGCCATCTGGGCCTGTCGGGCAAACTCACTGGAATGACTCGACCACGAACAACCCTGCACCACCAGCACATTCTGCAGACTCTCAGTTGAAGGTATTCCTATTTCCATATGCGATCTTTATATTTTTGTTTTACTTTGCCCCTCCCTCCCCATTCTGCCTTTCAATTTCTAAATCGTACACTTGATATTTGTCTATAACAGCAAGAGCTGGCTGCAATATTCAAGAAAATTGGTGACAAACAGACTTGCTCAATTGGTCTGTATGAACTTTACCGCATAACACAATTATACCCTCAGGTAATAATAGTGCATATCATTGGGGATATCATTTTGTGGTATTGTGATCATTCATATTGTTTTTAATTTAATTTTTATTTACTTAATCTTTTCTCAGGTTGATATATTTGCTCAGTTGCAAAATGCGAGCGAGGCATTCCGGACATACATCCGAGATGGTTTGGCCCAGGTTTGCCTCTAATTTTGCAACAATTTATTGCGCCTTTTATATGTTGTTTCTAATTTCATTCTTGTGGCAGATGGAGAAGAATGCAGCCGCAGGAAGGACTCCTTCAAGTGTACCTCTCTCCACTCCTCCACCAGCATCGCTCAACCTCTCTCCAAGATTCGGCCCTCTATCCCCTGTACATGCGAACACATTAAACGACTCTAGAAACTTGAATGCAGGTGGTGAACCAACAAATTTCTCCTTACCTCCATCTTTTGCTGAAGATGATCGCCAAATTAATGCTCTCTCCCAAAAAGTGTCATATGATCCATCTGGGCTACATCAGAACTTCGATGAGTCAAGAAATGACAGATTACCGTCTGGCGGTTAGTTAAATTCATTTATTTTTTTGTTTTATTTTTTTAAACCTCTTTTTGAGAGTATCATACCTTAATTGTTTTTATTTAAAACTGCAGTGACAAATGGGACATTAGATGCCATAAGGGAAAGGATGAAGAGCATCCAATTAGCAGCTTCTGGAGTGAATCCGGATTCGAGAAACAGGCCATTGCTGCAAGTAAATGGAAATGCCGGTGAAGGACATGTTAGTGGCAATAATATGCAGGGGGGTATACTTCCAATGGATGAGAAAGCACTGTCTGGGCTTCAGGCGCGCATGGAAAGGTTAAAGAGTGGATCATTCGATTCCCTGTAGGTAGACCAACTGTCTATTCTTTTGTTATTGCGGTGATCAAGTATCCCGTCCCGTTGGGATGCTTTATCTTGTAAATTTTGAGTGTGTAAGTAACTATACGACACTCCCCTAGTATTATCATGCACGACGTTTTGAAGTTGCGGGAGCTTAGAGCAACTTCATGTAATTTTTGTTTCAAGAGCCTCTAATTTAAGATATATGATTGATTTAGAAAAATCTTGTGTTGTAGGTATATATTGTATCGGGTCCTCTGAATTTTCAGTTGCTGGATTTTTCTGTTATATGAATTTGGGTTATATGTCTTTGATACATAGTTATGTTTGTCAATGGTGAATTGGTGTGTTTCAATTTTAAAATTCCTTCCAATATGAAGATAAATAAATACTCCCTCCGTCTTTGATATACGTGGTTAGAATCTTTCGACACTTATTTTAATGTGTTGAAAAATGGATGTTATGATAAATTTTTGGTACCGTTTGATACAGTGTATTATTCTACTTGATGTAATGGTGAGACTTGAAATTTATCATATTATCAACTTATTGGCACGTTGAAATGTATCGATGATGAAAGTTTTGTACTGAAAATTAGAGCCTAACTGGATATCCAACTATTGTAGTATCTAAATTTGTCGGCATTTCTATTTTGTCAGGAAGCACTCTGGCCATTTTTCAATCTGTGTTTTTTTTGGTTTATTTTTTTCCTCCTTTTCCGAGCTTTCATTTTCATGTTGCCTATGACACGCATACTTTTCTTTCTTTATATGCATATATGTATTTATATTCAGACAGTGATGGCTGAATATTGGAAGTAGACTTGTACTTTGTTGAAGTTGATAGTTACTAAGATCCCAATTCGTTCCATTAAATGTTAATACTTCACTTCTAAGTAAGATGGTATGTATTCCATATCTCAAAAGTAGGATAATTTATAAAAATTCATAAAAATTGCAAAAAAATTAAAAATAAAGAAAGTAAAATATTGGCCTCAAGAAATAAGTGAATAATTGAGAGATAGTGGGCCCCAGGAACATGGAAGCAACAAGCCAGAACAAAATCCAGACTAAACCGGCGAACACATGCATACATATATTATCTAAATTGCAAAATATGCATATCCACAAGAATCTTCCTTCACATATCTACTCAACCCCCCCCCCCCCCACCTAGCTGTACCAGGTCCCTCTCTCTCTCTCTACAATCCAACTTATAATTTCACATGGATTAATTCTTGTTGGAGAAGTGAAAAAAACACAAACAAGCACAAATCAACTACGTACCTCTGAAGCTGATTCTGAAAAAATGACAGCTTCCACAAACTAACTGCACAAACGGAATTCTACACCTTCCTTTTAAATTAGGCCAACCCTCCCTCCACTAATTAATTAAAAAAAAAAAAACCCAAATCACTTTTATTACTATTTATTAATACAAATTAATCCCGATAAAAGTTCATCTAGGGTTTCATCACTGCCTTATTATCTTCATCTTCCCACGATATGCTCAGATCACCGGAAGTTAAAACGTCGATCTCGTTCCAGTTCCAATAGCTCGGCAAGTCCAGTGTGCTGCTGCTCTCCCACGGCCCGCCGCCGCTGCAGCCCGGGATGTTGACGGTGGTGATGGTTGATTCCTCCACCGAATCTAGGTTTCCGGCGAAGTGATGATCGAATGCGTTTAACGGCTGATACGAACTCGGATTTAAGGTTGCGTTCATGTCGAAATTGGTTAAGCTTGAGAAGTTGAATTCCGTGTTTGGAAGAAGCTGCGGCGGCGGCGCACTCAAGCTAATGTTGTCGAAACCCTTGGATGTGTCGTGAAGTAAGGGAGAGGAAGAGCGGCCGACCAATGCATGGTAGAGAATGTTGGACATGTTCTTCTGTCCGCCGCCGGTGGTGGTGGGGGGATCTTGGTGGCGGAGGGCGGTGGTGGTGGTCGGAGCGGATTTGGAGGGCTTGGGGCGCTTGTTTTTGCGGCCGCCGCCGACGGGGACGTTGCGGAGGGTGCCGCCTTTGGTCCAGTGGCGCTTGCAGGATTTGCAGAAATGGCGAGGCTGGGATTTGTTGTAGTTGTTGTAGTAGCAGAATTTAGTGTTGGTGGAAGCGCACCGAGGGCATTTCAACGCTTCCGCTTGCTGTTGCAGAGGCTGCTGCCGCCTCGTAGGCGGCGCCGCCGGCTTTGATGTCTCCGCCGCCGCCGCCGATGACTGGAGGAATGTGTGGCCCCAGTCGAGCCCTTGATCGCCGGAGACTTGTTTAGTACTCAATCCCATGCCAAAATTCGATCAAACGCAAATTAACAGAGATTCAAGATTTATATACACCGTTTTTGTTTTGATCTAGAGAGAGAGAGAGAGAGAGAGAATACGATGAGTAATAAATGGAGAAAATCTTGACCAAAGAATAGACAGAAATAATGGTGTCAGGATTATGTAAGAGATGGATGGGAAGGAATGGAATTTTGAAGAAGAAGGTGGTAGGAAATGAAGTTGAGATTCTACGTATATATCTATCTATCTTTCTATAATAATAATAATAATAATAATAATAAGAGTAGGGAGGAAGGGGGGGAAGAAAAGATGATAATCACACAAGGTTCTGTTCTGTGGTCCAGACATTTGAGGGTCTTAATTCATATAGGTGGGTCGCACCCTTTGTTGTCACCTTTATCAAATTATGCCCACACACACATGTATGTGTGTATATATACACATATATATCGCCATCATGTACGGCATACATATATGATCATGCATGTCATGCGCGATTCATTTAATATACGAAGTATCTATATATTGAGAGAAAAATGCTCTAATGCCCATCGCGGACACGTTTAGTTCGCTCACGAATGACATAGCAATGATATATAAATAAAGAAGCTGATAAGAATTTTACCAAAAAAAATTGAACTATGAGTCTATGATAAAAGAAATTAAATTCTGACTGGAAAAATTATCGACATGGCACTGCTACATCAACGATGACCATTAAGTGAGCCCACGGTGAGCAGTGGAGTGTTTCTGTGTAAGACAATTAAGAAGGCTCAATTCTTGGCCTAAGCCCATTTCAAATTGGGTCGTCCCACTTCAGTAGTCATGTATACTATATTGGGTCGTCCCACTTCAGTAGTCCTGTTTCCTAAAATGGAAAGAATTAGCCACCACTAATCATTCCATCATCCACTTACCTTTCAGCACGTATCCCAATATAATTTAAATTGTAAAAGTTTAAACTATTATAACTTGCTCGTTTGTTCTTCGATTTTTACGATTTTTATACCAAATTAAAGGTTTTGATATGATCTTTCATTTAAGACCAGACATCAATATATATTTATGCATCTATGATGCTCTAGTTTTAAAATAATAAAATTTGTATTAAAATAACAAACACTACACTTTAACTCTAAACACATTCTTCTAAAATCTCGTGGTGAAAAGCAATAGGACTACTGAAGTGGGACGGATGGAGTAGTACTTTGTTGTGTGAATTGTAGCACAAAAGTTCATCTCATCGATTCAAATAGCAACGAAAATCGATTTTTTCTGATTGATTCCGCCCCAAGACCTGATAGCATATGACTTAGATACATCTATATTTGATGTCCATAAAGTGAAGGCTAGTTACTTCATTCCTAAGTTATGACCCCCAACATGTACATATGGATCAACATTCGACAGCAATACTCTCTCTCTCTCTCTTATTATATGTATATGTTTATGTATATAGTAATATATTACTATGAAGTAGCTAGTGATTAATTAATTGATGGAAAATTGTACTGCAGACTAATATTCCTTGTCGTTTCATGGGTTTAAATGTTTGGTCGGTTTGAAATGTGATCTCATGTCTGCTGCCAATTTGCACGTTGGTGGAAATCCTAATGTGGCTAAGTACTATCAAGGTTGTCAAACTATTAACATCAAATTTAATAAAAGAACAAATTATTAAAGGATGAAATGAAAGTTGGATATAACATATATAAGTAAATATATGTGATGGGGTTAAATTAACTAAAACCAGTTGTCAACACACGTGGTTGCTCGTGGGAGAGAGATGGATTTTACAAACCCTATATTCTTTTAGGCTGATTGAAGAGATTGTGATCACTCAATGGGCCACTCCTTGCCTTAGATTTATGCATGTTATCATATGCACTACTTGGTGTGTGTGTGTGTGTGATTTTCCCCCCTTACTTTAAGGGGTGAATTTGTGATTTATTTATAAATATGTGTCATTCCAATTATGTGATGGAGATGCAATTGCTCCTCCCTAGCTTGGGTCTACAATATGGCTCCCATCTAATGACTTGACGTTTAAATACAAAAAATCTTGACATATACTGCTACGTACATAGCTAGTGTTGAATTATGACTATTGCAATAAATCTACCAAACTTTGTTTAGTGTTTGGGTATTTTTGATTAATATGTGTATATACAACATCATGCATACCACTCTCGTTAATGTCTCGTTTGGTAGCTAAGAAAAGCCGAGAAAAATCAAGTTATCCGGTTTAGTATGTCTGTTTGGTATCCTAAATAAGTTATCTTGACGGCCCGTGAAATAAGTATGACCCATAATAAAATCATTGTTTCTCTTTGATAAATTATGCGACCTTCCCTCTCTGAAAAATATCTTGGTTGAACAATATCTCATCAGGATAATTTTTCATGATTTTTATCTTATTTGATTTTATCCAGCATTTTGACGTGAAAACTACCAAACGGGGCCCATTCATAAGGAGAATATGGTGGTAAATTTCTCTCCCTTCTCCTGATATTGGGTAATCATGCAAAACCATGCAATATAGAAGATTCAACTTGATAAAATGCATCTACTATTCTTGAATCCAATGTCTTGATAGTGACAAATTAGGTAGGGCAGAGCATTACGGAAAATAGAGAATACGTGATAAGATGTAACAATTAATTTACATAAAATAAGACGTAACAATTGATTAGATTTGTACGTGATATGAAATGCAAAATGTGGAAGCTAGGTCATGTCTTAGAAATGCATGAAAAGCATAGTAGAAGTGAAGATGGAACCATAGAGTCACCACAACAATCATGATTCATCAAGAAATCAATTCATGGGATGCTCATTTCCATACCACCGTCACTTTTTGGCCTTTGTTAGTGGAATTAAATTTCATTTGTTCTTTTTAGGGAATTTATTATGTAATTGCTAAACTATTTTATCTTTCATTAAATGTTTCCAATTTAAATAAAATAGTAATTTTTTTTTATCGAAAAATAAACTTTCATTGCACATAAATAAGACCGATACAAAAGGGGTGCCTGCCCAATACAAGATTAATCTACTCTCCAAGTAACATACAACGGCTTTTTAGCCCAAGCACCAAAAGCCATATTAGACTCGGCATCTCCTCTTACGACGCACCAAATAAATAGTAATTACATTTTATATTTTCAAATAAAATAGTAATTATCATAATTGTGTTATGAACCTCAATTTTTAGCCACATAGAACACAGACGGTCGAAAATTGAATTGGTTACTAAAAAAATTAAAAATGACAAGATATCCATATCTTAGCTTTCAGACGGCATACCACGCGTGTTTTGAGTCGTTGGAAACTGAGATTTTGAACACAATTGTAAAATTACCATTAACAAAATACTATTATTCTAACATGATTGTATATGTTGTAATAATAGTAAATTCAAAATTTCTAGCTAGCTCAAATTGAAGTATTAATTTAACACAAAAATAAAATAAATGACATAAATAGGGAATGAGTAAATGAAGCTGGTTGGTCGGTTAGGTAAAGCCACTAGGAGGAATAGTTTATTCACAAGTTGCCCTAAAACCGAATAATTGCCGGATAGGATTAGGATAGGGACTTCTGCTACACTTCTTCACCCTTAATTATTAAAGATTTAAGAATCATGAGAAGGATTACTACTACTATTTTAAACTAATAATTAGCAATATTCCCCCATAATTAAATATATCTTTAATTAATTAATTAATTAATTAATTAATCATGATTACGCTAAACTGTTCAAATCAATGTCGTAAGACGTATTAAATTGACTAAACCACGTGTTTTCATAATTCGGTGGTTCCTTTTGTGTTGCCGGCGGATTAATTAACAGCCGTTCATTTTATGTAGACGCACGCCGATCATTTATTTTATTTTATTGTGTAACAAATTAAATTATGGAATTGGAATTGGAGTTGTTAAGGATTATAATTTTTGGGCGAATTTTACGACTGCACGTGTAATTTTATAGTGGGGCCCATGATACCAAATTTTGTATTAACTTATTGCCATAATCTCTGTTGTACAGCTTGCAAATTTGCAGCTTATTTTGCATAATAATGCGATATATGTGTATATAAGTATGAAATGTCATGCCATCATAGGTTCCAATATAGTTGCAGCATCACCTTAATTCGTTTTATGTAAATAAACATAGAATTGTACTCCCTATTGACACATTTACTTTTTGTACGATAATTGAGGGAGTATTAAAGATGTAAAGTATATTGTGTTTAGAGATGTAATGTAATTTATGTATCTAGGCATATATTAAAACTAGAGTATCATAGATGCATAAAAACATATTGATTTCTGATCTTTAATGAAAGATCGTATCAAGACCAATAATTTGGTATAAAAATCATAAAATCGGAGAACAAACGAACAAGTTATGATAATTTAAACTTTTAAAATTTAAATTATATTGGAATACGTGTTGAGAGGTGAGTGGATGATGAGATTTATTTAGGGAATGTTAAGTTTAATAAGGGATCTACTAATTGTACCATTGATCTTTCCGAATAAGGAAATGTGTCAATTGAGTGGGATGTCCCAAAAAGGAAAATGTGTCAATAGCGTGGGGACGGAGGGAGTACCATTTTACAATCTATTAGAGCAACTCGAGAATTGAAATGAACCTTACTTAAAAATTTCCGTGTAAAAATTTCCTTTTGAGACGTCTCTAATATTTGAGTTAGTATTCCAAATAAAAATCATTCCCTTACACTATTTTATTTTAAAACTTTTAAATTATGTTATATTTACAAAAATATCAGCATGGAACTTTATTCCTTTTTCCAACAAATTTATTACAACTATTATGTTTTTTTTATCCACAAACAACAATTTTATCATCTATTATCAACCACTTTACTAGAATTTTCTTAATACGCGTGCCCATAAAATTTAACACGGAAATGGATGGCAGATAAAGTATTACTAGTTTGATCTATAACATGTTAGTGAAATTCGAACTTGAGACTTTTGGTAGTGCTCAGAGGAACACTCGCTCCACAACAAAGCCATAGAGGAAGGCAATCGTAGAATTGTATTCCTTTTCTAGGGGAGGAGAGAAATGAGAACATTTTAAATAAATGTTGAGTTAAACATAAACCATTATATAATTATAATTTAATCCACTATAATATATCTAGTGAGCCTACCTTAAAAGAGGAGGTATCCATCCAATGCTAAACCTAAAAATCAATTGAAGAGAGTAGCCATGTGATGAAACAAGCATAAAGTAAAAAGCATTAGATGGGATCTAACAAATTGGACCACACCATATTTATCTACATAAGGCAAACAAATTAAATAGTAAAGAAAATATATAAGTAATTAAGTAAATGTTGGAAGTATAGTACAGTAATATAAGTGCATGTAATAAATAAGTGTGACGTGGAATGTGATGAAATGACAGAATGCTGAATTTGAAAGAGAAATACGCAATGAAAACGGGGTTGAAGTAAGGAAGGCGACAGCCGCCTAAGATCAAGCGCAGATCACACTACTTTCGGTCTTTTCCCTTATTTTTTCTAATTTTACTCAACTCTCCTTTTCCACCCCCAACCATACATTTCTCTCCCCACTCCATGACAGAATTTTTGATAGTCATGCTAAAATTTAAGAGATCATTATTGAGTTATATATACTATCTCACCTCCGACCACAGTATTTATGCAAAACACGGATTTTAATATTTGTAATGAGAAAATGTAAAATGATATAAGAGTCGCACTTTTGTAGTGTAGTATATTACTACCTCCATCTCATTAAGGTAGTCCCATTTACTATTTGGCACGTATTTCTACCGAAACCTAGTACGAGTTTTAAAATATAATTTTATAGTATTGTTTTTTTTACGGGATACTATGACACTCATAGTATCCCGTAAAAAAAACGATACTACAAAATTATATTTTAAAACCCGTACTAGGTTTCGGTGGAAATACGTGCATAAAGCAAATGAAACTACCTTAATGAGATGGAGGTAGTAAAATGGATTGAATGATGAAGATGAGCTCCACTTCTAAATAGACTTTACACAAATAATATAGACGAACGAAAAAGATAAAATTATACATAAATATTATGCACAGAAGGAGTTTTAAATTTATAAATTGGGTTTTTGGTGTCCGAAATTACATTGAAAATATTTTGAAGTTAAACTTGAGGGATTGCGAATGCATGCAACAAAATTAATGAATTTCTAGTATAATACGTTAATTGTTGGCTCAAAACTTCGAGAGTCGCACATAAAATATTACCGTGCATGTTTACTTTCTTTCATGGAATTACAAATTTAATTAGCCTTGAAGCAACATTCCACGTATATAAATTTATCGACAATTTTCAACTGAGCGAAAGATTGCAAGAAGACAAAAACATGTTGCCAGCCATTATTACTATAATATATGTCAAGTCACTCGCATCATTACCATATTATCAATGCAATCTAAGGTAGCCTACTCCAACCCTATCAGAAAATTACAAACTTTTTATACCAGAGAGAGAGAGAGAGAGAGAGAGAGAGAGAGAGAGAGTCGAAGTTGCTTGAGTGAGAAAGGCACAGGTATTTCATCTTCTTACAAAGACAGATGTTGCAGCAAAAATCCTACTAGTAGGAACAGACATAACCAAAGAGGCAAAGGACAACCGCTCTGACAATACGATACGATAAACCCATGGCATAAGCATATAAGCATCATACACAAACAACTAAATCCATAGCCATCCTTAGCATCTCCAGAAAAAGAAAAAGTTGCAACAATCAAAACTTGAAATCTTTCTTCTTTGATTGTTTCTCCTTCTCCTGCATCTTTCGCTTCCTTTTGTTCGCATTCTGCAAAAATCTCAAAAGTGTCACAATTTCCTTTACAACACATGTACAAAAAGGTAGAAGGAAGGTAGTATTAATAATGGGGATATTCACTGCACGTACCTCAGCAACCATGTCGCTAAAATCCTCCTTCTGAGTGCGCAACTTCTCTTCTTCTCTGGCTTCCTCGTACCTACGCAAGAGACGATTATCAGACTAAGCTCATCACACGTGCAAATACCAGAGTTAAAAAAGCAAAAATTAAGGTGGATTCAACTTACTTGGCTTGCAAAACATTCTCCATGGCATCCAACTCCTCTGGTGCCAATGTGACGTCCACTTTATCCGACTTCTGACCTCTTAGCAAATCAACCTGACACAATATAAAGAATTTAGAAGAGACATTAAAATAACATCTAACGCTGAGAAACATATAACAGAATATGTCACACGCCAACCAAAAGTGAAAAAATGGCCCCACAATTTATCTGTACTTATGTAAAATACATGTACATTGTATGTAGAGAAAAGGAAAATAAACTACTTACCCTTTTGACACCAGGTTTTTCCTGTGTTCCAGAGTTAATTACATACCTGTGTATCAGAACATAATTCAGAAAGGAAAATCAGAACTCAGAATGCAAAAATATATCTAATAAGTAAAATTTTGTGACATTGACATACGTGTGGCTTGGTGCAAGCAGAGTTCCTGGTGCAACCCTCTCTTCTTTTTCTTCAAGCACCTTCATACAAAACATAAGAAGGGTTAAATCATCTATTCACCTAAAAAAAAAAAGGCAATGAGGGGGGGATAAAATTATTACTTGGTAGAGAGGCCTATCCGGTTCCTTTCTCTGCTGCTTCCGGAGATCAATAACATCGGGGGTTTCAACGCCAGTAGGAGTGCTACAACCATCCACCAGATAATCAGTCAGAGAAAATAAAAATATATACACACCAGTCCCCAGTGCAGCACTACTGATCACCACCTAAAACTACAAATTAAAAAATCTCAATATAAAAGAGAATAGCATGTATTTTACCTTGACAGGCTGTCAACAGACTGAATGCCAGCTTCAAGTTCTTCTTCTGCCATCTGTTCCTCCTCTTCCTCTTCCTCTTCTTCTTCCTCCTCTTCCTCCTCCTCCTCTTCTTCCAAGTCACCCCAGTGCTTAGACTTATCAACTGGTTCTTCCTGAAAATCAGTGGGTATGAAATTACTTGGAAACAAAGTCATAATAATGTAAGAGGTTAGGTTATTAATTACTATCTTTTTACCTCGTAATTGGGCTGGTCTTGCTGCACAAAGCCAAAAACATCTCCATAGAGGGGGCGCCCATACTAGTCACAAGTAAAAATACACATGTGAGGGAAAGTCACTGATGAAACACTTTAAAATCACAACATATATGTATGAACTCACTTCATCAACAGGTGGTTTGCCCCATTCTCCAATGCCATAGCCAAATTTAGCTCCAGCTGGAATAGGTGCATTGAGCCCAGGGATTTTCAGATGAGGATAAGAAGGTGGAGGGCCATATCTCTGCCATTACAAAAGAAAGTATTAATAGAACCACATTTCTCCAATGAGAAGTATGGAATTATATAGAAAGTAGCTTTATGAATGAAACCAACCGAATAAAACTAAGCAAAGTAATAATATTGTGAACCTGCATATTGATGAGCCATGGAGGAGGGGCACCTTCAGGCATGCCTAGAGCCTCTTTTAACTCATGTGACAATGTCCCTGGCTTCATTTCTCGCAGTTTCACCTGATGACAGCCAAAGCTATGTTACTTATGAGAGATATATATCTATTTTAGCAACTTTACAAATTACAATGTTCACTTTTCAGGACACTAGGACAGTCAGTTACAAAGACTGATAATCAAAGGATTAAATACCAAAGCCAAGCTTTTCACATTCAAAACATCTTTAAAGCTCAACATACCTCAAATTCCTTTCCCTCATAATACAAATCACCATGATATGTCAATTTTGGCTTAGTCTGATGTTTGAAGAATGCATCATGGAGAACCTGCAAAAGTCGCCACAGGAAATTGATTGTCAAGAAATTAGATGCAAAGCCAAAAAAAGAAGGAAACCTGGCCAGTTAAACAGCCGAAACACACTCCAAAAATAGCACGAGCAATAAGAACCAGATCTATGTTCAGATAAAAACTCAGAATACATAAATACCTGATAATCAATATCCATTTTCCCCATTTTAGGCTGCATCCTTTCACGTTGCTTTTGTTTCAACTTTTTGCTATCCTCCTTTTCAATATAAGCCTGTCAAATATATAAAAGAATCAGCAATATTACAAAAAAAGTACAGAATCATCATTTACCTCCTTATTGTGCCATCAGAATTCCAAAAGTAGAGAAGATATTGAAAAGAATGATATCCACAAGAACAGAAAAGAAATCAGCCTTACCTGTCTAATTTTCTCAATTCCTGTGGCAGCAATGAAATCAGGAAGTTGAAAAGGCTGCTTTTCGATACCCCTCTTTCCCTGAAAAGCAGCCATAGTTGCAGATGAGACGTGCGACAAGCATGTAAATTTTAAACATAAAGTACTATTCATAATTCATAAAATGCATCAAAATAATATGCTACCCTGTTCTTTAACTAACTTTTGTTTTTAGGGCTTCAACTAATAACTTCCAATTCATATAAAAAATTCTTCAATTCAAACATGACCAGACACTTTAAGTTACCAGATACATAATAAATTCTCCAACTACAGAGACATTCAAAAGCTTCAGCCCTATTAACAATAAAGATGTGTCCATCCGACTACAAAACCAAATATATTAATCCCTGGAGAATTCCTAGCATTGTAATATCCAGAATTATCTCATGCAAGGGTTGTTTTGGGCATATTAGGAAGAATTATGGAACAACCAACACCCAACCCAAACTAGCCAGCACCATGAACATAATTCATACAAGGTTTCCCTTGCAAACACCTACATGTCAAGGCTCCACAAGTTCCACCGCAGCTCCCCTGCAAGAACCATATATACATATAAGACAAACCTCATTGACTTATTGTCTATCACAGTCTACCCTAAACCCCATTATTTAATTGAATCCATCATGCCACTTATAAATATCTTAACAAATAACGTTCGCAATATTAATTAGTAAAGCAAGCTATGTTCAACCCACCATGCAACTCAGACATAATCATTCACCTGTAAAAACTTCCTTTTCTGGCACCAGTGTCGAGGCACAGCAACAGTGTTTCTGTAGGACTTCAGATATACCAACAGCTTTGGATCTGCTGAAGTTGCATCCCATACCTAGAAATGCATAAAAGTGTTGATTAGCTGGAAACCCATAGTAGACTAAAAGGTAATTGTTCTGCAGCAATTGACATAAAAAGCTCGTCCTGGTAAAAGCAGAAATGCACATCTTTTATAGAAATGTATTCTTCATTCAAAACTATCAGTAGTTTAGAGGAGAACCATTGAGAACGACATATGTTGGATTAACAGACACATAGGAGCATAAGATACACAATATTATCACAAAAACACAAGTCTCGGATTATATGATGGAACATGATGCAAGATATCTTAATTTGCTTACTTCACTTCTTATTTTTATTTTTTTGAATGATCATGTCACTTTTCCCCGAAAAAAGTGAAATAAATTATTAAGCCTCACGTAAAATGGAACGGCTCATCATCTTTGGCAGTAGCAGCCCTATTGAGGAAAGTTCACAAGAAATAACACTTCTACTGCAATAACCAGCGGATTAGATCATAAAACAAGATCACAGATGTAACAGTATCTCCAGACAAGAGAGCACAGTTAAAAACTGAACTTGATACCAAAATTTCATAAGCAACTTGCGGTCCAACCATTCCCAGTATTTTAGTGAAAACATAAAACACGTATAATGCCTGATGATGAAAAGGTTGTTGCTGGCATATCTGTAAATCTACATGGATTAACAAACAAGGTCGATACGAAGACAAAAACAGGTGGATGCAAGATCATACAAAATACACTTAATAATGTTAAATTCTACCTCAACAACATCAGGTCTTGTACAAATCTGCTTGAGTTCAGCAATCTTCATTCGACGCTGAAGCTGCAGGAGACCAAGATAAATGAGAATTGGAGAGCTATGATGAATAAGATCAAACACCAAAAAATGTGTGTTATCAGAGGCTAACCTTTTTCTTTTTATTAGAGACTCCTTTCTCTTTCAACTGAGTATCTTGCTCCTCTTCATCTGAATCTGAGTCCGCCTTCTTCTTCGATGCTGTATCAGGGGCAGCGTCATCCTTTTTATCATTCTTCTGAAGAAATAATAATGGAAGTACGGACCAGGCAAATGATCAGCAAAAACAAAAAAAACAAAAACAACAAAGAACAAAGAACCAACAAGAAGGTGGCAGGACAAGGAACAATATAACAAATAAAAGTAATGTCCGCCGTAGTCTTACCTCAGTAACAGCATCCGAGAAATTGAATTTCTCGAAAACCTTCCTGAATTCCTCATCCACGCCGTCTAATTCCGCCTTTTCAGGCACATACTCAACCTCTACAAGTTCCAAAGCCTGGCAATTGAACAATAAAGAGAAAATGGTGGTCAGGTCAATTTGAATGAGCCAACAACCTGATGAAGCACTCATGAAAATTCTATTGCAACCACAATTAGAGATGGGACTTAATCAGATGACATCAATGATAAATTGTTCATATAAATCAGAAACACAAATGTGCACCAAAGCATGCCAATGTCCAACAATACATTTCAGGCTTACATCAGCAAAGGCAGAAAGGCAAATAAACATCATTCAGCTATTACATCTTGCTCATATTGTATCTTCTACAAATTAAGCTTCCAAGGAAAAAGCCACGAAGTAATACTAACATAATTAACCCTGCACATCTTTCCATTCAGATATCTATGTCTATCATTCAAAACTAACACATTGAAACAAAAAATGCTCTAGGGCGATGGAACAGATCAAGTGCTATAAAATAATATAAGAAAAAAAAAATACTAATGTTCATTAAGTTTGGCAAACACTTCCAATTACTGCAACAGTTTCCCGTAGCAATAGGAGTCTGAAATCCTAAGTGATGTACGCAAACATTCTTACCAGCCAGAATTTCACAGCTCTGAAGCTAATATAAGTTAGAATGACTCTCAAATTGTCCGTTTCCACACATTCCTTATCTATAACACCCTGTCTTCACCTGGAGATCCTACGGGAACTACGGAAACTAGCGAATGAACTATAATTGTAATATAATTTTGCAAGTTATAAATCAAACATTACTCAACTTATCCTTCGATTAGCATCAACCCCCCATATAAACTAGTTTTTTCATCTCAAGGTGTCAAATCCTAAACTACGCAGATGTAAGATAATACCAACTGAACTCTAAATTTACACCTAAGGCCGGGGCCTCAAGAAGAAAGCGCTCAATAAACTTCAATACCTTTTGAGGATCGGAGTTCTCTTTAGAGCTGTCATGGCCAACGCCGTCGGCGTCCTCCGCCGCAGTGTCGCTGTCATCTCCGTTGGCGACACTCTGCTTGTTCTTCTTCTGTTTCCGCCTCCTCCTGCGCCTCTCCGTTTCCCGCGACTTCTTCGCGGCGGCGTTAGGGTTCTGAGACTTGAGATCGCCGTTGGCGACCGGCTGAGATTCTGCGACGCCGTTCGCGACTTCCACCGGCATCTTGATTCTTCTGCACAATCCGAATCAACCCTAACTTTCTCCCCCGTTTCGTCTCTAGATTTAATTTGTCCGAATTGGGAGGGGCTCCAAATGAATGTGAATTTCCAATCCACTCTCACGTTCTGGATAAAACTGCTGGGCTATTTTAATTTAAAACTATTTGTTGTCGGTGCCGTTCAATTGGGCCTAATGGGCCTCTACTCTATAATGGGCCTACTCATTGAGCCCTTTTGCAATGGGCCCAACTAATTATGCAAAAATTAATTCTGTAATCCCTACTTTTATGATCTTAAATCTTCCAACAATATAATTCTAATTCATATCAACAATGTGAATCTTTACATTCAAAATTTACCAATTCATATTTGTTATTACATTTTCGTGTTGCACCAAGATATGATACTTATGTGTTGAAAATATTTTCGAAATCAACAATAATTATGTATTTTTATGAATCAAAATTTTAAAAAATGTTGATTTCAGAAATATTTTTAATACGTAATGATCATCTGTTGATGCAATTAAAAATGAATCACGGAAATACAATAGTATAAGATTCGAATTGAAAAATGTATATCATTTTTGTGACAATAAGCTATGTGTTATTTTTTTTTTTCAAGTAGACTAATGTATAATTTCAAGTGTTATCACAATTTTGACGATTTTTATGTATAAGATGATTATTCTTCACATTACACAAATAAAACCTAAATAAGCTATTCTTTTGAATTAAATTACGTTCGGTATCATATGTGATACAAAAATTAGTAGGATGAGTAAAAAATGCATACTGCATCCTCTAAAATAAACTATTATTACAAATTTATACTCCATCTGTCCTCCATTTATTGACACTAATACTATTTGGCACGTCTTTCCATCGAAACCTTATACGGGTTTTAAATTATAATTTTGAAATATTTTTTTTAAGGGATAGTACGACACTCGTAATATCCCATAAAAAAAAAATATTTCAAAATTATATTTTAAAACTCATACTAAATTTTGATAAAAGTACGTGCCAAAAAAATTTGGGTCAAGAAATTGAGGACGAAGAGAGTATAATTTTATAGATATTCCTCTCCCTTTATAAGATGAGATAATAGTAAAAGATTAGACTCTAGAGTAATAGATGTATAGGCTATAGAGTAGTAGTTTGATTATTTTCCGCCTAAAAGTCACCTTGAGTTCAGTTAGCAACTTAGCATGACTCCTTTCATTTTGATATGAATGACGTAAAATGATATTAATGTGATATAAAAGTTTATTTATTATTTTATGTCTATTTATTTTGATGTATAAAAAATTCGACTAGACAATATAAATATATATATATGTTTCCAAAAAAATATTATTGCATAAGTAAAAAATTATAAAAATATAACTAAAAAAACTGGTTCTTATCAACCAAACTTTTATATTATATTTATATGTCTCTCTAATAAACTTATATCTATTGCGTAATATTATCTAAAGAAAGAAACATCTCTCGTACTTTTTCTTTAAATATTCCATTCCTCCTTCAATTGAATCAAATCACTTACATTATTACCTCGCATTTATCTCTTGCCTAACTTCTTCTCAATTTCGCATTGATCTTTTTCCATTTATTTTTCTTTTCCTATTTCTGTTTCTTTCTTCGTTTTATTTCTTTTTCTTTTTTAACTAATCCTTTCAGCATCAAGCCGTCAGCAGATCTACCAACAAAATGCATTGATAGAAACTATTCATCCGCAGCTCCAGGAAGTATTACTACAATTCATCGCATAGTCAAATTCATATAGACTCAGACACAAAAGATTCTCCCTATATTCTGTACTCCTTCGTTCGCATAACAATAAACCCAAAAATATAGAAATTAGAAACAAAAAGCATTCATTCCCATTTCCCCATCAGCCTCTCCTCATAGATGGGCCTCCAAGAAAATGGGAATGGGAGCATGCGAAAGTACAGAATCATGGATTCCGACGATAGACATGACGGCGACGATGGCGGCGGCGGCTCTGTGTTACGTTCATTTCACGAGAATGGGGGCAGGAACAAGAAAAGCGGCAGCTACGTTATGGCGTGTGCGATCTTCGCCTCTCTCAATTCCGTTCTCCTTGGCTACGGTTGGTGCATCTTTTTTCTTGATGACGTGGAATCTTGGTCGGAATTTCGATTTTTGCATGTGTTCTTGGTTTGAATCGATCGGTTTTTCGTGTTCTTCCGTCTAAAGATTCGATTTTTTTTCCTTCCCATGTTGAAACTTTGCAAGATTTTGCAGTTCATAATATTTATTTTATTTTTATATTATTTTTGAAGAAATGACAAGTTTGATTTGGGCATAATCTTGAAGAAAAAAGGATTGTTTATCTTCAAACTAGATCTGAAATTTATTAGTGATGAAATTCAAAATTCAAGAATGTTGCTTCTCGAATTTGCAGATGTGGGGGTGATGAGTGGGGCAATTTTGTTCATTCAAGAAGATTTAAAGATCACAGAAGTTCAAGAAGAGGTTTTTGTAGGAATTTTGAGTATAATATCCCTTTTAGGAAGTTTAGCAGGAGGCAAAACATCAGATGCCATAGGTAGGAAATGGACAATAGCATTTGCAGCCATAGTATTCCAATCTGGTGCTGTTATAATGGCTCTTGCCTCATCCTTCACAGTACTAATGGTGGGGAGGCTCCTAGCCGGGATAGGGATCGGGTTCGGGGTCATGATCACGCCCGTTTACATAGCCGAAATCGCCCCTACTGTCACCCGAGGATCCCTCACTTCCTTCCCGGAGATCTTCACAAACTTTGGTATCCTCCTCGGTTACATCTCGAACTATGCCTTATCTGGATTGCCACCTCACATAAACTGGAGGATCATGCTTGCTGTGGGGATTCTCCCTTCCATTTTCATAGGCATTGCCCTTTTTATAATCCCAGAGTCCCCTAGGTGGCTAGTGATGCAGAATCGGATCGAAGAGGCACGGAGCGTGCTGTTTAAGACAAACGAGTACGCTGGTGAAGTCGAAGGGAAGTTGGCAGAGATTCAAGAGGCTGCAAAGTTTATGCACCAAGAGAAGTCGGGGAAGAAGGCCGTGTGGCGTGACATTCTGAGTCCCACACCGGGGGTTAGGCGGATGCTTATAACCGGATGTGGGATTCAGATCTTCCAACAGATAACCGGGATCGATGCAACAGTGTACTATAGTCCTACAATCTTCAAGAATGCTGGGATCCAAGGCAACACTCAGCTTCTAGCTGCAACTGTTGCAGTTGGATTCACAAAGACTATATTCATCCTCATCGCCATTTTTCTCATCGACAAAGCTGGGAGGAAGCCTTTGCTTTATGTGAGCACTATTGGGATGACTGTTTGTTTGTTCACATTAGGGCTAACTCTCACCACAGTCGGAAACAGTGAATTCGGTATTGTGTTGGCGATTCTCTGTGTGTGTGGGAATGTGGCATTCTTCTCCGTGGGGATCGGGCCGATTTGTTGGGTGGTTTCTTCTGAGATCTTCCCTTTGAAGCTCAGAGCTCAAGCTTCGGCTATTGGCTCCGTGGGAAGTAGAGTGAGCAGTGGTTTGATCGCCATGTCTTTTCTTTCGGTTAACCATGCTATCACAGTAGGAGGGACTTTTATGGTGTTTGCAGCGATCTCGGCTCTTTCTGTCGCCTTCGTCCATAAGTACGTTCCAGAGACGAAGGGGAAGTCGTTGGAGCAGATAGAGATGCTGTTTCAGAACGACCGGTTTTGGGAAGACGGAGAAATGGAGCTCGAAGAAGATGTGAAGCATCTCATAGGAAATGAGTAGTAACTGAGCAAGATTTGCTTGCTTGTGTAAAACAACACATGTAAATGAGTGTTTTCTCCTACATATATATGGATTTTCATCTTCTTGATTTTTGAAATCTTTAATATATAGAAATGCTGATTTCGTGTCTTAACTAAGCATGAAGTGTAAGAATTTGCATGACTAACCTACTATTCAACTTTTCTCTATACAATTTTCTATCAAGAAATTGCATAAACACATTGAAAACAAGAGGGCACTAGCTACACTTGATCTAAAACTTTGTAAACAAGAATTATTAATTTCCCTTTGAGACTAATGCATACCTTAAAACAACGACGAATTAGTACCAAGAACACTGGAACTGAACATGATGTGTTGAATTATGCTGCCTCTCTCCACCTCAAGCTTCCTACTCTGCTTATTCCACAGATGAACAGCAAAGCTCTGGCTCCTGATCTGGCCGAGCTTCGCGAGCATCCATTGCTCGTGTTTCGAGCTCTTCGGCCCTCCAAAGAGGCTCCCGATTCTGTTCCAATTCACCGGATAGAACGCCAGAGGAGGCAATACAGTGACGTTGAACCCCGGCCTTCCACCTACCCTCGTCACGACTCTTGAAACCAGGTAAGGCCCGTTGTGGCCCCACCGGTTCCCATCAAACGTCTGCGCGAATTCTTGGATGAATTCGCGCAGAAGGGGATGGCCCTTGTCGAAGACCATCACGGCATTGTTGAGCCTGCTCCATTTTTTCGTAACAACATCAACAGTCTGAGCTCCGATGGAGTTTCTGAGGGGGTCGAAGCTCCTCAACACGATGATGTCCGTGTCGAGGTAGATTCCTCCGAACCGATACAGGAGGACGATTCGGAGTAGATTCGAGAGGTTTTGGCCGAGGGAAATCTCACCGGGATTCACATTTCCCTGCTTTAACTGGTTGTACCATGATTCAGCTGCAGTGTTCTTCAAGAGATAGTTGAAATCTGGAGATATTGCAGTGATTTTAAGCCCCTTTTGGAAGAAGGGTTTGAAGATTTGCATCCCTTTTTTCGAGTCCAACGAGGTCGAGACGATGATCAAGCAGCCATGGGGGTGAGCTTTGAACAAGCTTTGAACAGAGATCATCTCTCTCTCTCCAAAAGATTCCACCGATGAAATCCAAGTCATGAAGAATCGAAGCTTGCAGGAAGCGAAGAATGTCTTCACTCTGAATCTGAATTCGAACGGTTTCTTCACGGTTTTCTCGGATCGCAGAATCTTTATAACGCTCGTGTAGATCCTCCTTCTCCGAGGACGAAGAGGACGAAACGACGCCGTTCTGTTCGTCGAGACGGCCGAGTTTCGCTTCCTATGGAGGAGAGGCAAGAGGGTGCTCAAGTTTAGGTACTTTGGTGGAGGAGGAGGAGAAGGGAGAGTGGGAGTGGTTGTTGTTGGTCTTGATTCGGCGGCTTGTTCCGGCGAGAAACTCGCCGGCTCCGGCGGAGACTTGGCCGGGAAGGGGATGTTGACGCAGAAAATCGCGGCGCCATTGTAGATGAGTAGACAGAGAAAGACAAGAGAGAGGAAGGCGTAGAAGGAAATCTTGCTTCTTTGCCAAATCAGAAGAAGCTGAGACATGAAGAAGAAGAACGGTTTCATGCGTCAACTCTCACGTACTTCTCTCTAAATGAAAGCATGAAACTCTGTGTGTGTGTGTGTGTTATGGAGAATTATGTTGTAGTTCACTAGTTCTGAACTTATTGAAAGACAGAAAGCATTCCAAATGAAGAAACTGTCGGTGTTTATTCTGCCTACTATCATGCAATTCTAATGGAGAAGAATATATTATTTATCTTCTTTTTTTTATAAATAAAATAAAAAATTGTCCGCAGTAGTTAGACTCACAAGTTTAATCTCAAGTTTAGTGAGATTAGTATTTTCATAAACAGTGGCAGTGTCATGCCTATGATTAAATCATCGAGGGATAATTAATAAAAAAAAATCAACATAATTCGATCATAAAATTACGAAACATCCGACGACTATCATGGAAGCTTCAGCCAGCGCTTGCCCCATGTAGCTCCAATCTGACTATTAATTATTCTCTCTGCCCCGAATTAAGTGCACCAAATTGGAAGTACTGAAAAAGTAGGTAATTTTACCAATCTCACCCCTAATTATTGTATAGAAAAATGAAAAAGTAAGGAATATGTAATGATGATAGAAGTAGATATGGTAATTTAACATAAATTTTGCATGGATTTTGAACGAAAAACTTGACTAGTCGAGACACTTATTCGGGGACGGATAGAGTAATTATAAAAATAAAGAAACATGAATTTGCAGTGGAACATGACCAGCGGTTCACTTTTCGGTAGTTGGGATTTGGCTCTTGCGAGAAAACCGGTAGTTTGATCATTTTTATTTTATTTTTTTAATTTTAAAAGTCAATTGTTTCTTGCAACATGCAAAAGATAGCACTTTCTTACAAGTATATTCTAACATATGTACTAGTGTACTAGTGCAAGTTACTGATTAATTTTTTAAAATACATGGCCATTAATGTGGAAGCACTGATGTTATTACATTAGTGATAAACGCAGACAAAGTTGTCTCTATTTAAGTAGAAGAGAATCTTCAACTAAATAGAAGCGGCGCCTAATTCCAGAGTGTGTTTATTTTTTAAGTGCAACGACGTACCACGACCTACATGCAATAAATGTTACAGAATCAAATGTTAGGAAGTGGATTTATTTTTTTTAACATTAATATATATATTTTTATAATATGACAAGAGGGTATTATGGTCCGAGTAGAATGAGTTAAAATTAATAAATCTATAAATAAAATACTTCACTCCTAGTAGGTAATCACTCATCATCAATGTTCTAATATGACAAGAGGGAATGGACTTAATTAGTGAAATTTAATTAAATACTGCACTCTACTAGTACTTAGTAGGTCATCCCTCATCATCATCCATGGGGGATTTTGGAAGATTGGTATATATTTTATTACAATTACGAATAAATAATTATAATTACAGATCACAAAACACGAATAAATAATTATAATCACATGATTAACCTGCAAGCAGCGAAGAGTACGTTGGGTCAACGATCTCTCCTTATATTACAAATAATCTTTGGTAATTCTTGCATTAACAATCTCTTTTTATTCAAAGAAATAATCTTTCAATAATTCAGCAAACACGGAATAGAAAGATGCGGAGCATATATCAAATAGCATCCTAGTCTTCTCAAATACTCCAGCACAGCGAAGACGAGTCGAGACGTTTCATTATTTTATAAAGTACCTCATTTTCATCGGGACAGAAGGAGTATTAGACTCGTCAATCGAGAAAAGAAGACAAAGGACCAAGCAGGAGACATTAAACGAAGAACAAGATGACAATAGATCAGGACTCCACCAAATTTCTTCAAAACACAAACAATTAAACTAGCACAAGCACCAAGTTCATAACTTTACGTAGTCTTATATTATCGAAACGAAGTTCATCGTTCCAATATCGACCCAGAATTACCAGTTTGAAACAGAATCAAAGCAGTCCCCTCCGTCTCTTATAGTCACTGACAGTTAAAGTGAGTGGATGTCTCCTCCCATCGTCAGGCACTTTAACCCCATGATTAGCTTCGACCATCTGTTTTCTAGCCATATACCCAGCTTGAGCTCCTTTGGGCCCACCGAACTTCTGAAGCACGGTTAGTGAAATTGGCAACTCAAAATTATGCAGCATGTACGATTCCGTCCCTTGATCAACCGGAGCTCTCGTATCCACCAACTTTCCAGCATCAGCAGCCGCTTCAAGAGCTGCAGCCGTAGCTTGCAATCCCGCCTCAGCAAAAACAGCACCTCCTCCATTTTTAACAATAAGCGTTTCAGCCACTGCATCACCATTTGCTCCACCAGCACCATCTTTTCCTCCTGCATTGCTATTTGCCACGTAGTAATTCCTTGATCTAGTCCATCTTCTAGAAAAGGGATCGTATCCAGCCTCTCCGGCTTTCAATCCTGCGTTTACTGGCCTCAGCTCTGATGCGTTCTTGAAATTCTCAACCCTGTTTCTTCTGTTCATTTCTGCCAGCTTAATTGCCTTGGAATCTTTCTCAAGGACCCGGCGACTCGCCTCCAGTTCTTTCAGCCTCGTCTTTATCCTCTCCACCTCTGCCTCATCTTTGTTCTCTTTAGCCACTTCCAAAGACCTCCTCAATCGATCTTTCTCTGCTGCAACGTTTAATGGCCTCCACGTGGCTGATTTTTTCTCTTTCACCATTTGCTTTACAGTGGCTGCATCGTAGACATATGTATTTGGTTTCTGTATAGCATCCTTCTTATCCAAAACCTCCTGTTTTGAAGGCAAGTGACCCCCACTTCTCTCGACCTCCCTCATCCACTGATCGAACTCCTCTTTTAGAGGAGGAGAATCAGAAATCATAGCCATCTGCCACCTGGCTGCAGAGCTGTCGTTGCCCCACACCACATTCAGGTACTTGTGTGTGGTCTTGTTGTCGAACTTGTACTGTCTATCAGGGTCAGTAGCATCTACATTTCGGACCACACAGAGCCTGTAGATAGGACCAGACCTCGACTTCCCAATTCCAACTCGCACAAAACAGCCAACAATCAGTTCATCAAAGTAGGGCTCCATGAACCACTTAGCAAGTTTCGATCTGCGAATTGTGATTTCCCTTATGTCTTCGAAGGTTGGCACCTTTGACTCTGCTGAAATCTTGTCATCGTCGCTATCAGCCAATCCACCATCACCTGTTGAATCTCCCTCGTCGCTGCGAGATCCACTCTCGCTCCTGCTAGGACTATTCAGTGTTGCAGCAGCAAAAGATCTCCTCTTAACAGGCGAGTATCGTTTCCCGGATCCCCCTTTAGCCGATTCCCTTCTTCGTTTCACCAGTTCATCCAATGCACCTGCCCTTTCAGCTTTGGAACGCATGCTGCGTGTAGGTGCTTTAGGGGGGCTTCCTTTTCTATCTTGGCCTTTCCTTTTCTTCAGCTTCTCAGTCAAATCTCTGTCACTTCTCTTGGTTGCACGAGCTTCTAATATCATCTCTCGTTCGAGCTCTGTAAGTTTTGATAGTTTTTCCCTATCATCTTCATCCTTGTACAAGTCACTACCGACGGAGTCATTATCACTGTCACGATCACGATCGTAGTCATTTCCCTCATCACCTTCTTCACTACTGCGGTCATCATCTCTATCTGCAGGGTCCAACCTCTTCTTAAGAGGCACCTGCGAGGCTGATGGCTTTCGACTCGAGTAGCCACGGCCGCCATCTGAATCATCGTTTTTTGAGTCACTTCCATCGTCGGAATATGAACCTTTTCGCCTCCGCCTTGACGGTGGAGATGAATGTCTGTTCCTCCCAGGATTACTAGTCCTTCCTGCTGCCTCAAGGAGCAATTTCTCTAAGTCCGCCATTGCCCTATCACCTATAATAGGCCAACCAACTACTTAACAACATAAGTAAATTGTAAAATGTTGGAATTGATACATAAAATCTATGATATATCTGCACAGAAAGCATTTCATCGACCTGCTTGGTTGCTCCTAATTACCAGAACTTAAGTAAGAAACCCAAACACAGCTACTACGGTTAAAATTTGCAATCTTCAGCGACCACAAACGAAAATTTTATTAACAACGAAGGCATGTTTCATTTTACAGATTAACGACCAATTTCAATGGTTCAAGGAGCACAAACTGTATATATAACAAATTCAAATCTATCAATTTTCTGAGACTGGCTAAATTTCAATAAGAACAAAGGCGGAATATATAAATGCAAAAAAAAAAAAAAAAAAAAAAAAAAACAACAACAACAACAACAACAAAACACGGAGAAGAGCTAATTCAGATCAGGATTGAGCGACGAGCCTATAAAATCTATCGCCATCTACGTATACAATGATGAAGCAGATTCAATAACATAGTTACCTTATATTTTCTGAATCTACAACATGCGCAGCTTCTGTCGCTGAGGGCTGTATCCTCCTTATGTTAATGCCAGATATCGGAGAAGTTAGGGCACAAGGGATTAGATCAGGGAATTTTTTGGAGCTCAATCGATGATTTTGCAGAATTGGTTTATAGGGCTTTCAGTAATAACAAGGAGATTAGAGAGAGAGAGAATCACGCAAATTGTTTTTTGAATTTGCTTCTCTTTTCTAATTGGAAGGGGAAACAATGGAAGAAGAGTAGGGTGAAGCAGAAGAAGTGGCCGTGAAGAGTGTTTTTTTTTTGTTTTTTCCCCTAAGCCTGCGTTGTTATGGGAGTTTGGGCTGTTGAATTGTTTTGTTGGGTTCATATTATTTTCTTTGTTGGGCCGTACATTTAAATACCGATAAAATATCATTTAACTGAAATAATAATAATAATAATAACAAAAATAAAGTTATTCTAAAAAAAATGACTATAAAATTATCTAAGATAAATAGTAGTCTTTTTTAGGGGTTAAATATATTTTATGGTTGAAACTTTGACTTCGTATTTACTTTATGATCTCAACTTTCAAACATTAACAAATTGACCCAAGTTTTGACACTTAAGTGAATTTATGGCCCAATAGTGAAATTCGAAGATTGAAAGTCAGCGTAGACGCTTGTTCGACGATTTATTCAAACGAGATCAAACAACTTTAAAAAATTTATGATTGTCATTTTCAAGTATAAAAATCACATGCTCCATGGTGGTAGATAAACGAGTCCAACTCATATCATTTCAGTTTTAATTTTAATCTTAAGCTCGTATATTCATATAAACGAGGTGGAAAGAAAAAAATATGTGATTTGTATAATGGAGAAAGAACGATAATTTTTTTTTTTAATATATATTTTAGTTTATATTTTTCTATTTGGATATCAACACGACTTCTGACGGTCGATGTCAACTTTTAATCTTTGAATTTCATTGTAAGGTCATAAAGTCACTATAGGGTCAAACTTTATTACTATGGAGTATGCATATTTGTTCTAATTTATGAAATTAGACGACAATGCAGGTGAAGTTCGATGTACAAATTTTTTTACTTTTGATGAATGATGATAATATATTTAAAAAAATATTATAAATATACATCTTAAAAATAAATTTTATTTAAATAATAGTTTATGACATGTTATAGTTGTATTGGGATGGATTTAAATTTTAAAACGAGTCCGAAAATTAACAAATTAACAACATACGGAGTACTAACTAGTACTTGATTGGGCTTTTTGCTTGAAAATCATTTCCTCAAAACAGAATCAATCAATTCAAATTACCCACCATTTTAAACTGCTATAATACGAATTTTTACCTCGAATCGAAGCGCCAGTTTCTCTGAAGCACTAGAAAATGGATGAAATAGAGCACAAGTTCATCGAAGTGAACGGGCTGAAGCTCCACACGGCGGAAATCGGAAGCGGCTCGTCGCCGGCGGTGGTTTTCCTACACGGATTCCCGGAAATATGGTACTCGTGGCGGCACCAGATGGTCGCCGTCGCCAAGGCTGGTTTCAGAGCTATCGCACCCGATTACAGAGGATACGGACTGTCCGACCCGCCGCCCCGACCCGAAGAAGCTACGTTCTCGGATCTCATCGCCGATCTCCTCGCTCTTATCGATTCTCTCAAACTCTCTAAGGTAAGCTGCATATATTCGGAACAGACGGTAGAATTTTTTCCGAATCTCTCAGATTTGTTCGCGTTGTTCGATTTCAAAGCAATTTTCTTTCTAGTAGACGATTCGCGAAAAAAAGAGGATCAAAATTCGCTGCATCCATGTGTATTTTGCTTCAAAATTATACCGTGTATGATTATGGAAAGTAAGATTGGATACAAAACATACTTACTGCTACTGTACTTCATTCGAGTTAGAAACGTTTAATAAACAGCAAATCGAGCTCATTTGTTACTATAATGCTACATTTATATGGGGCTTACTCTATTTATCGTAGATTTGCACGAATGCATGATATTTGAGACGTCTCGTACGAAATTTCTGCAAAAAAAATTATGCTGCCCTAACTTTGGTTGCTGGTAAATAAGTGGCTCATTTTCTTTTGATTCGGTACAAAATTTGAATGTAGAAAGTATGTTAAGATAGCTAGTGTAATCTAATCTCTGGTTCTCGTACGAAATTTCTGCAAAAAAAAAAATGCTGCCCTAACTTCGGTTGCTGGTAATTGAGTGGCTCATTTTCTTTTGATTCGGTGCAAAATTTGAATGAAGAAAGTATGTTAAGATGGCCAGTGTAATCTAATCTCTGGTTCTGTTGTGGTATATTTGAACAAGTGATAATTTAGTATGCAGTTCAGATGCTTGAAATGATATCCCTTCCAAATCAGAATACTTCGTTACTTCACTTATCTCTCGAGCTAAATCTATTCGACTATTACTGTCTTCGAATTGCACGCAGGTTTTTCTAGTTGGGAAAGATTTTGGATCTCGGATTGTTTACTTATTCACACTCCTTCATCCCGAGAGAGTATCTGGAATTATCACATTAGGCGTGCCGTTCATTCCTCCAACTCGTCCTTCAGTTGTCAAGCATCATTCTCAAGGTTCCTATAGCTCTAGATGGCAGGTGCAGTTCATTCTTGTTCTTTCTTTCGAGAACTGAACAACTGAAATCCTCCCATTTTGACAGCCTTAATTTCAGGAAGTTGGAAGAGCCGAGGCTGATTTCAGCCGCTTTGATAGTAGAACAGTTGTGAGAAATATCTACATTCTCTTCTCAAGAAGTGAAGTGCCAACAGCTCTCGAGAATCAGGAGATTATGGATACGGTGGATTCATTCGATCCTTTACCCCCATGGTTCACCGAGCAAGATCTTGATGTGTACTCTTCTCTTTATGAGAAATCTGGATTTCAAACTGCATTGCAAGTGCCATATAGGTAAACATGGAGGCGGGCTCGATTTCATTGAACTCTTTACCTTTTTCTACGTTAATTGGGATTATTCATTCTTTTGTAGATCGTTACATGAAGACTTCGACATTGCAAATCTGAGAGTCGAAGCTCCTGCAATGGTGATCACAGGCGGAAAGGATTACTCGCTGAAATTTCCGGGGGTTGAGGAATACATAAAGAGCGGAGAGGTGAAGAAATACGTGCCCTGGTATGAAGCAGCATTCTTAGCTGAGGGCTCCCATTTTATGCAGGAGCAATTCCCCTCCCAAGTTAGTCGGTTAATGCTCAACTTTCTCTGCAATCACAGTTGATTTAGAGATGCAGCAGAATTTTTTTATTTTTATTTTTTCCCAAGAATTCTCTGCCTTAATTTTATTTGATTTCGAAACCTCCATTGTTAAATGTTATAGCCGGCCCTCACTATAATTATTTAAGTACTACTTAATTTTCAACTTACACTAATTATTGCTACTTAATTTTAAATATTCAATTACGGCCTACATCAAGTTAAATCTCAATTAGAGTCCTGCCTAAAAAAAATTAAAGAGATCAATATTAATGAGCAGACACTATTTCTTGATTTTTAATTTCATTATTATTTTTCTTATGTTTCATAATTTCATTTGGAGTACGAGTACGAGACCCTATTAATGTGTTTATTTTTATTTTTATTTTTTTACGAGGCAAACACAACACACTCACACAGACATTTGAGATGATTCGAATCTCCGACCTCTTAGTTGGAGATGGAGCGTTTTAACAATTGTGTTGTGCTTTGTCGTCATTAACGTGTTTAATTAATAACGTGTTCAATATTGTATGTTCACCACCCATGGGCAATATTACATTACATATACTCTATCTGTTTTGTTTTATTAGTCTCGAAGTAATATTTTATATTTTCTTCTTTTTTTAAGTGTCATATTTACTATATTTGTTGTTTGTTTTTAAGCGTCTTATTTCAAAATTTAATGACATAATAATTATATTTATCTAATTTTACCCATATAATTAATATTATATACTCCCTCCATTTCGTTTAATAGGCTACATTTCATTTTGGCAATTCTGGCACGCTTTTCCACGCTTCTTGATGATGGGTTTTAAAATGTATTTTTGAAGATTTTTTTCTTTTACGGGATACTCGGACAGTCGGAGTATCCTGTAAAAGAAAAAAATCTTTAAAAATCCATTTTAAAACCTATCATCAAGAAGTGTGGAAAAACGTGCCAGAATTGCCGAAAGCAAATGTAGCTAATTGAAAGAAATGGAGGGAGTATAAATTAGTGCTCAGCTAAAAAAGAATATCAATTTGACAACGGGAACATTTAAAAGAAAACGGAGGAAGTACTTCACATCTACGATATTAATGAAACAGGACGAGTATTATAAAATTAATTTTGGACTAGTAAATAAAAAGGACAAAACTTCGATGTTATCGAGATTCCGCCAGTCCTCACACAAGATACTCCCGCTCTTCCGTCGCTATAAAATAGTGTGCTGAATCCCATTTCCCTTATAAAATATTGGAAAATGGATCAAATCCAGCACAAGTTCGTGCAGGTCAACGGGCTGAAGATCCACGTGGCGGAGATCGGCGGCGAGTCGTCTCCGGCGGTGGTGTTCTTGCACGGGTTCCCGGAAATATGGTACTCGTGGCGGCACCAGATGACGGCCGTGGCGGAGGCCGGGTTCAGAGCCATTGCTCCGGATTACAGAGGGTATGGGCTATCCGACCCGCCGCCCGAACCCGAAAAGGCATCCTATTCGGATCTGGTGGCGGATCTTCTTTCCCTTCTCGACGCTCTTTCTATCCAAAAGGTTCGCTTACAGTTCCTTGTCCTTTTATTTTCTTAAGTCCCAGTTTGGATGAAGGCTTTAATTAATTATCACATAATATATTGTAATTTATTGCATAAATTTAACCAGTCACGTTCATAGTCAATGATGGTCAAACAAGTGATAAATATATTTGGGCATCTTAATTTGCATCAAAGAAGTATATTCGGTACATACGGCTTTTTTTTTGGTAATATATTACAAAAATAAATCGTAACATATTTCATCATTATTCATAAGAAATTTGTAAGAGTTTAAATAGTCGATATATAAGAATTACTCACGTTTACACCTTTTTTTTTTTTTTCCCCACATAAAAGTTTGCAGAAAAATATAAGTATGAAATTTAAAGGAATTGAATGAAAAAATACATAAAAATATAAATCACACTTTAAAAATAACGAAATTATAGAAGACACTGATACTTAATTATCAGCTACGTATGTAATAAATACGACTTAAATTAGTTACAACAAATTTGTATACTTAAAAAAAAGAAGATGTGCATATATACAAAAGAAACATGAGAAAAGCTGAAAAGAAAATATGAACACTCTGAATATGGGGAGAAGAGGACAAGGCTTGGCTTAGATTACTAGAGAAAGGAGTTTGAATTAGTTGGTACTGGTACGCTTGTTGAGCTCTGAATCAAGTTTCCATGTTCACAGGCGTTTGTTATTGCAAAGGATTTTGGAGCTCGAGTTGCCTACTTATTTGCACTCTTTCACCCCGAGAGAGTCCGTGGAGTCATCACCCTTGGTATACCGTACTTGCCCACCTCTCCCGTCTCGTTTGGCGACCATCTTCCGGAAGGTTTCTACATGTCAAGATGGCTGGTAAGCGTGCTATATACATGCTCATTCTTCCTTAATGTACATCCGCACATAAAAATAATGTCTTGAGCAGTTCTTCGTTTCCATCTCAGAAACCTGGGAGAGCCGAGGCTGATTTCGGCCGGCTTGACAACAAAACAGTTGTGCGCAACGTCTACATTTTGTTCTCACGCAGTGAGGTGCCAATCGCTCATGAGAAGCAGGAAATAATGGACCTTGTTGATTCCTCCACTCCTCTGCCATCTTGGTTCTCAGAAGAAGATCTTGAAAACTATGGCGCCCTCTACCGGAACTCGGGCTTCCAAACTGCTCTCAAAGTCCCATATAGGTAAAGAATCACTCTTCATATGTACTCCCTCCGTTCCGCCCAGTTTGACGTGTTGGTTGAATATATGTGAGATGTAAAATAATAAAACGCGTCAAACTGGACAGAACAGAGGGAGTACGTGTTATTGGCTAACTTGATGAACATGTATGCGTCTATATATAGGTCTATGTCTGAAGTTTTCACTAACGTAACTAATGAGAAAATCGAAGTACCTGCATTGTTGGTAATGGGTGAGAAGGACTATGTGCTCAAGTTTCCTGGTATGGAGGACTACGTGAGGGGCGAGCAGTCGAAGGCGTTTGTTCCGAAGATGGAGACGGTGTACGTGGCGGAGGGGAGCCATTTCGTGCAGGAGCAGTTCCCTGAAAAAATCAACCACCTAATTCTCAACTTTCTCAACAACAATATTTGAAGGCAAGTGAGTTGAGCTATGGGCTTTATTTCCTTTTAGAATGTTGGAATGTAACTGTTCGATCTTGATTTTCTTGGGGAAATTAAAAAGCGTAACGAGAATGTAAAAGAACAACAAAAAATTACGTGGTTCGATCTTTTGTGAGATCTACATCCACGGAGCAAGAGTATGAATTTTATTCGAATACTTTCTGTCCCCCTTTTTACAAGGTTTCTTTCCTCTATTTATAGAGGATTTAAATAACCCTAACCCTAATTTCTCTTGGGCTTGATATTGGGCTTGATATTGGGCTTCACTTCTATTTCTTCTGGGCCACATCCTATCACATCCCTCCCCGAAAAGACATAGAAGTGAGGGTGTGATTTGAGGTCGAACTTGAATTGCCTTGCCCCATCGAAATTGGAATTTCGATGAAGTCGAAATGCTAGCTCGTACTCGTCTTAGACGAGTTTAGGCTTTTAAATAGCTCTACTCCGTTGTAAGGCGAAGTTTTGGCTTAAAGTTAACCACTTCGTTCGAAGACGAAGTTTCGGTTTTGAAATAGCCACTTCGTTTGATGACGAAGTTTTGGCTTTAAGTTAACCACTTCATTCGAAGACGAAGTTTCGATTTTCAAATAGCCACTTCGTCTAAAGATGAAGTTTTGGCTTTAAAATAGCCACCTCATCTAAAGACGAGGTTTTGGCTTTCGATTAGCCACTTCATCTAAAGACGAAGTTTCGGCTTTCGATTAGCCACTTCATCTAGAGAAGAAGTTTTCGGCTTTCATTTAGCCACTTCATCTAAAGATGAAGTTTTGGCTTTCGATTAGCCACTTCGTCTAGAGATGAAGTTTTGGCTTTCGATTAGCCACTTCATCTAGAGATGAAGTTTCGGCTTTCGATTAGCCACTTCATCTAGAGAAGAAGTTTTCGGCTTTCATTTAGCCACTTCATCTAAAGATGAAGTTTTGGCTTTCGATTAGCCACTTCGTCTAGAGACGAAGTTTCGGCTTTCGATTAGCCACTTCATCTAGAGACGAAGTTTCGGCTTTCGATTAGCCACTTCGTCTAGAGATGAAGTTTCGGCTTTCGATTAGCCACTTCGTCTAGAGACGAAGTTTCGGCTTTTGATTAGCCACTTCGTCTAGAGACGAAGTTCCGGCTTTTGATTAGCCATTTCATCTAAAGACGAAGTTTCGGCTTTCGATTAGCCACTTCATCTAGAGATGAAGTTTCGGCTTTCGATTAGCCACTTCGTCTAGAGATGAAGTTTCGGCTTTCGATTAGCCACTTCGTCTAGAGACGGAGTTTTGGCTTTTGATTAGCCACTTCGTCTAGAGACGAAGTTTTGGCTTTCGATTAGCCACTTCGTCTAGAGACGAAGTTTTGGCTTTTGATTAGCCACGAACCACTTCGTCTAGAGACGAAGTTTTGGCCTTCGTAGCCACTTCGTCTAAAGAAGAAGTTTTGGCTTACGTGTTCCTTGTTTGTCGAATTTATCGATAGGAGTGGTCTCCCTACGCGCGTTTAAATTTTAGGTAGCTCTTCCTCATCGTGAGACGAGGATTGGCTTTAGTATATACATACATATATATATATATATACTAATAAAAGAAATTAGAATTAAGAATTGACCTTTCGCGAGAAGACATTCTCGGGGCTTTTCTTGATGAGTCGGCGTTGAGAGGTCGGCGTCATGCTTCGATGTAGAAGCTTCGTGGCAATGTTGGCTCGGTGCTCGGTGGTGCCTCAGCGAAGACGTCGGCATGGCGGGGGTTCGGGGGCAGCGCCCCCGATAGCGGGGTCCAAGGGGCGGCAGCCCCTGGCGGGGTCCAAGGGGCAGAGCCCCTGGCTGGGGTCGAGCTGTGTAGAAAATTCATCGGAAAATTAATTTCCGGAATTTCGAAAGGTTGCAAAGCGCAGATTGGCGATGCTTCGGCGACGTCGGCTTGCAGCTCGATGGGGAGTTCGGCGGTGCTTCGGCGACGTCGGCTTGCAGCTCGTCGTGAGACGAGGATTGGCTTCTGAGAGCAGTTGGCTGCGGCTCGTCGAGTGCAGCTCGGCACTTATACGACGGAGTCGGTCGAAGCACGAGCTCGACATCAGTGCAGCTCGGCTGCCCTTCGTCGCGATAGCTCGGTTCGGAGGTGGTGCAGCTCGGCGGTGCTTGGCTGCGTCAGCTCGGCGAGGGGCCCGACAGAGGAGCTCGGCTGTGCAGCTCGTCGGTGCTTGGCTGCTGTGGCGACGTCGGCCCACGTAGGTGCAGCTTGGCGGTGCTGCACTACGGCCGGGGCGAGGTGGCTGCAGCTCGATACTTATGCGACGGGCGAGCTCGACGGTGCTTCGGGGAGCTCGACGGAGGAGCTCGGTGGTGCTGCGGGGACGTCGGCTCGCAGCTCGTCGGGGGAGCTCGGTGGTGCTGCGGCGACGTCGGCTCATAGCTCGGCTGCTCTGCTCGATGGGGAGCTCGGAGGTGCTACAGCTGCGGCGTCGTCTCGGGGGCTCGGTGGAGGCGCACGACAGTGCTGCGGCGACATCGGCTTGCAGCTTGTCAGCTTGTCGGGAGAGCTCGGCGGAGGAGTTCGGCAAAGGTGTCGCAGCTCGTCGAGTTCAGCTTGTCATCTCTTCGACGGAGTCGCGCTTCGGCGCGAGCTCGGCATCGGTGCAGCTCGGCTGCCCTTAATCACGACAGCTCGGCGTTCATGACGTCGTCGCCTTCGACTTCGTGAGTGAAGCTCGGCATGGAGGTGATGCTTCTCGACTACAGCCCGGCGTTCATGACGTCGTCGCCTTCGACTTCGTGAGTGAAGCTCGGCATGGAGGTGCTGCTTCCCGGCTACAGCCCGGCGCGGCGAAGCGACGTCGGCTCGCAGCCCGGCCTGGAGGTGGCTGCAGCTCGTTGAGTGCAGATCGGTGGTGCTGCTGACTCGGCGTACTCGGCAGCTCGGAGTCGGCAGGGGCGAGCTCGACGTCGGGGAACGCTCGGAGGTGCTGCAGCGATGTCGGCATGGCGCTGCTGCGGGTGCGATGTCGGAAGCTCGGCGTGGGGGTGCTGCTAGTGCAGCTCGGCCCGCTGCTGGTGCAGGTGCGACGTCGGTAGCTCGGGGAAGTACTGCAGCTCGTCAGGTGCAGCTTGGAGCTCGACGTCGGATGGACCTGGGAGAGGCGTTGTCGCCTTCGCAGCTTGGCGGAGGTGCGGCGTCGGCTGCCGCTTGGCAGCTCGGCAAGGAGGTGCTGCAGCTCGCCGGTGGGGGGAGCTGCCGAGGGACCAGAGGGGAGAGTTGGGAGCGAGCTCGTCAAGCAATGTCGACATGACGAGGTGTCGGAGGGCTTGCTGAGGATGAGCTTCTTCTCGCGGAAGAGGTACATCGCGAATTCCCAGACGCCGTCGACGGCAATCGGGCTCGTCCCCTGCTTCCACTCGATGTCGCTCGGCCCAGTCGTGGCTGAGACCCCTCGCGAGCCCTCGGAGAAGCACTGGTTGCGCCGCTCCTCGCGGCTCCACCCGCCACCCTGGCCGTTGAAAGCTCCGATCACTCCCGTGATAGGATGGAGCGGATGGCGGTGGCGGCGCGGCTGGTGCTGCGATGGAGTGGCGGCGGTGCCTTCCTCGTCGTGGGAGAGGTGCTGCTTGGCTGCGTACAGCAACTCCACCCGCCGCTGCTGCTTCAGCGTCTGCTACTGTGTCTGCAGCGCATTGCCGGCGTGTGGGGGTCGCAGATCTGGGGGTCTGCTGTGGCTTGAGCGGCGGCGGTGGCTCTTCTGGGCAGCTTTGCGGCCATCAAGGTGGGCTGCTCAGTGGTTTCTCTGCGCCTCGATTTTCCCAGAAAATTTTCGATCTCCAACACAAATTGATCGTTTCCCACAGACGGCGCCAGTGTTCGATCTTGATTTTCTTGGGGAAATTAAAAAGCGTAACGAGAATGTAAAAGAACAACAAAAAATTACGTGGTTCGATCTTTTGTGAGATCTACATCCACGGAGCAAGAGTATGAATTTTATTCGAATACTTTCTGTCCCCCTTTTTACAAGGTTTCTTTCCTCTATTTATAGAGGATTTAAATAACCTTAACCCTAATTTCTCTTGGGCTTGATATTGGGATTGATATTGGGCTTCACTTCTATTTCTTCTGGGCCACATCCTATCAGTAACTATGTATATTGTTTCTTTTGTAATAAGACTTTTGTGTATGCCATGGAACTAGTGAATAATTATGCATCTGTGACAGTTAATGGCTGCATCCTACATTGAAATATATATATTTCATGTATATTTGTGTTTGATATGGACTAGGCTGATTAAAACATATATATATATATTTTTTAATACTATTTTTACATTATGTTTTATAGTACAACTACAAACTATATAAAAAGCTAATAATTTCCGGGGGTTGAGGAATACATAAAGAGCAGAGAGGCGAAGAAATATGCGCCCGAGTGTGAAGCTGCATTCTTAGCCGAGGGCTCCCATTTTATGCAGGAGCAATTCCCTTGGTCCAGGCCTTACCTCCTACCACTCGACTAACACACGCACACATCATGCCTTATATTACTTGGTTCTCAATTTGTACTGTTAGCACTACTATTTAATTTTCTATTTCAATATTCTCGGTCTTATTTTTCTAATCATTTTCGACTAGTGAATGGTGCATTCTCTTGAATGAAAAAGAAACGAAAGGATAAGAAAATGACGAAATTTTTTATCTCATAATGTGACCCATCAAACACTCAAATTTTAACATGCAATAATTATTGATCCTCAATTTTCAATATTCAATTACTGCTATAGTCGATAACTCGATATGTCTATTCTTGCGAGTTTTTTTATTTTATTATTGTATTTACTTTTTTCTGTTTCACTCAAAGAGTTCCATTTGAAGTATGGAGTGTAGAGTATGCTATTAACATTAAGTTACGTATCAGTTAATAAAAAAAAAAAACCAACGACAATACTTAGGGGCCGTTTGAATTGGCGGAATGGAGAAAGGGAAAGGGAGTCCGAACTTTTAATTCCCTTTCTTGTGTTTGGTAGGCATTTTAGAATCATTCCCTTTACCCTCTTTTAAGGTTTCAATTCCCCCACTTTACTACTTTTCATTCCCTCAAATTTAGCCGGGACTTGATTCCCTTTCCCTCTCAAAACCTTTTCGTCTCTCTCTCACAAAATCCTTTCCCTCCCTCTGACTGAAATCTCCTCTCCTTCCATCAACGCACCTTCATCCTCCTGTTCCCTGCCGTCGACGGTCCTTCACCGGTTTCCTGCCGCCGCCAAGACTCCTCCGTAGACTCCTCCAAGACCGTGTCTTCCCTGCCATTATGTTGCTGCGCTTTTTCTCCCTTGCTGCCTTCTTCAATTGATGTTCTCGTAACCCATTTCAACAGTAAATAATTTCTTCTTATTTAGATTATAATTTCATCTTCAATTCTTCAGATTTTTTGGTTGATACGATTTCTGAAGAATGAACCCTACAATGTTGACGAGAGACAACTATATGAGCTATTTTCATTGTGAACAGTCCAAATCCCTACCCTTGTATCATCAATGAAAAGTGGTGATGAAAAAACCTTCAGTTTATTATGTATAACAACTATTCTTGTTAGGAATCGTCACATTCTGTTTGTGTCCTAATAAAGGCATGAGTCTAAAATTTTGTTGTTTCTGTCCTTCGATAAAATTCTATGCTCTTGTCTTTTAGATATCAATTAGAAAGAACTAGCTTGCTTGTTTGAGATTCAATAATTTACACAATTGAGCAGTACATTATACTTTATTGTTACTTGTTTTCTCAATAGAAAGAACTAGGTTGCTTGGTTGTTCTTACAATTTATTTAAGATCAGAGCATCTTATTAACTGTTGTATATAGTTTTATACTTTATACTTTGTATTCTTTTGCTTGTTTGATATTTAAGTATGTATGTTTGGCAAATTATTTACAGAGATGGCTCATCTTGGTCTTTCCTCGAGGAGAAGAGGATTCGAGTTTCTTCATTTTATAATGCTCATGATTCATGTAGTGATTTTGGTGTATTTGATTAAGTACTCAATGAGTAAAGCAATGCATAGTTCATCAAGATTATTGGTAGACAAGAAACTTAGGAGAAAATTGAGATTGATTAACTTGCATAGATTAGTAAGAGATAGTGATGTGTTGTGTCAGAATCATCTTCGTATGAATAGAGGAACTTTTAACAGACTTTGTGAGATGGTTAGAGATATTGGTGGCTTGAATGAGACTAAAGATATCAGCATAGAGGAGATTGCTGCAATGTTTTTGTATATAATAGCTCATCACAAAAAGAATAGGTGTATGGGAGCTTACTTTTACAGGAGTGGGCAAACTGTTAGTAGGCAATTCCACTTGTGCTTGAAAGCTATTTTGAAGTTGCATGTTGTACTGCTTAAGAAACCTTCACCTATAATGGAAGATTGCGAAGATGATAGGTGGAAGTATTTCAAGGTACTATATATTATTGTCTAATTTCTTTATTCAATAAGAATATTATGACTAATAGAATATTAAAAGTGTTATTTATTTTTTAGAATTGTTTAGGTGCACTTGATGGAACAATGATTAATGTAACTGTACCAGCTGAGGATCGATCCAAATATAGAACACGAAAAGGTACCATTGCAATGAATGTTTTAGGAGTGTGCTCACCAGAGATGGAATTTATTTATGTTTTAGCTGGTTGGGAGGGTTCGGCACATGATGGTCGAGTACTACGTGATGCTATTTCTAGGCCTAATGGTTTAAAGGTCCCTAAAGGTAAATCAATTCTAATTCGTAGATTACTAATTCTAATTTGTAGATTACTCATGGTTACTAATGTTCTAGGCCTGATGCTATTAAAATTATTTTTATATGAAGGATGCTATTATTTGTGTGATGGTGGATACACTAATGGAGATGACTTTCTTGCACCATATAGAGGACATATTTATCACCTTAGAGAGTGGAATAATGGTGCTCACCAACCAAGAAGTGCAGAAGAATACTTCAACTTAAGACATGCAATGGCTAGAAATGTAATAGAACGATGCTTTGGAGTACTAAAAGGAAGATGGGGAATCCTTAGAAGTCCTTCTTGGTTTAACTTAAAAACTCATGGTCGTATTGTGATGGCATGCTGTTTATTGCATAACTTGATAAAGAAATATATGTCTGTAGAATCTCTCTATAATGACATTTCTTATGATGAAGATCTTGACAGTGATGGTGGTGACGATGATGATGAAGTTGAGTATTTAGCTTCGATTGAAACGTCAAACCCTTGGACTAACTATAGGAATTCCTTGGCTCAAGATATGTTTAACAATTGGCGAGTCGGAGGTTAGGGATGATTTTTGGATCTTGTACGAAGTTTTTTTTGCTTAGACAAGTAAATTTTGCAAGTATATAATGTGTATAGCTAGTAGATTATGACAATATATTAGAAAACTCACTATGTTGTGGTGCATATCATTGTGTAATTTCAATATTTTTTGGTTAATGCAAAAATATTTTTGTTAAAAAATATTATGTGATATTTTTTTAACAATGTAATATTTAAGTATCGAATATCTATTATTTATCAGGAAAAAAATTTGATTCCTCCTCTTTTTGAACCAAACAGCATCAAAGGGAATTCATTCCCTTTCCCTGTTCTAACCAAACAGAATGAAAAATCAGTAATCATTCCCTTTCCTTTCCTGATTCCTTTCCCTTTCCCTTTCCCTGCTTCAAGCAAACAGCCCCTTAGATAACATCGAGATTCCACCAGTCTCACTTACTCCATGTCTCCATCACTATAAAATATAGTGTGATAAAATTATTAAAATCCCATTTCCCATAATATTTTGGGGATGGATCAAATCCAGCACAAGTTCGTGCAGGTCAACGGGCTGAAGATCCACGCGGCGGAGATCGGCGGAGAGTCGTCTCCGGCGGTGGTGTTCTTGCACGGGTTCCCGGAAATATGGTACTCATGGCGGCACCAGATGACGGCCGTGGCGGAGGCCGGGTTCAGAGCCATTGCTCCGGATTACAGAGGGTATGGGCTATCCGACCCGCCGCCCGAACCCGAAAAGGCCTCCTATTCGGATCTGGTGGCGGATCTTCTTGCGCTTCTCGACGCTCTTGCTATCCAAAAGGTTCGCTTTTACAGTTCCTTGTCCTTTTATTTTCTTCCCAGTTTGGATTAATTAAATACTTGTAATTTATTGTATGAATTTGACCAATCACGTTCGTAGTCATTCATGGTCAAAGAAGTGATTCATTCGTCCACAATTTTTAAACCCTAGTACTACTATATTGGGACATCAACCATTTTTACTTTTCATTTTTGTCCATAATTTTTAAACCTTAGTATTACTATATCCGGACGTGAATCATCTTTACCCTTTCCATATTTGATAATAGGCCATATAGGAAAAAAACACTTTTGACACTTTACACTTCAATGCTTTAACTTATTACACATTATTAAAACAAATTAAACTCTATGCCAGAATTTTTAGGTCTAAAAATCTTGAACGGATGAAATAGTGGGCATCTTAATTTGTACTCCGTATCTCAGAAGCATATTCGGTACACATGGCCTTTTTTTTTGTACTAATACTACCTCCATCCCACCTATTAGTTTACTTTACTTTTGGAATAATAGTCAATGCAATGTAGGTTATGTGGTTGTAATCAATTCTAAGGAGAGAGAGTTAATTGTAGCCACAATTATTTTACCATTTTAAAAAAGTAGACTAATAAGTGGGATGAACCAAAACGGAAATATAAACTAATAAGTGGGATGAGGGTAGTATATTACAAAAATAAATCGCAACATATTTCATTAAATTCCTTTAAATTTCATACTTGTACTTTTCTACAAACTTTTATGTGAAAAAAAATATAAATATATAAATCACACTTTAAAATTAATGAAACTATAGAAGACACTGATACTTAATTATCGGTTATGTATTTAGTGCTCATTTGGTTCAAGTTGAGTAACGGAAAGAAAATGAAATCAAGTCAAATAAGGAAATAATAATAATAATGGTTACTTTTATTGAGTGTTTAGTTCATAGTATAAATGGAGTCACTTGTGAGGGGGTTTCATTTTTCCTTGTTTTCCCTCCTTCTTGAAGAGTAACAATGTAATGGATTGGGTTACTCTCAAGTAAGGGAAATGGATAACCAATTACTCAAACCAAACAAAATGTAATTGAATCAATTACTTGTTTCCCTTTACATACCCAAAAAAACTTGAACCAAACATGGGCTTAATAAATACAAATTAAATTAGTTAGCAAAAGAAACATGAGAAAAGCTGAAAAGAAAATATGAACAGACTCTGAATGTGGAGAGAAGAGGATGAGGCTTAGATTACTTGCTAGAGAGAAGGGAGTTTGAATGAATTGGTACACTTGTTGAGCTCTGAATCAAGTTTCCACGTTCACAGGCGTTTGTTGTTGCTAAGGATTTTGGAGCTCGAGTTGCTTACTTATTTGCACTCATTCACCCCGAGAGAGTCTGTGGAGTCATCACCCTTGGTATACCTTACTTGCCCCCCTCTCCCGTTTCGTTTGTTGACGGTGTTCCAGAAGGTTTCTACGTGTCAAGATGGCTGGTAAGCGTGCTGCTATATGCTCATTCTTCTTTAATGTACATCCGCACATAAAATATAATGACTTGACCAGTTCCTCAAATCCATCTCAGATACCTGGGAGAGCTGAGGCAGATTTTGGCCGGCTTGACAACAAAACAGTTGTGCGCAACGTCTACATTCTGTTCTCGCGCAGTGAGGTGCCAGCTGCTCATGAGAAGCAGGAAATAATGGACCTTGTTGATTCCTCCACTCCTCTGCCACCTTGGTTCTCCGAAGAAGATCTCGAAAACTATGGCTCCCTCTACCGGAACTCGGGATTCCGAACTGCTCTCCAAGTCCCATACAGGTAAAGAACCACTCTTGTATAGGGTCTAGGGAGTTTGATGATTTGATAATTGATATGTATGTATGTATGTATGTATATATATATAGGTCTATGTGAAGTTTTCACTAACATAACGAATGAGAAAATCGAAGTTCCTGCGTTGTTGATAATGGGTGAGAAGGACTATATCCTCAAGTTTCCTGGTATGGAGGACTGCGTGAGGGGCGAACAGTCGAAGGCGTTTGTCCCGAAGATGGAGACGGTGTACGTGGCAGAAGGGAGCCATTTCGTGCAGGAGCAGTTCCCTGAGAAAATCAACCACCTCATTCTCAACTTTCTCTACAATAATATATGAAGGCAAGTGAGCTGAGCTATGGGCTCTGGTTTAGAATGTTGGAATGTAACAATGTATGTTGTTTCCTTTGTATTGAGACTTTTGTGTATGCCATGGAACTTGTGAATAATTATGTACTCCGTATCTTTGACAGTTAATGGCTGCATTGAATAGTAATGTCTGTGTTTGACGAAGTTCTGGGCAAGTATGAAATTAAATGCTTGAAAAGCTCTCTTTTCATGGTGCTATATTATATTTTTCCATCTTTAACATCAAAGGTTAACATTAGTTTAACTGGCGATTACTTTGCTAAACGTCGTCGTTGCAGAGGTTGCAAGTGTAAGTGACAAATATTTATTCAATATTTGTTGTATGTGCTACTCACCTCCTATGAGTATCTTTTTTGTGGATACCACTTATGTGTTTGACTATTTTAGTATGACATTTTTTTTTCCATTAATTTTTATTGTATTTATAACACCTCAGAAAATATTAATGACATCATTATATTCAAAAATTACACAAATATATTTCTTGAATTTGAAAGAAATGAGGAAAAATAATAAATTGAGGTTTGATTTTTAAGTAATATGTGAATAAAATGATGCTATTAACATTTTTTTGAAATATATGAATAAAGATCAATTAAAAAATAACAATACTTGTGATAAAATTGTAAAAACATAAAGTGATGTTAAAATATTAAAATTAATTAAAAATTACTTCTAGTAGTAATAAAGTACGAAATAGATATAGAGTAACGCTACAATGTCCACCGTGGACATACTTAATATGCCCACAGATGATTTGATATTGTTTTAAATAACGAAAATAATTTAAATATATACCATAAAAAGTAAAACTATAAAAAAAAAATTAAACCCTATTAAAAAAAACTAAACCTCACATGAAAAGGATTAACGACGTAGCACTGCCACATAAGCGGTTAACACATTAAGTGTGTCCACCGTGAGTAGGGGAGCGTTTCTGTAGATATATAAGGAATTTCTAAAATATAGTATTCTCTCCTTTCATAATATTTTGTTTCCTTTAGACACGAAAATTAAGGAAAAGATATAAAAGAAAAAATAAATTATCAAAAAATAAAACAATACATTTTGAACGAAACAACTGAAAACATGACATTTTGAACTAGATGAAGATATTACAAAATACAGTGCATTTTGAAGTATAGCAGCAAAATAGAGCGACGTGTGTGCATTTTATCTTAAGAGCTGCTGCAATGATTTCAAGTTCGCATTAGTGAATTTCAATTCGAATAAACCGATGCTCATAAATATTTTTAGGACGGCAATTTTGTCTGTATTTGTCTTGGAATTTCATTTCGATAGTGAAATATGCTATTTTTACTAAAATTATTAATTCAAAGTTTTATTCGATTCCCATCGGCGACAAGACTCCGACGACATGGAGAAACCGCCATTCACTAGTATTCCCGGTCTTCACAAACTCCATTACTATATATAGCAGCGTGCTGAATCCAATTTCCCTCACAAATCAAAATACTATCAGCCATGGACAAAATCCAGCAAAAGTTCGCACAAATCAACGGGCTCAAGCACCACTGGGCTGAGATCGGCGGCGGCGGCGGCGAATCGTCGTCTCCAGCGGTGGTGTTCTTGCACGGCTTCCCGGAAATTTGGTACTCGTGGCGGCACCAGATGGTCGCCATGGCGGAGGCCGGGTTCCGAGCCGTCACTCCGGATTACAGAGGGTACGGACTATCCGAACCGGCGCCCGAACCGGAAAAAACCTCCTACTCCGATATCTTGGCGGATCTCCTCTCGCTCCTCGACTCTCTCTCCATCCAGAAGGTTCGCCCGCCGCCGACAGTTCCTTCCCCTTCTCATTTTTCAATCTCCATTTCAATTTTGATTTCAATTTCATGTCTGCAATTATAGGCTTTTCTAATCAGCAAGGATTTCGGAGCTCGAATCGCTTACTTGTTTGCGCATCTCCACCCTGATAGAGTGTGTGGAGTCGTAACCCTAGGTATACCGTACATCCCTCCCTCCCCCATTTCCTTCCTCGAGAATCTTCCAGAAGGTTTCTACATCTCCAGATTTCAGGTATGTGTTGTTCATCTCCATCAATTCTCAGATCTCAATTCACTATGCGCGAATGGATTTTGAATCCGAAATTAATTTCAGCAAATCGGGAGAGCCGAGGCCGATTTCGCCCGCCTCGACGCGAAGGAAATCGTGCGCAACATCTACATTCTGTTCTCGCGCAGCGAGGTTCCGATCGCCCATGAGAATCAAGAGATAATGGACATCGTCGATTCCTCCACGCCTCTGCCGCCATGGTTCTCGGAAGAAGATCTGGAGAATTACGGATCTCTGTACCGGAACTCTGGATTCAAAACCGCCATGAAAGTGCCGTACAGGTCCATGTCTGAAACTTTCGCTGAAATAAAAGATGGCGATAAAATTGAAGCTCCGGCGCTGCTGATAATGGGGGAGAAGGATTATTTCATAAAGTTTCCGAGTATGGAAGAGTTCATCAGGAGCGAGCAGGTGAAGGCGTTCGTTCCCAAGCATGAGACTGTGTACGTGGAGGAAGGAGGCCATTTTGTGCAGGAGCAGTTTCCTGAGAAAGTGAATGACCTGATTCTCGACTTCATCAAGAACAATATTTGAAGATTTGGATTGTTTTTGTTTGTTTGTATTGTGATGAGGCTTTTTGCCTCGCTGTTTGCTTATTCATGCATGGATGATTATGTATGTTTGTTGAGTTGAAATGAAATTGTGGTTGAGATCCTAGTTGTTACTAGTGATTATTATAATATTAATGAACCATAGTTAGCAATTTTAGTGACAAAGCTTGAAGATTAATTATGAATATTAATAAAATATTATGAACCTTAGTTATGAATGCACCATTATAATTAATTATTGAGTTAAAAGTTAGAATTATAATTAGAAATTATTAATTGACGCTAATTAATATATGTAAGTATACTAAACTATGAGCAATACTTCCCTAAAAAAAAAAAAACTATGAGCACTACCCTGCTGACATGTGTACACTTTAATCTGCTCAAAGCTAACGTTTTGTAACTATATACAGAAGTATTGACAAAAAATTATACTAAATTTTTTTGTAATTGCTAAACTATGATATCCTGTATAGTTACAACACCATTTATAAAATTTTTACTCATCCAAAAAAAATAAATAAATAAAAAGCTATGTCAATTACAACGGACAAATTCGTACAAAAGCTATACTTTTTGAAATAGTGCAAATCTATAAAAGTACCCCTTTTTAATCCCTAAATGAGAAAACTACCCCTTTATATGAAGTATTATGAAAAATACCATTTTTATGTTAAAAAGACTCCCAAAATTACTAAAGACAAGCACCATTTCATTTTATTTAACTTTTAATTTCAACATCTCTTAGCGGTGATTCTACGCTTCTAAAATGGTATCAGAGCCCTAGGTTTATTTGGGAATTATATTTATTTATTACAAATGTTTATTTACCTAACGGAGGAGACTCCAAGTAAAAATGGAACCGGACTTTTGTCTAAGTTGCGAGTGTTACAGTTCCTATCTCCTAATTTTGGAGGGGAATAAAGAAAGAGATCTTGCTAGAATGCGAGATAGACGAGAACGTCTCGAACAGGCGGTTCGAGATAACCTGAGTCCAGGAGTAATCCAGGAACGAACCAGGGAGTGCAAGCACTTCTTAGACTGCCTCATGATAAACGCTTATCTTGAGGGGAAACTAAGATGTCTCAGAAGAATCGCCCATCAAGATCATATCTGATGGCCCTCTCAGGACAGAATGTTGGCCCTAATTTCATAGAGATCACGCCAGATCCGGCTAAAATCTCTATGGATTTACGGGAAACCCAGAAGACGGTACAAAATTATGGCAACAGCCTATATGGAGTACCTCAAAAGGTGGACGAAATATCCCGCAAACAGGATGCCATTCTTGACGTCTTAAAAGGATATTCAAAGAAGAGTAGAGAAACTGGAGACGCACCCAAGTTCCAGTCGAGCTAAGAGGGGTTTCTTTTGGGACGAACCAAAAAGATACCCACTACCAGTCAAAGAGGGCGAGAAACGCGACCCTAGATTGGATATAATTACTGGTACGATCCGAGATAAAAAAGATGAATAATCTCGAGAGGATCGGACTAGAAGATCTACAAGAGTTAGCAGAATCTTTTGCTAACATGAAGGTGGTGAATCTCAAGATGGCCAAGAATGAAGGAGATACATCAAGAGGTGCTACACAACCACCCTAGAGTCATTACGATTTTGAGGCTGGTTTCTCCTATCATCGAAGAACTGGTGGTATTGCAGACGATCAGTTCAAAATCAACTTCAAACGAAGGACGAAATGGAAACATGATAATCCTTCGGAGAAAACAACACTGGAGCCCATCCATCCATATGGAGTCACTCTCAACATCGATGAAGTCAACTTCAAAGATCGAGAGAAATTCATCGATGATTGGGGAGCAGCAATGAGAGTTGCAGGATCAACTCTTGATATGAGTGATGAGGGATATCTTAAATTCCTCGAAATGAGTCTTGCAGGAGTTGCAAAGACCGCGTGGGAAGAAAGTATAAGCACAGAAGTAAAAAATGAGTGCTTTAAAATCGAGTCCCACACTAAGAAGGTGAAACAAATGGCTGACATAAAGAATCATTTCTTGGGAGTTGGTTATTTCGGAGCCTATGACGAGGAGAAGAAGAAGAAGTATGCAATGGCCCTTCTTAATCTAAGACTTGCTGTCTTAGATCAAAAATCTCTCAACAAGTTTCTGCAGCTTTTCACAGTCTACCAGCATCAATCCAAGACTGATGATAGCTTTGCAAAGGAGATTTTCTTCCTGAAATTTCCTAACCCATGGAGAGAAATGTTCATCCGAGACTACGTTCCCGGAGAATATGATGGAGTGGGGAAAAGAATGTCTTTTGTGCACACCAAACTGACGGAGTGGTGTCAACAAGCCACAGCACAAAAGAACATCAAGAAATTAAGAAGGATCAACAAGGAGGCTCCTCTTAATTGTGAAGACAATGATCTCCCAACGGTCATTGGAGAGGATCCTGCCAGTTACAAGAAAAGCAGGAAGAATAGGTATCAGCCCTATTCTAAAAAGAGACGATCTTGGAAACCAAGAACGATGTGGTCTAGACAAAAGGCTAGATCATACAAAAATGGACAGCGAAGCGGTCCATCAAGAAACAGGTTTCAATCCAGAGGTGCAAGCTCAAGCAGACCTCAGGAGAGAACACCAGCAAGGAAAACTTTCCGAAAAGCTCACACCAAAGCCAATGAAAGTTTCAAATACTGCAACTGCTGGACGTGCGGTGCAGCTGGGCATATCTCTACCAATTGCCCATAAAACAAGATGATGAGGAGGTTCGAGTCAACCCCAGACATCGAAGACGCGATCTACTTTCAAGATCTCGTACAAGTCTACCAATTTGAGGATATTGCCTCAGATGAGAGCATTTACGAACAGGAGGAAATCCTTACTAGTGATGAAGATGGACCAACCGATTCAGAATCAGACTGAACCAGAGGTTCATCATCAAGAAAGTGAAAATCGAACGGGCTATTCAAGCCGAACGATGATTTCACAAAGCCAGATCGACAAGATCATGAAGAAAAGCCTTAATATACAGAAGTATCAAGGCTTTACAGCAGGGAATATCGATTATGCCCTGAGGAATTTCAGTCTCAAGACTCGGAAGCACCATATTGTATATGGTATTACAAGGCGAGAGATGTCACTACCAATCGAGCTCACAGGGAATCAAGTTGAGATGCAATTGATTCCAGCAAGCGATGTCCGGGAGGATCTTGAAAAGATGAAGCCGGAAATTGCGGAAAAGATGAGTTGGATACATATTGGAGCAATTCAATTAGTACTCAAATCCGCCCTTTTCGCAGGAGTGGATTCTCCAATTGACATTGCGATTTGTGACAAACGAGTCAGAAATCTCAAGGATTCCGTAATGGGAACCATCGTGGGAAATTTATGTGCTGGACAGGTGGTCGGGATTATATATCCTAAGATTGCTTACAATCTTAACGACACCAATTTCAGCAGAGCCCTGACACTTTATCAGGACTTCAAGAGGAAAGAGCTGGTGGAAGAAGGGAATAGACCTTATTCCATCACGTATCAGGTATCATATGCACTTTCCAACTCACATCATACTGAGTTGTTCTTAGGAAAGCAGTTCATTGAGGTACCAGATATTTTCAAGAAGGTGACAACGGCAATTTGTCCCGATAGAATTGAGTTTCCACGTTTGAGGAACGTGGATATGCAAATTCAAGACAGAATGGTCATAACCCATGATCAAAGTCTTAGAATACAATCAGGACGATTGTCATTCCAAGGAGATAGGATTACTTCTCAACCAATGGGAAGAAATCTCATTCAACAGAGTCAAGAGTCTCAGAGTTTTCTACCTACTCTGAGTCACAAGAAGACGGCGATTACCATCAAATGTCCGGAAGGATGGAGAGGTGTAATGGTCAGATTCGATATTACAAGATGGGAAAACAATTTCCCATGCAACGTCTTGTACTATCTCGAGCAACCAGAAGTCCATCATTACAAAGGAATGATTGAAATTGGAGGACATACGTTTGAAATCAAAGGGCGAGCCGGAAGAGAGGAGAATATCCTACTCTTAGGTTTGGATTTCCTTGAGAAATTCAAACCATGGAGACAAAGAGAAGAAGGAATGGAAGTCACGATTAATGAAAGAAAAATATTGATCTAATGACTAGTCCATTCTCAATATACATTCATATTGGAGTGTTATACGAGAAATATAAGGCAGAATACTTTGCTGCTTATATTGATTCTGGTGCAGGAATATGCACGGCAAAACGAGGGATCTTTCCAACAGAGGTCGAAGAAGATCTACCTCGGATTGCAGGAAGAGATTTTTCCAAGAAAATCTTGATTCTAACAAAGGGAGTCAAGATGGTGGAAGTTCTAATTGGAGGAGCAGGCCAGACACCCTGGTATAAGGTTAAAACTCCACCAATTTATTTTCATGATACAGGAGCAGATATCCTGTTAGGAAACAATTTCTTGCAGATGTTCAAGAGATATATGCAGGATAATGAGAAACAAATATTAGTGTTCACAACCCAATGTGATCACAAAATCATTGTTCAAAGGCTAAAAGGGGCATTCAACAGGCAAATGCCATTAGTCTTTCGCAGTAAGCGTGGTGATGAAGGACAACTTCGAAACCCAAAAATGCAAGATCGGAGAAGGTTCAATGAGGCTTTATTGAACTACAGGATCAGAGGAGAGTTGATAGACAGCGAGTTGGAAAATAACGAAGCTGAGATTCAACTCCTAAAGGTATCTTTAATTTCTAAAGATATTGAAAGTGATACGCAGGTATCATTAGAAGATGTCAAAAGGAAGATTGTAAGGTGTTACAATGAGAATCCTTTGGCATGGTGGGAGAAAAACCAACTCAGAGCAACCTTAAAGGCAAAGCCAGACAAGGTTAATGAGTTTGTTAGATTCAGACCAATCCTGATGAATCTCAGAGATCAACAGGACATAAAGGAGATTATCAAGGAACACCTTGATATGAAGTTAATTGAACCAGGTAACTCGCCATATAGCAGCCCAGGCTTCTTGGTAAGAAACCATGGTGACTGGTGAGATTAAAAGAAATAAACCCAGACTCGTTATTAATTATAAAGGTATTAATGACGTTTTAGAGTTTGATGGTTATTTCATTCCAAGTAGAGAACACCTTATTAACTACATTAGAAATGCTAAGAAGTTTACAGTCTTCTCTACTCCACAAGGGCATTATGTATGGAACGTAATGCCGATGGGGTTAGCAAATGCACCTCAGATCTTCCAGAGAAAGATGGATAATCTTTTTAAAGATTATTTCTCTTTTATGTTTGTTTATATTGATGATATTCTTATAACATCAAAAGATATAAATGAACATGTCAAACATCTTGAGATTTTTGCAGATGTTTGTTACAAGGCAAGATTAGTACTGTCAGAAAAGAAGGCAGTCATTACAACCAGGAAAATGGAATTTCTGGGAATCGAGATAGATGAATCAGGGATAATTCTACAGGACCATATAGTCCAAAAGGTTAAGAATTTCTCTGAGGATCTAAAGGAGAAGAAACAACTTCAAAGCTTTCTAGGAGTTGTTAATTTTGCAGGAGCATTCATCAAGAATCTTGCAAAATACAGAAAGGTTTTCAGTCTGTTACTGAAGAAGGATGTTCCGTTCATTTGGACAGATGAACATCGAAAAGGAATGAGAGATTTAAAGGAAGTTTGTGAGAACCTCCCAAAACTCTCTATACCACAAGACGAAGACGATCTTGTCTTGTACACTGATGCAAGTGATCATTGGTGGGCGGCAGTGCTAACAAAGATCACTCCTAATGGAGAAGAACCATGCAGATACTGTAGTGGTTTGTTCCAAGAAAATGAGGCCATCAGATGGCACATTAACGAGAAGGAATTCTTTGCAGTCCGAAAGGCCTTCAAAAAATGGCCCCTCTTTCTTCTTGCAAAGAAATTCGTTTTGAAAGTTGATAACACTCAAGTTAAAGCTTTCTTAAAAAATAAGATAGAATCGAAACCTGAAAAGGCTAGATTACTTAGATGGCAAGCTGAATGTCAATATTTTATATTTGATATTGTCATTGTAAAATCTCACGAAAATGTTCTTGCAGATTTCTTAACAAGAGATAGAGCCAACTGAAGTAAGCTCCATCAACAATGCCATGAGACATCTCAGGGAAGACCTTGAGATGCTTCAAAGGGAATGGGACGAGTGTGTTTTGAAAGCTGAACAAGCTGGAAAGATACAATCTGTTGACAAGACGAAAGTCTCAAACAGAATACAAGACTGTAGGCTGGCACAGACTAAGTGCTGGAATGCAATACAAGAGCCACTCCTTCGGGCTTCTAGGGTGACTCCGGTTACCCCAGAAAAAGAAGCGATTCGGTTGCCGGCCCCTATAACGGTAGCAGAGGATTCAAATACCTCTAGCACGAGTCCTAAGTTGGTAGTATCAATACTATCGGCCCAAGGAGAAGATGATACTCAGGAATCAAAGCCTGAGGCATCATTTCAACCCAGCACCTCCGGGGTTAAGGAGGGAGAGATTAATCTTAGGCCGATGAAAGGCACCTCTAAGATTAATACTGACAATATTATTCAAGTTTCTCCTTATTGGCAGGCTTATTAGGCTAGCTGGGAGAAGTTGATGACTAGACGAGGAATCAACCCAAATAAAACATTGGTTGATGTCTCAGGAAAGTACCCCCGAGTTTGGATGATGCCAGGAGTTCATCCACAAGAAGTCAAGGAATGATATGAATTTGGGGCACTTGCCTCAGTTTATACGGTTTCTCCATCATTTACAGAAATCAAGAATCTACCCAAGTGGATTCAAGAAGCTGCATATGATTCATGGTCTAACAATGACCAGCTCAGCCAAGGCGATGTTTTGGAGCTTTACTTTATAAGTGCAGCGCCAGAACCAGTTGGCAAGGGGAACCATGAAGCCTTTCATTACATAAGGCTTAGGCGAACCGACGAGAGGAGCCGTTGCAACATACAGGTTCCACATGGAGAAGTACCACTTGTATCCATGATCACCGAGGATGAAATCTCAACCCGCAGGGCTTGGGGTTTATGGGTCTGTCTCACCGAGATGGACAAAGTCAAGTATCAGTTCAAGTTCTTTCAGAACTCTGTGAACGGATCATTCCTGTTAAATATGATGACAGGAAAAACCACAAGATTTGCAGAAGAGGCTTTCGAAAGAAAGAGGAATCTGCTATGGGAAAACAAGCTTGTGACGAGCAAAGAAACTCATCGCAAGTATTGTAACATGGCCCACTATGGGAACTGGATCAACCATATTTGTCCCGCGTGCCCAGGTCAGAAAGAGTTGGAGTTTGGCAAGAAGTTCATGCCTAGAGCAGGTCGAGCTCGAGCCCAAGACCAGAAGGAACCAAGGGAGCCACCGAAAGGAAGGATGCCCAGGGCCCCGCCAAAAAAGTAGTTGGCCGACACAAGAAGATAGAGTCATGTGACTCTATGAAAGATGAGCCTCACCCAAAAAGAAGACGACAAGGGTGAGGGGAAAGCAAGATTCCCACCAAAATAAAACGACAAAAGTGGGAGGACCGTTCATTCACGATCCAAAACCAAGAAAAAGACATTTCACCATCTTTGTTCGGTGGAATTCAATAATGGAGGACCCCAGCCTCCGAAATGAGTCTCAATTATCATCCCTTTCGGTGATAATGGAGGAGGGAGGTCCCATGCAAGCTGGCGTCGGTGGAAAGCATCCGATGCAATAATTCAAGATAAAGAGGTCTCCAACCTCTATAAATAAAGACGAGCGAAGGAAGCAAAGATCATCGATCATTTTCTTAGCTTTCTTCAATATTAGCTTTGTAATAGTTTCAATATTTCGAGTGCATGAGTGTTTTCCATTCCGCTACCATAGGTAGCTAAACAAGTTTGTCTCCTCCCAAAAGGAGATAAACTTATGTAATAAATATTTTATAATTTCCCAATAAAAATACGGGCTTTTGCTCATTACCTTCGTATTTTAAATTTTTGTTTACCAACAAATTTAGCCCGCAGTGAGTCTCTTGCTCAGGGTTCTGAGCCCTTATCACGTTTCCTGGAGCGCTGCTCGGATTGATAAGTTAGACAAAGGCGAGGCGGATCAGAAGCTTAGGAAGGAATTCGACAGAGAACCATAAGATGCTCCTGGTGGTTGGACGCAGTCCATAAAACCTCTGGCGAAGGAAATCCCGTAGCAGATTAAGGTATGAAGTTGGTATGCATTAATTTATTTACGGAAGTGTGATGGGCCTGATTATTATTTAAAAGAATGTTTCATTACTAAGGTTGTTGAAAAAAAAAAAAATGAAAAATGAATTAGTGCCATGAATAATGCCAACCGGGATACTGTTCACATGAATAGTGCCGACCGGGACATTATTCACATGGATTGTGCCAACCGGGGAGTGGAAAATAGAAAGAAATGGTATATTTTATATTTCTTGTACAAGGAGGGTAGTTTTTCCATTTATCATTTAAAAAAGGATAGTTTTATAAATTTGCACTTTGAAATAAACCAAACGAAAAAAGAAAAAGAAATATTCCCTCTGTTATTTTTGACTTTTTACAGAGAGGGAGTACAACTGATTGTGCAAGTTCATTCATTGTCCGCGAAAAGAGTCAAAAGACCAATCAGTTCATAATTATCCTTAAATATTCTTAATTAATTTTGTTTCTATTTTTATTACTATTAATTACTATGTTCAAATAAGATAACACAGCTCCATCAATGTGTGGGGCAGCTACTTGATTGACTAGAGACGACCACCAATAATATCTGAATCAGAGAGAAGGAGAACCAGGAAAAAACAAAGTGTGAAAATGGAGAAGATAGAGCACAAGTACGTGGATAACAATGGCCTGAAGCTCCACGTGGCGGAGATCGGCGCCGAATCGTCGCCGGCTGTGGTGTTTCTGCACGGATTCCCGGAGATATGGTACTCGTGGCGCCACCAGATGATCGCCGTCGCCGAGGCTGGCTTCCGAGCCATCGCGCCCGATTACAGAGGCTACGGACTATCCGACCCGCCGCCCCAACCCGAAAAGGCCAGATTCCTGGACCTCGTCGACGACCTCCTCGCCCTCCTCGATGCTCTTTCTCTCTCCAAGGTATGCGCAGATGAGATTCGCCTTGCTTCGATTCTCTTTTCCTTTTTCCCCCAAATCGATTGCATTCAGCTGTTTAACTTGCTGAGAACGAAAAAGAGTTGGAAATTGATAATAATAATAAAAAAAAAAAAGTTAATAGGATTTGGCATGGGAACCAGGAGTTTATGAGAAGAATTGTGGAAATGATTATCCAAAAGTATAGTGTAGGTAGAAATCGTTTAAGGAATTTATAATTTATTTATTTATTTGAAGAGCTTTGAATTATGCAGGTTATCCTTGTAGGTAAAGATTTTGGAGCTGCTGTAGTATCCTTATTTACTCTCCTTCACCGAGAAAGGGTTCAGAGCTTCATAACAATAGGTGTGCCTTTCATGCCTCCTCGCCCTCCCTCCCACCATGACCAGCTTCCTGAAGGCTTCTACATCAAAAGATGGAAGGTTCCACTCCCACTTTCCTTCTAGAATCTTCCTTCGAAATCGAATAATTTCGATAAGTGTCTTCCCTTCTTTCCGAAAGTTTCACTCTGTTCATAATTCTCCTTGCAGGAGCCTGGCCGAGCTGAAGCTGACTTCAGCCGCTTTGATGCCAAGACAGTAGTGAGGAATGTGTATATCTTGTTCTCGAGAAGTGAAATTCCGATAGCAAACGAGAATGAGGAGATCATGGACTTGGTAGGACCTTCAACTCCTCTTCCGAGTTGGTTCACTGACAATGATCTTGCTACCTATGGCGCCTTGTATGAGAAATCCGGTTTTGATACTGCGTTGCAGGTCCCTTATAGGTACCAGTCCCTCGTAGTATATCATGACACGGATGCGTTGTGCAACTATTATTTCCTAAATTTGACCCTCGTAGTGTGAGATTGAAATGATTCGCTGCGTTATATTGTTTAGGTCGATGGGTACGCAGTTGGATATACCGGATCCTAAAGTCGAAGTTCCAGCACTGCTGATAATGGGGGAGAAAGATTATGTGCTGAAATTTCCAGGAATTGAGGACTACATTAGAAGTGGAGCTGTTAAGTCTTATGTGCCTAACCTGGAGATCACTTTCATGGCTGAAGGAAGCCATTTTGTTCAAGAGCAATCGCCTCATGAGGTCAACAGCCTCATCCTCAACTTCCTCGATCGCCATAAATGATTATTGTGGAACCCATGTCCATGATTATTTGTATCTTGCTATTGCAATAGCAGTAGTCTGTCTGTTAGGGGTAAGGAAGCGTTTCTATTGTCTTGGGCCAATAATGTTTCGCTTGACCTCGAATATAAGCAGATCGTACTAGAGGATTTCATCGACCCTTAGTTTGAGTTGTAGAAGCGGGAGAAGTGTAATGAAACTTCGTAATCTTGCTATTCCTATGTAATAATGCCTTTTCATCCGGTTTTGGCAACTTACTCTCTTCTAAATTCAACATCACGAATATGATGAAGGGAAGCATAATTCAAGTATTTGGCACACATTAAGGTCAAATAAGGACAAAGCCACTAAAGACACTACAAAAATCTGGGGACTCTCTATCTCATATTACCCTCACGGAGAACGTCGATCATATCATAAATCCGCTTGTCAGCTTTTGACTTCACCTGCATTTTGCAAAAGATATTCAACTTTACGTTCTATAGAATCAGATGTTAGAATGTATTCGAATATATTTAATAGTAGATGGCAAAGACATCAGTCAAGCTGAAGACCAAAATTACCTTCTTGGCAAGGAATAGTACAGCATCAACAGTACCCTCTGCATAGATTGATCTACCACATACGTTGTGTTGAAACTCGAAGGTGACACTGTTTTCTCGGACAAACAGATGCAATAATCAGAAACTTGCAATTGAATTATCGAAAGAATCCATACTCAAAAACCAAGCTGATACTTACGTTCCATCGGGTGATGTAAGGTGATATATGTGGAAAGCATGACCAGACAAATGTTCTTCAGGGACACCCACCAGCTGAACTTGCTGCTTAGGGTCCCTTATTAGTTTCACCTGTTTAAGAAAAAAAGAACAAAAATAATAGAAATTAATAAGAAAACACTTCAAACGTAATCACACACTCGTGAAAATAAGCCTTCACTAATGAGAATTCACTTTTTAATCCATTGCAACCACATGGCTCTTAAACATCTATACTTAATATTATCAAAGTCATTGCGTTATATACTAACTGAGCCACCATATAAAATTTGCATCCACGACATGTCTGCAACTCATTTTAGATAAAATGGCACAAGGTACTTAACCAAGACTGTTGCTTCCTATAAGTGAATCGAACAGAACACAAGTATTTGTTTGCGGAAAAAGTGTACCCGATCTAGGTCATATGAGACCCCCAGATTCTCGAAACATGAGATGACAGACTTAGCAGTTCCAGAAATGTCCAACTTGCTAGCTTGATGCGACTCCATTACCTATAGAAGTTCCACAGAAAACAGACAGGAAATATGCATATTAGAGGCTGACACCAACTTAACAGCTGATACAACAAAGCTCAATAAAATAAGGAAAACACTAAGTGTCAAGCCACGTAGTTGCTACCAGTAGACCCAATGACCTTTTTATGTCAATAGAGACCATCAAGAACTTGATGAAAATCTTGCATCACCACTGCATGAGATCAAACATGGATGATACATCACATTGAAAATGTAAGTGCATAGATTCACCTGTAGATCATACCCAGAAAAGGCACCGGGAAATTGTTCAGACATAATTTCCATGGCTGCAAGAAATGCTACCACCTAAAAGATCAGTTCAAAATCATTATGTATGTAGAGTACACGATAATTTATTATAGTGGGCACAAAATCAGCTGCTTAAGATTTAAGCACCTGTTTACCCATTTGGGGAGATATCACAGCATAAACTTTCGAGTCATCAACAGTCTTATACAAAAGATCTCTGTCTCCTCCAGTAGTTCCCATTACAAAGGGTACCCCGACTTTGCAATATAGGGCAGCATTATCTGTATACCACAACAAAAGGTTTACAAAGTGAATCTTATTGGATTAAAATACTAGAAGGAAAAAAAATGAGATAAGAACAGCAATACACATGTCAAGTCAGTGCAAGCAGAGTTTTGAATACCTAGATTACCAAAAACTTTACACACCAAGCTCATCCACAAAAAATGCAAGTTTATATCATCATTAACGAGTCTGCAACTCATTATTTTTATCTTCTAAAATAGTGCAAAACAAGAATACCAAATTTTAAAGATAATCTCTAGAGAAAATGCAAGTAAAAAGGGTTAGCCCCATTCAGGTTTAACCCCTAGCAATGAAACTGAAATGATTTTACTCAAGCATAAATTTTTCCATAGTCTCATCTTTGCGTAGAAACTAAATTAGGGGACGAAATAATGTAAAAGACAACAGCAGAAGAGGATTAGAAGTCACCACCCATATTTTCATTTTTGCTCAAACCTCATAAAATGTAATTTTCAGAGTACACATTTTACATCAAGACTAAGAAATAGGCATGCCGGAACAAGTGCAATGGCAAAGAACAAGATCAAAAATGTGGAACTTACAATCATGACATAATTCCGTTTAACATAACAATGTGTAACGCCTTGCAATATTATGCACAAAAACTAAATTCAAGCTTCTAGCGTGTTTTGACTTGTTAAATCAGCAACCACTCACTAGTACCTCAATTGATATCTGGATTCTACAATGAAAAGAGCATAAGTTTACCATTCACAGCATTTGGCACTGTGTAGTCCACCACAATCAAGTCCGGATAATCCTTGAACGTCGAAGACAGGACAGATTCTCTGTCAGAGGGACCGTGCACTTCGATCTGTTTCCCGTTGAAATCGAAAATTGTCCCAGCATCTTCAGGACCGCCTAACGCTACAGGAACCGGCTTAAGCCCAGCAGCAATGGCTGCTTCAAGCACAGCTCTTCCCATTTTCCCTGTACATCCATTCACCTATAGCAAAATATAATATTTTCCACAACAATCAGGATATAACGCAGAAATCAAAACTCACTTCTCAAATTCAGCAAATGCTTCAATTACTAACAGGATGTGCAGCAAACAAGCATTCCTGGCCAACACAAACAACCGATATCCAGAACAAAATCAATTACTACAAGAAGAAAACCAGCGAAAACTGAAATCTACCATTATCGAAGTTCCAATATTCGTCGGCACAAGCGAAGACGACGGGACAGATTGAACTGAGCTGCTAGCCATCGCGACGAGAGATTTTCTCGGAATGCGAGTTCTCCAGCTCAATCGATCGCCTAACGTTTTTCCGATTTTCAACTCGGAGCACGGATTCAGCTGATTAATGTGTTCTCTCCAAGTTGCGCAGCTGGTATTCAACGAGGCTCTAACAACAGACGCCATCAAAACAAAAATGCAGGCAAATAGTATTCGAAAACCTCAATAAATCCCGATCAAAAACTGATAATAGAAAAGATAGTGCAGCTTCGTCTCGACTTTGCACGGCACGGAGCTCGGCGGCGACGGGAAACGGCGGCTGAGCTGTGCGGTGGAAGGCTTAGGGTTTAAGAAGATTTAGGATATGATTTCGTCATCTCCTTACATATACTGTATTTTTCTTATACTTTTGGGGAAAAAAGTCCCATGATGAAGAACCATAAAAATACAACTTTCATTTTCAGAAGAAAAAAAAATCTACTAACCTAGGAAAATTCACATGTTAAGATCGTCAATAATAATAATAATAATCTTATTATTATTGTTCACAAAAATTTTCACGACAATAAAGTCGGTGGTATTTTTTTATTTTAATTTTGTTAGAATAAAATAAAAAATAGTTAATTCATTAAAGTCAATTAAACCCAAATAAATCCTACAAAAATTACAGTCAGTTAAAGTACTAGGAACTTTTATTGGCGTATACTTCTGTTGTAAAATTTGATATTTATATGTTTAACACTATGATAATAAATTGAAGTCATAAAATTAAACGTTACCGAAAATTTTGAATACGTTAAGAAAGAGTACGCATTTGGGAGAAAATCAGAGATACACACACAAGGGAAAAAAAAGAAGTTACAAACAAAAACTGAAAAATGGATAAAAAATTGTGATTGCTCGTATACAAAAATATCATCCTCCAAGTTAGCAAGGCAACTAAAAGTACTAGACTACTGACCTCATTGTATATGTATACTATAATGAAAAAATACAAAATAAGCCCAAGAAAAAGAAAAAAAGAAAAAAAGAAAAAAGAAAAAAAAAGGAGGGTAACACAGCCAGATTAGAATCACCCATTTCTGTACAAAAAATCTGCTCTCATCATGGAATCCTACACGATTCGATCACTTCAAGAACAGCAGTATGCGTCTCCGATGAGATCATGTTCATCGTCAGATGAAATTCCTTCACGATTCAACAAAACAATTAATGTTAATAAGCCTACGAGAACCTCAATGGAAAAAAGAAAACCAAGATTTATCCGAGTATCACTATCAAGTATGACTGTTCACGAGATTAGGCTGTTCGATAAATCTCCTGTGAAGCAGTTTTTATCCAAAAAGCCAAACTCCAAGAATTTTTAAAACAATGGAGGAACCATGGTTGATTTAATAAATGGAGAAAGTTTCCAAACTAGGACTAGATGGAGAATACGTACCACAAATCTCTCCAGTACAGGAACGACTACTGACAACTTCTGGTTGGGAAGACATTCAACAATGGCACGACGTATGCTCTTACTGTAGCCAAGTAGATAGTAATTTATGAGAGAAACGTAAGAGGGTATTGACAAATAAGGAGGTTTATGGCAGCACACTGACCTCTCGGTCGAAAGGAATGCTAGAAGAAGAGCTGAATAAGCTTCTACTATCATTTTCTCAGCTTCTTTCGCTCCCTGTAACATGGATTCTTCATCCTCCTGCAGCACATTAATATCGTACTACATAATGTACAACTAAAAAAGTATCAGACGAATAATAGTAGATATTTACAATTTCTATTGTGCATAGGCTTAACACGATGTAAAGACTTTGCAAACTGAATTAGCAAACAGCAAAGTTCAAATTTTCAACTCCTTGAAGTGGCCTGATGCAACATACGTTACATACCATCTTTCGAAATTGTTCAACTTCAGCAGGGAATAATTGCTTCATAGACAATCGTAAGTCACTCGAAGCATCTCTTATGTTTTGGGCAAAGAGTACTAGACAATGTGCAGGGAAGAGAAATAAAGGTATGCCAAGAGCTATATGCTTATTACTTTACTTATTCTTTAATAAGGAAAAGGAGAGCAATTTTATTAGATGCGAATAAGAAGCCATTGAACATCAATATTTCCACAAATTAAACTTCGCAAATGATATCCAGAAATAACGCTAAGACAGTTACTCACCAATGAGAAACACTTTTCCTCTCCTGCAGCCTCACCAGCTCCATGATTAGCCACAAAGATTGCGCACAGAAGAGAAATCACATCCCTTTCGTCTTCCATGTCTAAACTATGGACACTGGGTAATGAAACAGTAACTGACGCAAGTCGAGATCTGCGATGAAACAGGATTCACTGTTTTGTTCAATAAGCTACCAGAAAAACAGAAATAGAAAATCAAGTGTTGCTCTAACACAATTACACAAGAAAAATGAAGTATACAACCTTCTTAGACATATGGGGGTAGCAGAAAATATAATTTACCTGTTACGCTCGTCCTTCTCTACCATATTCACAAGCAAACCCAGAATAGCAACAAGAAAGTCGAGCTCCTGATCAGTGAAATTTGTATTGCTCGGTAGATCATTCCTGGGACTTGATTCAGACGAAGAACTACTCTCTCTTGCCTTATCAGAGTGTGACATACATAAGCTAAATGATGGGAAATGACCAGCAATGAGAGAAGATAAGATTTCCAAGCCCCCACGTTTTGCAATTTGCCGACAGCCCTCTTGATTGTCATTAGCCAGGTTCATAAGAACCTGAAAATCAATGAAACGTAATTCATGTTCAATATATTTGAAGCGAAATGCACACAAATCAGCATTAGTGTCACTAAAAGATCACAAATATAGAATAAACAAGAAAGAATGTAGAAATTTAAAAGACATGGCTATACATCAGTCTTTCTGGATAAAAGTTTAGTATAGTGTCATCTATATCTACAATGTAATATAGGAACAAGAGTTCACTTTTTCACAAGTACCTTAACTGCCGTGATAAGACAATCTAATAGAAGGCTGGACATTTCTTCGTCACCAGTATTAGAACATGAAGCATCCTCTGAATGAGAAATCTCCATGTTGCTCGACCCTTGTTGGCTGAACATCAAGGCAGAGAGATGAAAGTCTTCATTTTCCCTTACTATTCCGCAATTATCACAAGCAAGAGATCGCTGCACCCTTCCAGTTCCAGTCCCAGATAGTATATCCCACTTTGATGGCTCAAACTTACCCACATCAAATGCAAAAGGGTCCTGACTGCCCTCCACTCCAATATCGGAATGTGTTAGTAGTCTCTTTGTAAAACCACCATCCAACTCAGAGCTGTTACCGCTTATGTGTAGAACACTATTTGAATTCTCATATGTTCCACTGCATGATACTGCTGAAGAAGACTCGACTCTCATCTTTAGCAATAAAGGATCTGCAGACGCCTGACTAGATTCTTGATTAGACTGTGATCCTGGCTGACAGGTTATCAGACATTGATTGCATGGAGATAAACTAGAGCTTTTCTGAGAAACAGCCATGTTACAGCACCCTCCAGAGAGAATGTTGTCTTCAGAGCTACCACCCATCTTTTCATCCCGGAATGTGCTTGAAGATCTTCGGAGTAAGGTTACACCTAGACATCAACAGCACATAGATGTCAGAAAACAGATACAGAATGACTCAGAATAATTTTTTTAGATCAGTTCCAACAAAGTCATTATTTTAGCATGATAAGGAACAGAAATAATCAAAATGAACAAATTACAGTATGATGGATATGATGATTTGCAAATTCCGCAGATAAACTACGGCGATACCTGACAGAATCTTAATGACACTCAGAATGAGTTCTGTGAAAGATCGTGGAGCTCGTTGACCATCAAATTTTCCTTTCATTCCAAGCAAATGGCACTGCATTTCAGTATCACATTCATATGGAACTCAGACAAAAGCGCATGTTTTTTGGAGATGAGAAATTAAGAACTAAGTAGGCATACTTCAGGGTCCATAAACTTCTTATACCTGGTTATCCTTGCTAAGGAAAGTCATGTTTTCCATAATTTTTAGACATTTCAAGAGCACTACTAGACTATCTAGCCCCAAATTATCTTTCGAATCTAGAGCAAAAGTCGGGCTCTTCTCCAACCATTCCTGCATTAAAGAATGAATTTTAAAGTACAACCAAAAAGAAAAAAAAAATGGAAATCGGGAAAGATAACAACTCTGACCACATATAATAAGCAAAACTAAAAGAATAGTTATTAGAGACTAGGGAAATCTGGAAAGGCTAATAAGACTCTGAGCCCTATGTTAGCAAATGGTTTCACAGCGCCTGAATTATTTCATGAATTATAAATCTCACAGGCATGTACATTTCCTGCACTAAATTGCTCTTGTTGTAGGTGCGATCTAATTGGGATCCTCAACCAAGTATATGATGGAAGTACATCTAATCATCTTCTTCCAATAAAGTGAATTCCACATAGGAGACAAGATATGACAACCTTCATCTTGAAGTATATAACAAGAAAAATGACCTTGGATCGTCAGTCTAACAGAAACATGGTTCTGTGCAAATTGCAATAAGACTATATTACTAAGTAGCTACTATCTACAAGTTAGTTCAATCTGCTTTTACTTTGAGCTACTAACATTTCAATCTTGGAGCTTTCAGCCTAGCAACTTATAGTAAGTCATTCTTAATCAGAATACTACTCTCGGCACATACAATCATCTTGACTACAGCATGAACTACACTTCAGCAATATCATACAAATATCAATTAGAACAACATACAGGGTTCACACCTCCATACTGGAATGACAATTCCTTGCCACTTCAAACACTTCATCAAGTCCCCCAAACTCTCTCAGTTTTTCCTTGAAATTACCACCCATTCTCCTTACAGCGCCAGAGGTGTCTGATGATCCAGAGCAGAGGAAGAAGAAACCCGGAGATAATGAGAATATATCAGCATATTAATATAGAACAAATAGATTTTCGCTAAGAAATGAGAAATGAATGGGATACAACATGTTCACACAATGTATTACATCTTCATGAATGACAAACATTCTGTATTTTTAAACATAACCAGCAACAGGTTCCTTAAGGTGAAACGTGTGCAATCGATTGCCACCAAAGAGATACAAGTAGATATGAAGAGATTCAAAGTAATAGACAAGAAAAACATTGTTACTTTACTACCCAGAGACATTTAAAACAAAAGTAAAGGGAAAGAAGAAAACGACAAATAGGAAGCAGCACGAGTTTACTAGAAACAAATTACATCAGAAAGAGTTCAAACCTTCGATAGAGATGGTAGATAAGGAAGCTTTCTCCATTGTAAGCAGACTAATCCATTTTGAATTCAACTTGGGCTCTTCTGTCCTATGATCAGCATCATCTCTTGGATTCATTTCCTTGCAATTGACAAGGATATCCTGAACCTTTAGCATAATTGCAGTGACGCTGGAATCAGTCCCCTTGGCTGAGTCTTGTAAGAAACCAGCATTCCTGCAAACTCCAAGAAGCTTGCTACCAATTGTCCGTGCTTTCTCTTCGCTGCCACTAGATGCATGTGGTTTTAACAACTTTAACAAAAAGTAAATGCAACTTTGTGACTCCAGAAGGCGGTCATCTTGACCCTAGAACAAATAAAAACAAAAGCACGTAAACATTAAGCCTTTCAAGTTCAGATCAAAATGAAAAAGCACCAAAATATTCAGCACATGATATGCAATCACAATCACTCACATCTGTTGTCAGTAGATAAACTAAAGCAGCAGCAGCAAGGTTGCTTGGAGGGTCATCAAAATTGAGTCCCAAAACAGCATCAATAATATTTTTAGTCAACCTACGAGAGATATCAGCAGTCACTGGAAATTAGATTAGCTCAAACCAAGTCCAACTTCAGCGAGTAAATCAGATCTCATCGACTCAATGACCAAACATATTAAGGGTCACAGCATTACAAGTCTTAGATAGTTCACAGAAAATAAATATATTTTTGTAGTCAAATATTAAATCATCAGATGCAGCTGAACGTCGTGATGTGGTTGTTAGCCAAATCTCTAAAAACAGCATATTCCAGAACTACATACTCCATGAACAATTTATCTCACTTATTAAACTACCCATGAAATAGAAATCATGACAGCAAGAGATATAACATAACAGTAAGTAAAGCATGCTTGTCCAAAAACTATAATTGATTCATACCCATGAACCCTCAGAAGTCGCCGTTGTTGTAAGGTTCCGCAAATCGACAACAGAGATAAAAGACTACCACGCCGAATCTTCACTTGCTGCCCCTTCTTTAACCCATCCAATGCAAAATTCACCTCATCCAAGTGCTCCATCATTTCCCCAGACTCCTGAGCTTCCACCAATGTAGAGGTAACAACTAAATCTCCTAGTTCTACCTCCTCCGTTTTCATCTTCTTCTTGTTTTTCTTCTTCTTCTTCTTTTCCAACACTCCATTCTGTGCCTTACAATTCTTCTTAGTTGCTATCCCATCCCAATAATTCCCGCTAACCCGACACTCTCTGCGCTCCGAAATCTCCAATTCACGCAATCCCAATGATGAATCCGAGCCGCATAAATCGGAATCAACATCCTTCAACTTGGGTTTCCAAGAACCCCCATTTCCAGAAAACCCAGAAACGCCGTTCTCCACACCCCGCCTTGGTGGTAAAACGGAGAGTTCCTCCAACTCTTGCGAAGAATCGTACGCGAAAGGATCCGAATCGATTTTCTTGGCCATCTGCGGTTCCTCCAAATCCCCATCGGAAATCTCCACCACCTCAATATCCTTTGATTCTTGAGATGAACTCAAACCTTGGGGCTCCGAATCAACGTCACTCGCCTTCACTCTCATCCGTTTATAAAAGCCCCGACCGTCACCCCCGCAGCCAGCAGCCTTTCTTGAGGGCTCCTGCGAAGAATCGAAGCCGAAGGAATCGGACCAGTGACAGCGAGCGGAGCTCTGGGACGAAAATGAGAAATTGTAGACATCTTGAGGCGATTCCTCGGAAGGAGACTCCGAAACGACGTCGGAATAGCTCCGCGCCAGCCCTCTACTTCGCCGGCCGTATGTTCGAACTATCATAATTCTTTTCTTCTTTATCACTCTCCCGCATACGAATCTGAAAAGGGACTTTCGATGGAAAAGATTTCCAATTCGAGGGGCAAAAAAGGAATCGGAGGCTCCGGCTCCCCTCGAAGACCGAAGCTGCACTCCTTCGCTTCGGCGGTGGTAACGAACAACGGGAAATTGGAAATTTGAAAGATGAGCAGCGGATTTTTTTCAGGATAGAGTTGAACGGAATAATACTCTGTTTTTTTCGAAAGAAAAAATAGTTGCTGATTTGGAAAAGTACAAATTCTAAAACTTGGTTTAAGCTGGAAGCTAGGGGTATTTTGGTAACTTAATAAGTATTTGAAGCAATGACGTTGCCTTTAGTCCGTCTTTTGGGCTTCTACTACCGTTGTTTCTCCCATTTTTTTAATATTCTTATTCTTATTTATTTTTTTGAAATAATGCAATATCAAAAAAATATATAGAAATCATTAAATTAAATAACATGAAGACAGATAAATACTCTCAACCCATCGAGAGTCCGATTTTCTTTTGGTGACATGAATCTTGATTATATATATATATATATATATATATATATATATATATATATATATATATATATATATTAGATGTTTGGGAAAAAAAATGAAGTGAGGTTGAGGTCACTTGAATTTTTAAAGTGTTGATTTTCTTTTTAAATAATGATAATAAAGAGGTTTGGAATGTAAAAAGGGCATGTGGAGTGGCTTGAGTGGCGGACTAAAATAGAAACACCATGTTAGTATTTTTTTATGGACAAATGAAGATTATAAAATATTTCTTAGCAATTCAAAATTTTCCAAGTTTCAAACGCAATGAGATTTGGTGTGATTTATGAAAGATAATAATTTCTTCATCACGTTGATAATAAATCATTCGATTATTATAATTGACTCAATTTTAATAAATAATTTTAAAAAAAAACTCATAGTCATCATGATAGCGGGTCCTATCAGTAAAATTGATTTCGTTTTGTAAAAAATGAAAACCAAAACTGGTCTCAAGATAATCAACATGATATGATGGTCCGGTTCATGAAAGTTGAAATCAAAATCGGTCTTTCAATGCGACAATATAGACAAATTTGGTTTTGATTATGGATGGACAATTTGTTATTCAAAAGTGCATGTTATAACGAAATTTGTAGATCCAACCATATAATCAAGTACACAATGCATGTAATGATGAAAGAAACATTGAACAATGCCATGTGTATTTTTAAAAAAATTGTTCTATCCATATGATGATGTGCTTGTTATATGCGTTTCAGTTTGGCACGTAAAAAGAAGAGTTAGATGTCACTAATATTAATTCATACTACAATTAGCACAACAAAATTAAATATGTTAGTGCCGATGGTTCCGGGGAATCGTAGCCAAACCACGGTTCTGGTTCGTAATCGTCGGTCCTGATTACCGTTAAATGATGTTCATCCAATTTTTTCCAATTCATTCCTAAAAAAAATGATATTCAATTCGAATACAAATTATGAAAAGAGTAAAAAATGAGAAGGAATGCCAAAATTATCCAAATAATAATTGTTTATAAAAAATTTATTGATAAAACCTATAACTCAAAAGTTGAGCCTCGTTAAAACCTCAATCATAAGTTTTCGACAAGTTTTTGAATTTGGAATTGAAAATTTGGTTTATTGAGGATGAAAATGGAACTGGTTATCGATTGGCCAATTCCAAACCTACAGAATCGACAATTTTCGAAAATATTCACGGTTTTCTATGAGAGCAACCGAAATTGAACCGCCGTACACACTTGTGATTCCCTCCCTCCCTCCTCTAGTTTTATCTATTAAAATCAACTAATGTTGCACGGATGATATGAATTGTAAAGAATAATGGAATAAATAAATAAAAGTTGAAACAATATATTTTTCTGTCACACCATTATTGAACAAAGATTTAGTTCTCATGATTTTAAAAACTTAAAATAATTTTAGAGAATATAAATAAATAAAATTTTAAATATTCATGTGATAGAAATGTAAGCTCCGTATAGGCTATACTACACTTATATAGTGAAACTACTATTGTTACTAAAATATTTGAATTACTATATTTTTGGTATATTTTATTTAAATTTGTAGTAGTTATCTAAATAACTAGTAATTACTATGTTCCTTAAATAATTTAATATTACATTTATTTGAAAAAATCAAGCAATAAGTCATGATTACAGTAAATTTATGATTCAATAGCTTTAAATCTACCTTAGTATCATTTCACAAAATTTCAAGTAATAATTTGTGACAATGTATCCAATTAAATTTTCTATTGTCACAATAAAATTTTACACAAATTATCAATATATTCGAAAAAAATAAACAAATAACATATGAATATAACAAAATAAAGAAATTTATAGAATAATTTAATGCAAAAATTATTAAAGAGTGGTGATTTCCACTTCACCATAATTTATAGAAATTTTGCCACTGTCTAGTACCAATTATTTCTTTTAAAGGATGAAGGGTGGACGGGAGAGTGAGGGAGGGTGGCAAAAGGTTGATCGTCGCCGGAAAAGGAACAATAAGGGGAGGGTTGGTGGGGATCGTGTGACTTTTTTCTTTAGAAATTTCCCCGATAATTGTTCCTTGTCGGAACTGTGGCGGAGTTTCGAGCAAGTGGGCAGGGTAGAGGATATCTTCATTCCGGAGAAAAAAGACTTGTGGGGGAAGAAATTTGGGTTCGACAGGTTCTTGAAGCAAGGAGATGAGGAGGCGATGCTGGAAAACCTGAATAGAGTTTGGATCGGTTCCTATGTTATAAGAGCCTTCAAACCGCATTTTGAAAGGAAGAGCGAACCTAAAGAAGCCATCACTGCGAGAGAGATAGTGTCTTTAAATACAAAGAGGGTAGACATTAGGAGGGAATGGGCAGACAGGAGAGGGAAAGATGATTCGTATGCTGAGATAGTGCGAGGGAAGACATGGAAGGTGGTGGAAGATAGGAGGGTCAGGAGGGAAAATGGCGTGGGGGTTCCAGAAATCTCGTTTCAGAGCATGGATGGAGAAGCGTCGTGGTTAAGAGGCGCATTCACGGGATGTTTGAAAGGCATTTTCTCTTGGAGGGAGCATGGTGAGGAAATCAAAGAGGAAAGTGCTGAGAATCTCAAATTAACAGATATGGGAACAACTTAATTCTGATCCAGTGTGCGAAGGGTGGAGAAACTTCCGAGGTGTTGAAAGGATACGACGAATGGAGCAGCTTCTGGTTCGAATGGTGGAGGCCGTGGACGCATTCGGACGTAAATCAAAAGCATCGCTTGTACTTCGCTTAATAATTATGGCTTTTCGAGAGTCGGAGGAGAGCAGCGAGGATTCGGAATCGAGTTACTCGGAGTGGGATGAATGGGATCTCTCTGATTCCGTGGAGGCGAGAGTGGGATCGGCGACGGAGAAGACAACCGACGACACATCGGTGGCGGGTGGGGTGGCGGTGTTGAATTTCGAGACGCATGGGGGTAAGGAAGGGGAATATTCGTCATTAGGAGATGAAACGTTGGTTAGTTTGGTGGCCGGAATTAATGATGTAGGGTTAGAGATTCAAATTATGGCGGAAACCGAGGAGACGAGAGGCGTAAAGGTTAGACACTTAAGTGGGCCGGGTTCTATTAGGGAGAGTGAGCCCAATATAAAAGAAGGAAATGGTCTGGGTTCTTTTAGGGAGAGTAGGCCAAATACAAAAGAAGGAAATGAGTTAGATCTTGGATATCGGGCTCTGCTAGTCATTGCGACCTTGGGGGTCCACCTAGAGGTGAAAATAATGGGAATTGTCTGGTAGGCCCATTCTTAATAAGAATACCCAATTGGAGTTCATTAATAAGAACAAAAGAGGGATTCAGCTTTCGGGTTTGGGTGATGGGGAAAAATTGAGAGATGATGGGAGGGGAGAAATAACGAGCGAATCAAAGAGAGGAAGGCTAGATGATGGCACACAAGAGGAAAGGAGGGCTAGAAAAAACAAAAAGGAGAAAGGGAAACAATACGATCCAAGAGAGTGGGTGGAATTCGCAAAGCAAATGTCTCCAAGGGAATGGAAGGCTAGAGTGGGCGGTGCGAAACGTAAGAAGGGTAAGGGGAAAGGGAAAGGGAGAGAGAAGGGAGGGGCGGGGAAGACGGATGAAGGAAGGAAGTATTGGGAATTCGGCAAAAAATTAGGATTGAAATCGAAACGGGGGGATGGTGAAGTGGCCAAAATTATGGAAGGAGAGAAAGACAGTTCGGGTAGCCTAGGTGAGGGAGAAAGAGTATCGATATGAAGATCGGCACTCTTAATATTCGTGGGCTTGGAAGCTTGGTAAAAAAAGAAGAAATTTGGTCTTTCTTTACCAAGAACGAGTTGGGAATTTGTTGTATACAGGAAACGAAATTTAGAGGTTTTCTCGGAGGAAGAAGGGAGGAAAATTTGGGGTAGGAATGGGATGAAGTGGGCTGCAGAAGGGGCAGTTGGGAGATCAGGAGGTGTGCTCACCTTCTGGGATGAAAATTTATTCTCTTGCACTAAAAGCTAGGGGTTGGGAGGGGGTGGTGATCAATGGGCGTTGGAGGGCAAACGGGGAGGATCTATGTGTGGTTAACGTATACGCCCCGTGTAATAATAGAGTGGCTAAGAGGCAACTGTGGGATCGCTTAACGTTGGTGGCAGAGCAAAACTCAGAGGTGAATTTATGTTTTATCGGAGATTTTAATTCAATTTTAGAAGAATGAGAAAGGGCTGGGTCGGAGGGGGGAGGGGATTTTTCTGCAAGGGAGCGGAGGGAGTTTGCTGGGTTTGTGGAGGGGGCGGGTCTGATGGATGTGAATCTTCAGGGTAGACGGTTCACTTGGTACAAATGTGGAGGAAAATGTCGTAGTAGGATTGATATGGCTCTAGTAAACGATAGTTGGGCTAGTACTTGGGGAGAAACTGAACTCAGGGGTCTACCTCGTAATGTATCAGACCACTGTGCTTTAATTCTGAGCACTAAAAATTTGGATTGGGGGCCAAAGCCTTTCAGGTTTGTGAATGCATGGATGGAAGGGGGTATCGAGGGTGGAGACATCTTGGAGGGAAGGGGGTATCGAGGGGTGGGGAAGTTATGTGTTTAAAGAGAAACTGAAGAGATTGAAAGGGGATCTGAAGCTATGGAATAAAAACCACTTTGGGATTTGGATCATAAAATCTGCAAAGCAAGGGTGGAGCTGCATGAGTTGGATTTGAAGGACGATGCAGGAGGATTGTCGGAAATGGAAGCCATAAGAAGAAGCGAAGTACAAGCGATGCTGATACTAAGTCTTAATAAAAAGAAAAGCGTTTTGGCGCAAAAAGCGAAAATAAGTTGGGCGAAGGAAGGGGATATTAATAGCAAGATTTTCCATAGGGCAATCAATAAAAGGAGAAGCAAGAACGCTATTACAGGGTTAGAGATTGGTGGACAGTGGGTGGATGATCCGGGTAGAGTCAATGAGGAGATTAAAAATCATTTTAGGCTTCATTTTCAAGGGAGGGGGTGGGGAGAGATGGTGCAGTTGCCAGACAGTCTGTTCGAGGCGAGGCTGGATGCAGGCGATGAGGAGATTCTTATAAGAAACTTTTCGGAGGGAGAAATCAAAGAAGCTGTATGGGATTGTGATGGTTCGAAGATCCCGGGGCCCGACGACTTTAATTTGGGATTCTATAAAGAGTGTTAGGGTATTTTAAATGATGACTTAATGAGGCTGATGGGTGAATTCTTTGAAAACGGGAAATTGGCGCGGGGTTGCAACACCTCGTATACTGTCCTCATTCCTAAAAAAGAAGGGATTTGTGGGCTTCAACAACTGCGTCCCATATCCCTTATTGGAAGCCTTTTTAAGGTTGTGGCAAAAGTGTTAGCTAGAAGGCTGAAGTTGGTGGTGGGTAAGGTAATTGGAGATCCTCAATCTGCATTTATCAAAGGACGTAACATCTTAGATGGAGCTGTGGTGTTGAATGAAGTGATCGACGATGTAAAGACGATGATAGCTAGTAGGCTAATCTTGAAAGTAGATTTTGCAAAGGCCTACGACACTGTGGAGTGGTTTTATCTACTTAGGTTGATGAAGCTAATGAACTTTCCTGATAAATGGATCTTGTGGATGAAAGAGTGCATTTCGACGGCTTCCGTCAACGTTCTCGTGAATGGAAGCCCCTCGGGCGAATTTCCTATGAAGCGAGGCATACGACAAGGGAATCCCCTGTCCCCGTTTATTTTTCTCCTAGCTGCAGAAGGCCTCAATGCGTTAGTGAAGCGAGCCGTTCGGGAAGGTCTGCTTAAGGGAGCAACGATTGGACGTGATAAGATTGAGGTTACTCATCTACAATATGCAGATGATACTCTATTCATTTTTGAAGGCAACGAAGAGAAGACGAGGGCGGTTAAGTGGATCCTTAAAAATTTCGAGGTAATTTCTGGGCTTACGGTTAATTTCGATAAAAGCTGCGTGTTCGGGGTAAATATCGATAGTGAGGTGATGGAGAGGATAGCGGAGGAGTTTGGGTGCAAAGTGGGGGTGTGCCCAGTTCATTATCTCGGGCTGAAAGTGGGTGGTCGCTGTAACGGAGGATCAGGTTGGTCGGAGGTGATAGATAGAGTGAAAAAAGGCTAACGAGGTGGGAGGCTGGGAGCCGAGTTCGATATCTATGGGAGGGCGGGTTACTTTGGTAAATTCAGTTTTGTCCTCTATTCCGCTATATACTATGTATTTTCTGAAACTACCTAAGAAGGTGGAAAAGGAAATTCGTTCTTGACAATGTAATTTCTTGTGGGGCGGGAACAGGACGACGAAGAAGGTGGCTTGGGAAAGATGGGACGAGATATGTAAAGAGAGAGATAAAGGTGGGCTCGGTATTAAGGATTTAAATACCTTCAATAGAGCTTTATTAAGTAAATGGGTGTGGAGGTTTATGAATGAGAATGATAGGCTTTGGGTTAAGGTTATCAAGTCAAGATATGGGGATCTAGTGTGGAATAACGGGGGAGAAGTTAGGGAGGAAGGGAGGCGGAACGCAGGGGCTGGTGGAGGACGATGGTGGCAGGGGTAACGGGGGGTCATGGCAGCTGGTTTTGGGGGAAGTTAAAACAAGAAATTGGGGATGGGATGTTGACGAGTTTCTGGGATGGGCGCTGGATCGGGGAACAACCCCTTAAAGTTTTGTTTGCTAGATTATTTCAGCTGAGCACAATGAAAGACGGAAAAGTGGGAGAGTTTGGAAGATGGGAGAATGGTAGATGGAGCTGGAATTTAGGCTGGAGGCGTGATCTTAGGGACCCAGAAAAGGTATGGGAAGCCGAGCTCAACAACCTGCTACAACATTTCTTAATTAAAGAGGGAGCAAGCGATCGATGGAGGTGGCAAGGCTCGGCAAGTGGGGAACTCAATGTAAGAGATGCCTATAAGGAAATCGAACAATTAAGAAACAGCGGAAGACATGATGGAGGTTTACAGGTTGCTGTTCCAAAAATCTGGAAAACCTACGCGCCTTTCAAGATTCAGATGACGACTTGGAGAGTGCTTAGAGACCGCCTCCCGACGAAGATAAACCTATTTAAAAGACGAATCATTGAACAACAAGCGACGAAGTGTTGTTGCTGCCAAGTCGAGACGGAAACGACAGCTCATCTCTTTGTGGAATGCACAAGAGTGAACAAGCTCTGGTATAATATTGTCAGCTGGCTCGGGACTGACTGGGTGGAACCTAGAGGTATGGCAGCACACTTTACGAGCTTTTCAACTTCTCTTGGCAGTGGTAAATTTGAAAAGAGGATTGGAGGTTTGTGGTCGTGTGTGGTGTGGACGATTTGGAAGTGAGAAACGCGGTGTTATTCGAAGGGAAATAGTGGAATTTTAGGAAGATCGAGGATGAGATTAAAGGTAGATTCTGGAATTGGTGCATGTGGACTATATCTTGAATCCCGTCCGGGTGGTACGTCTTGTGCCACTCAGGATTAATAAGATTTTAATTTTTCCTGATAAAAAAAAAAAAGATATATTAGCAAACAATGTAACATATTTAGAATTTACAATACATTTGTTACCAAATCCATTAGACAATTCAAAAATATTGAAATAAATCATACAACCCATTGGATAATTGATTATTACTTTTGGAAGTAAAATGACATTGATGTAATTCTTATCAACTATTTAGCTTTTATATATATTTCCTCCAGCTCAGAGATACTGAGCCTATCTTTCCTTATTGAGTCGTCTCAAGATTTCTGACCCCTTTCCCTTTTGGGAAAGCATATTAATAGCACAATTAGTAAACCCCTTTACACTCCTAAAAGTTTAAACTATCATACTTTCTCGTTTGTTATTCGAATTTTATGAAATTTATACCAAATTAAAGGTTTTGATACGATCTTTCATTTAAGATCAAACATGGATATGTTTTTATGCATCTATGCTCTAGTTTTAAAATATATCTAAATTTATAAATCAGATCACATACTTACACACATTACACTTTACACACTAAATACATCCGTCTTAATTCTCGTGTCGCTCAATATCTCTGAGCAGGAGGAAATATTGTATAGATTGATTTTATTTTAAAATAATTGGCGGTCCAGATACAGCGAGAATTATCATTTATAGTTTGACCGGTTTTTTATTTTTACTTATTTATTCTGGATCTAGGGTTTTCTCTTCAATCGTCAAGACTCACGTACTCTCACCAATACTGTTATAACAAAATCTCATCAGATTTAACCCTAGCTCTAAATTTGATTTTGGATACTTCAACGAAAGGATTCCGGGAATTCAACCATCGTCGACGACAAAGAAATCGCCGCAATCTAGATTTAAATCCAACTTTTTTTTCATCGGATTTTACCAGCAATCGATTTATAAATCTGGAAAATTCGGACCGATGAATTCTAAAGAACTACTTTAGAGAAGGGTATCGCCCAATTTACTCGGCCCGTCGGTCGGTCGATCGATTCACTGAATTATTTGATGCGGTGCAAATTTACAAAACCACATTTGAAGTACTGAAATTGGGAAAGAAACTTCGGATTTTTTTTTCCTTAAATGTATCGGAAAATGGTGATGCTGTATGAAGGGGGGAGGATGTTGGGAGAGGCTGAGTTGCAGCCGCAGGAGGGCATTGTGTGGGCGCAGGAGCTTAAGGAAATTCGAATTTCTCACTACACTGCGCCGAGTGAGAGATGCCCGCCATTAGCCGTGCTTCTCACGATAAACTCCGCCGGAACTTGCTTCAAACTGAAATCTAATGCCAATGCGAAGAATCAAGAATCGCCGCTTTCTATTTTGCACTCCAGCTGTCTCAGAGATAACAAGGTATTGCCCACTTAAAAAAGGAAATTATAAACCACTGAACTCACTAAGAAGAAGTATCAGTTGATTGGGAACTCTTATTGCTGTGACATTGTAAATTTATGTCTGAGTATATAGCAGAAATCTAACTGTTTTAAGTAGAGATAACTTTAATCTGGAAACAGAACGAGGACAAAGATACATTCTTCTTGGTGATTTTGTTGATTTAATTGTTTCCTAATCTGCTTGAATGGGCTTACTTCAAGCATTGAACTCGAAGATAGTGATTGTCATCAAATTCTTATCAGTCTGTGATAATAATACTCTTTATAGAAATTCAGGTATGCTAAGAACATGATTTTGATACATAATATGGAGTATGTTATAGTCCTTAAATCGTGGGTTTTGGAAATCTGGAAATGGTATGTTCAGTTGTAATTACACCTGAAGAGAACTAAGTAAGTCTGCGAACCCCTGTCTAAGAGAACTTTTAGTTTGTACTGATGATGGGAACGGTTATGTGATGCCTTGAGATTTTATTGTCTGGAATTATGAGAATGTGTTTGGGGTGATGTCTTTGCCACTTTGGTATATGTTATGATTTATATGTTCTGATCACTTAATTATGTTATCATATTCTCAGACTGCTGTAGCAGCCATTGGAGGAGGAGAAATTCATTTAGTTGCTATGCATTCAAGAAAGGATGACGGACAAGGACCGTGCTTTTGGGGGTTCAATGTCGCGACAAGCCTTTACAATTCTTGCCTTGTTATGCTGAATCTCAGGTGCCTTGGCATTGTGTTTGATCTTGATGAAACACTCATAGTAGCAAACACAATGCGCTCATTTGAAGATAGAATAGAGGCATTGCAGCGGAAAATAAGCTCCGAGTCTGATCCACAGCGTGTTTCGGGGATGCTAGCGGAGATTAAACGGTATCATGATGATAAAATTATATTGAAACAATATGCAGAAAGTGATCAGGTGATTGACAATGGGAAAGTTATCAAATCACAGTCTGAGGTGGTTCCTCCGTTGTCAGAAACTCATCAACCTATTGTTCGCCCTCTTATACGTCTTCAAGATAGAAACATAATTCTCACTCGTATTAATCCACTTGTAAGTCGGCCATGCTTTTCCTTTCCCTTCTTAGTCATATTCAATTGTGAGTGTCCCTGTAATTTCGATGATCTACAATATATTATATCTAAACCATACATTCTGAGAGGAGATTTATTGATTTTGACTTCTGTTGTTCGTTAGTGGAAATTAATGCAAGCAGTTATACTACAAGTTTTTATGTAGTATGTTAAACGACAGACTTAGCTCCTTGGGGCGACTTGATGAATGAGAAACCAAAGTCGTGAAGAAATTTTTACTATAAATGTCAATTCATAATTCTTAAGGTTAAAGACGGTTCTCTTTACTGATCCAGATACGCGATACAAGTGTTCTTGTGAGACTGAGACCTGCTTGGGAGGATCTTAGAACTTACTTGACTGCTAAAGGGCGAAAGCGCTTTGAAGTTTTTGTTTGCACAATGGCTGAAAGGGATTATGCTCTAGAGATGTGGAGACTTCTTGATCCAGGATCAAACTTGATAAACTCAAGGGACCTTTTGAATCGTATCGTGTGTGTCAAGTCTGGTAAGATTTTATGAACTGTAGCCTTGGGTTCAATTTCAAATATTATCCATCTGTGATGCTTGTGGATGATCATTAGTTTTCAAACAGGCTGTAGGAAATCATTATTCAATGTTTTCCAAGATGGAAACTGTCATCCTAAAATGGCATTGGTGATTGATGACCGCTTAAAGGTATGGGATGAGAAAGATCAACCACGAGTCCATGTGGTTCCTGCATTTGCTCCGTATTATGCTCCTCAAGCTGAGGTAAATGCAATTCACTTTCCAATCTCTCTGTCTGTGAGGATTACTCAATATTTTCCTGACATGATTTATTTTCTTAGGTTAACAACACTGTTCCTGTCCTCTGTGTTGCAAGAAACGTAGCTTGCAATGTAAGAGGCGGTTTTTTCAAGTAAGTTAATGTAAAATTTTCTGCTATTTCCTATTTGTGTACGTATCTCTTGTACATCCATTGAATTTGACATTGCATAAACAGAGATTTTGATGATGGTCTTTTGCAACGAATATCGGAGGTTGCATATGAAGATGATATTAGGAATGCACCTTCATCACCTGATGTGAGCAATTACTTAATTTCTGAGGTAAGTCTATTCAACATCTACCCCTATTCAGTCCTATTTGGCAAAAGTGGTCTATCTGGAATAAGTTTTCCGAGTTAAAAAACATATGTTCAGAAGATTGTTCTCCTTTTTGTGGGAATAAAAGATGCTTCTCTCACTTGAATTATATGCTAAGCAATGCCTTTGAATATTGCAGGATGATCCTTCAGCTTCCAATGGGATTAAAGATTCCAATGGTTTTGATGGAATGGCAGATTCGGAGGTGGAAAGGAGACTGAAAGTATGTTCTCTCGCTGAAATATATCTTTGTTTTGTTGCTTTATGTATGGAGATTCTCTGCCGCGCCTCTGCAAATATGCAATGTTTTTTCTGCTGAAGTTATTTCTTGTTTGCTCCTGGTCTTTTATGGTTTAGAGTACATTAAATATATTTTAAGCTGAAGGTAGTCATGTCATAACTTCTGTACTTGAACTTTTTCAGGAGACAACATCAACTTCTTCAGCTGCTTCTCTACCGATTGCAAATATAGACCCAAGACTCACCCAAGCACTCCAGTATGCAGTATCTTCCTCTTCTTTTACAGTTCCTCCACCAGCAATACCAGGACCAGCTATGCCTTTCACTAGCCAGCCATTTTCTCAAGTGGGCACGTTTAAACCGCCAATAGCTCAACTTAGCCAAGCAGAGACAACCGTGCAAAGTTCTCCTGCAAGGGAAGAGGGTGAGGTACCGGAATCAGAATTAGATCCTGATACAAGGAGGAGATTGTTAATTTTGCAACACGGTCAAGACATGAGAGAACCGCCTCCCAGTGAACCTCAGTTTCCTGCTAGGCCTCCAATGCAAGCATCTCTACCAAGAGCTCAGACCCGTGGCTGGTTTCCTGTTGAAGAAGAGATGACTCAGGGACAACTAAACAGAGTGGCCCCACCTAAGGATTTTGTATTGAACGCAGAGTCTAATACTATTGACAAGATTCGGGCTCCTCATCAGCCCTTTCTCCAGAAAGTGGAGCCGTCAGTCCCGCCTGGTAGAGTGCTCCTTGAAAGTCAGAGGTTACCAAAGGAGGTAAGTTGCCTATTCTATAATCCTTCATGGTACACTTTGATTATTGCAGCATTCAAAGTTGCTTTTGATGGCTGGCAAGTTTCGTTAATACTATGATGTGTTTGTAGGCATTTTCCAGAGAAGATCAATTAAGATTGAATCAAGCAGTGCCGGATTTCCCTTCCTTTTCTGGTAAGCCATGGCCTTTATCAATCTGAACCAATTGCCTTCGTTAATGACTTATCCAGACATAATTTACTATTGACTGCATAATGTCTTTTTTATACTTGCCCCATTTTGTGCCAAATAACTCCTTTTCTTCTTACTGCCCCTCAAAGGGGCATAAGAAGACTCGTACAAGAAAAAACTAAAAAAACTTAAAGTAGATTAATGCGGTTCCTTATGAATATAACATCTGCTGATCATTAGGAGGTCCATTCTTCTAGATCTCAAAACTCCTCTACTTCCAATTAAGGTTCCATACTATTATCTATGGATAATTTTGATGCCACTTGGTTGCTTTAACTTTACCGTTAGTAGGAGTGGGGTTTAACTTTTATGCATTACTATTTTTGAAGGTCAAGATAGCCCAGTAGCCCATCCATCTTCAGCAAGCAAGGATCTTGATCTCGAAGCTGGACAAATAGGTCCGTATACAGAGACATGTACTGGAGCATTGCAGGAAATTGCATTTAAGTGTGGAACAAAGGTATGAACAAGCAATTCACGTGTTTTTCTTTCCTTTTATTCTTTTTGGGATCACTTCTCTTACTTAATGTTATAATGGATCTGCAGGTGGAGTTCAATCAAGCCCTGGTATCTAGCACAGAACTTCAGTTCATAGTAGAGGTGATTTTCCAGCCCAGTAACACATCTACATTTTATTAAGGAATTTGAAAACTACGATACCTGTTGCTCTACTTTTCTTGCTGTCTCTCACTCCCCCCCCCCCCCGATTTGTCTCTATTTCTCAAAAATTTCTTTGTATTATGTCTTTCTGGAGTGATTCTAGATCTTTGTCTGACCAATTGCATTATATTGGTCTTTTGCAGGTCTTGTTTGCAGGGGAGAGAATTGGTCAAGGGATTGGTAGAACAAGAAGGGAAGCCCAACGTCAGGCTGCTGAAGAATCTCTTGTATATTTGGCTGGTAATATACAATTTTGGCTTCGTGATGTTGAAATGAACAGCTGTTTTATTAACCAACTTTGATATACTCCCTCCATTTCATCTAAATTGACACCTTTCTTTTTGGCTTTTCTGGCACGTTTTTCCACGCTTCTCGATGATGGGTTTTAAAATGGATTTTTGAAGAATTCTTTCTTTTACGGGATACTACAACAGTTGTAATAATAGGTTAATCTCCTTCTTCAATTACTACTCCCCACTAAAAAAGTCAATGCTAATGAGAAAGGCCATTTGAGCCTGTGACCTAATTTGATATTAGGATTCTAATACTATCTGATACACCTGAGAATAGTCTTAATTCTGCAGACCTGTCTGATTACCTCTCAAATAACGTTAAGACTCTAATATCCTGTATCATGGCTCTGATTATGATAATAGCAAGCTTTTGCCCTGCAGATAAATACTTGTCGCAACGTAGACCTGACAGCTATATGGCTGGGGATGGGAGCAGGTTTACTGCCAATCAGAAAGAAAATGGCTTCGTCAGTGATCCCAACACTTCGGGATATCAGTCACTGCCTAAGGAGGAGGGTGCTCCCTTTTCTTCGGCAAGAAATCTAGATCCAAGAATTGAGCCCTCCAAGAAGCCATTAGGTTCTTCCTTAGCCGCACTTAAAGAGTTAGTAAGTATCAGATCTTCATTGTTTTGTCCTCATTTTCACAATTGACTTCTACTTTTTGGGACCGTTGACAAACATTTGTTGATTGTTTGCTCAGTGCATGATGGAGGGCCTTAGTGTAGCATTCCAAACTCAACCTCAGTTTTCAGCTCATCCAGGCCAAAAAAATGAAGTCTATGCCCAGGTAGAGATTTACTATCCCTTTTTATGCGAACATATGCTACAAAGCATATTTTCATGTTATTACTCATCAATTACATAAAGTTGCAGTTTTCTGATTGTGGAGTTGTTCATTGATTAAAAGCATCCAATTACTCTGCCTTTCTGAGAAGTTTCTTTCTAATATTGTGAATACTTGTCTTGCATGGTTTTTGAATTGAGGTTTTCGTGTTTTCCTTTTTGATGAGCTTGTATTTGATCGACGACCCGACTTTTTTGGTATTAGGTGGAAATAAACGGACAAGTACTGGGTAAGGGGATTGGCCTAACATGGGATGACGCTAAATCAGAGGTAGTACATTCTTCTACATTTCTTGTTTCTCCCCTTTCAATCATCATCCACACACAAGTCTTCTGTTAATACTATCTTTTGACTTCATCTTCGAATTTTAACTTGAAATAAAATGAATCCTTTTACTCCTTAGGCTGCTGAAAAAGCTCTTGGAGCCTTGAAACCTATGACCGTTCAGTTCCCTTACAGGCATCAGGGTTCTCCGAGGTGAGTGGTTTTTCCATCTCGATGATGTTTGCCTTGGAACTTGACGAAAGCTTTCAAGAGTGGAACTAATGTATTTACATTTATGGCTTTCCACTATAGATCGATGCACGGCGTATCGAGCAAGAGGATAAAACAAGAGTTCTCCCGAGTCCCTCAGCGAATGGGCAGATACCCGAGAAACGGATCACCCGTGCCGTAAAACGTATACATTGATTTTAGAGCTTGTTTGTATAGCATTCATTAGCCCACACTGTGAATTACATGATCAAACCTGTGAAGTGGGGGTGGCGGAGATTGGTTGCAGTTACAGTAAGAATTTGGTGAAAGCTGAACTGCATCCTTAGCACTGTCTCTCCGCCCAACTGCCGGAAGCCTGAGGAGTCGGCTTCTCTGTCGTTCCAAGTGGACGTACGTTCTTCGGATCTTCGTCTGTTGTTGTATCGGAACTTGAATCCTTTCCCGAAAAGCTAAGAAGATGAAGACGGAGAAGGTGGACTTGGGCGGGAGAAACAAAACTGTGCCAAAGACTCAGAGCCGGCTGGGCTATGAGGCAATCGAAGCCGCCGCCTCAGCCCCCAGAAACACAAGGTCCTTTTATAATCTTTATTTTATATTTTTTTGGATGAGTTCTCATGAGAATCATATGCGCATGTTTCTTTATAAATATAGTTATGCTTCATATATAGGTATATGATGATTTTTTATTTACGTTCATGCTTCTGATGTATGCCATGATGTTTTTTACTATCATGATTTTTCCTATGTAGTGTAATCATAACTTTTTCATTATGATTGTATATCATAAAAGTTAAAGACATGAACTAATTATAACATATATATAGATCATGTAAAAAAAATAAAAATAAAATGATATGCTCAATTATAATGCATGATATGTACAATTATAATGTATTGTTAGTACTATTGTACTTCATCGATTATTATTTTTCAGTTTTGATACAATTATAATGCATCAATAATTAGACCGTAGATCACTAAGAGATTATTGGTCCAAATTATTTCCCATTTTTAATAGAAAATTTATGTATTATTTGATGTATATTTCTCTTGTCGAATTTCATAAGTCTTGTGTTCAAAGTTATCTGGTCATATTCTACCATTTTTAACATAGATTGTTAGAAAAGTCATTGCATAATAGAGACAACATACGGTACATACCAAAAAAAAAAAAAAAAAAAAAAAAAACGAAAATAAAATTATGAAAATATGAAATAAGATACTACCTTCGTTTCGTTAAAAGGGCTTTGTTTCTAGATATGAAATAAGATACTACCCTCATCTCGTTAAAAGGGCTTTGTTTTTAGATATTATACTTTACATATATTTAAGAAACAGAGTTTTTTCAACGAAATGGAGAGAATATAATATATGTACGTAAACATAAAATTTGAAAAGAAAGCGGCAATAGCATAAAATTTGTACTACAAAAGTTCTCTGTCACTTTATTTTGCAACTAGCGTTATATTTTATTTATGTCCACCTTAATTTTTCATAAAACTTTTTAACTATATTTATCTTTGTGCTGCTAAAATTATTTCAAAGATTAAAGTCTACTCTTTCCGTTTTTTTTTAAGTGTTACCATCATCAAATTATACATACCAAGAAGATATGTAAATTTACATTTTTAATCTCATTTATTATTCTCTTTTTTTTTAGCATCAACTTATATATAACATTAATTATAGGGATAAATTGGAAAAACTTTAAGTAATATACCATTAGATTTTGAAATAAGATAATTAAAAAACAAATAACAAAAATAACAAGTACTATGACAATTAGAAAAATGGAGGGAGTATATATTAGCTGCAAATGGCTTCTTTCTTACGTTTCCTTTATGGGTTTGGTAATAAACAACCGCCTAACATTAAAATTGATATCGATAATCATTTTTTTTTAAAAAAATCATAAATATCAATATTTAATAATCTTGAAGTAACACTATCTTCTTCTAAACAAATTGAACCAATTAAAAAAAAGTTCGATTAGGAAATAAATTTGAAGTAAATCTTTGTTCCGTTTGGAAGGTAATGCAGACACGTCAATTCAAGCACGAAACTTCGTCTTAATATTTTACTCAATACGCATTCTGTAGAGAGAGAGACAAAATTCTGCGATTAGAGGAGAGAGAGAGAGAGCGATGGCTTCCTTCGGCGCGTACAGCGTGGACGGCGACTCGTCGGCGCGTTCACTTGACGGCGGCGAGTACACCACCTTTGATGAGTCCTACGCCGCCTTCTCCTCAGCCGACACGCCTCCCTACGGCGAGACTGAGGAGGTGACGGTGGATCACGTGAACGGCGGCGATCCGTTTGGATTCGGGTCGAATGATCATTCGGTCGGATCTTCTGGCGTGGCTCCAATGGCTAATGGCAACGGAAGCTCGCCTTTCAACACTCATTCGGAGGAGATTTTCAGCTCGGACGGACCGATCCTTCCGCCTCCTGCTGAGATGCAGGAGGAAGGATTTGCTCTTCGTGAATGGCGGAGGTTAGATTTCCCCTCTTCGTACTATTTTGTTCTATTCCTTAGTAGGTTTTCCGGTGTTTGTTTCTTATGAATAGTTTGATCTGCCTTAATCTGCTGCTTGATTTGAGTGGGAATTGAACTCTGGTTTAGTGTGAGGTGATGGAATTGAACGACCTGAACTTTAAACCATATGATTATTGGCGGTGGATCTCTTATAGAGGAGGATCCTTCGTGATCGAAGTAATTTTAATTGATAACTTGGCAGTTTAGAAAGATGTTATTAATGTTAAGGATCTGAGTTGAATCTTGCTGTAAATATATGTTCCTAGAAAAACTGTTGTTTCGTAATAATCCTTCAAATGGTAGGAGGTTGTATTAGTTATTATTCACTAATTGCTTATAATTTAAGAAGAGGCAACGTTCAAATGAGAAAAATTATAGGACAAGAACATTTCATGAAGCTTTAATTACATATGTTGGTTGTTGACTTTTTGAGATTGCTTTATCTGTCGGAGGCAAGCTTAAAGCTTAATGTTGATGGAAATAAAGTAGGTAGATTCTTAGGGCCAAGGTGAATTTGACTGCAACTAGAATCTTTATCATGTTGAACTTAAAATTACATTGATCTTGAAAAGTAGGAAAGGATAATTTGGTTGATTACAAAATAGATGTGAGGGAAGAGTTTATTTTGAATTTGGTGGAACCGGGCAACTTTATGACGTAAATTTGCGCAAATAGCTGTAACATTCCACTAACAGATATCTTAAGAAGCTTGATGCAGAGTGTTTCAATGATCTTATATTTCCCAACTAAGAAAGAATATATATATATGCATTTAACTCTATCGCGTGCGACTACTTTTTTGCGTTCTTAAACTGTATATCATACACCTCTTCTAATTAATAATGATGCTGAAATACTGTTGTCAAATGTTACAACTGCTTCTGTTTTTATTGCGATGAAGGGGTTTTATTTGTGATTGGGCATCGTCCCTTGAGTCTGAATGTCTGATTCATATTAATGAACATATTTGATATCCATTTTGAAAAAAATTCTCTACTAGTGATAAATTTATATTAGGATCACGTTTTATCTGAAACTTAAATTCTTTAATTCTTCTAACTATATTCAGTTCTTACCAAGAATTCAAGATTACCATGCATATTCTGTTAACTACTTGCAAGAGTGCTGGCATCCCTCTCTTATTCCAAGCTGAAGTGAATCTGAGGGTTCATTTAGAAGTTCCTTTACCAGTTGAACAATGATGTATAAATCTTGACCAAATTAGGATAGGGACGGGGTTGGTATCTTCAATGAATTGGTATTAGTATTTCCAACCCAACACTCCATATATTGCTATATGGTCGCATGAATCTGTGATATGTTGATCCAAAACGTTTTCAAAGATTACATGGCTTTTGATGCAGGCAAAACACTATTCGGCTGGAGGAGAAGGAGAAGAGGGAAAGGGAAAAGCGAAGCCAAATCATAGTAGAAGCTGAAGAATACAAACAAGCTTTCCATGAGAAAAGAAAACTCAATATAGAGACTAACAAAAATACCAACCGAGAGAGAGAAAAGGTCAGTTATTGACTTATCAAGTCCCATTCTTTCTCTTACCTTAGATGATTGAAGCAAGCGAAACAGTTTTTCTTACACATTTCTCAAATTGAACAGTCTTACCTGACCAATCAAGAAACATTCCACAAAGAAGCTGGCAAACAATCGTGGAAAGCCATAGCAGAGCTCGTTCCGAATGAGGTGGCAAACATTGAGAAGAAAGGGAAGAAGAAGGATCAAGATAAGCAGCCATCAATCACAGTCATTCAAGGGCCCAAACCTGGTAAACCAACTGATCTTTCGAGGATGCGTGGAATTCTAGTGAAGCTCAAGCATAACCCCCCACCCCACATGTTACCACCCCCACCTGCTCCAGCCAAGGAAGGGAAGGAAAACAAGGACGAGAAAAATGGCAAAACTGCTGCTCTGGATTCTGGGAAAGAATCGACAGCAGCCGCCGTTAAAGGTGCTGTATCAAATGGTGTTCCACAAAAGGGGGAAGAAAACATTGCTCCAGCCGATGATCAGTTGGCTAATTGATTGGGATTTGGAGAAAGTTTTGATCATGGTACTCTTGGTTTCTTGATCTCAAAATTCCGATTTTATCATCGAAGACTCTTTTGTCCTCTTAGCATCTGCTGTTCATCGATTCATGATGTTTGTTGCTGTGAACCTGGTGAACTAATCCGGTATTGTAATCATATTTTTTGTGTTATTATTTTTTCGGTTATTCCAATATATGGTTGGTCATCTTCTTTTCCGCTTATACCCCTGGCAGCTAAGGCCGCTTACAAGAATCGACTCATGACATTTATTCGATTTTTTGCGAGAAATAGAAAAAATATAACAAGGTGAAAGCATATCAGAGTTGGAAGAATGTGTGTATACATACAAATATATATTTTTTATAAAAATCTAAAATCCGTGAGATCCATGTTCCTCTCTACATAAATTAAGTGCTAATCACGAACGACCTCGTGCAAATAATTGATTAACATGTACAACAGGGGAAATGTAATTTAAAGGTCAACCGAAACCCAGCTCTATACTATTTCCGAATAAATGTAAACTAAGCTGAGGTTGACTTCATTATCTCGGTGCTACCTCAGTTATTGTGATGGGAAAAGAACTCATCTGCCGACTAGTCGAGGTTTCAGTCGACTTGTTCTTCAACACGATGCCACCTTTTCGACCTGAATCTTCAGAGAAACCAGGGGGCGTGAGTTGGTTTTCGTTTAACTTCACATTTCTAGAGAGCATCTCAATGACCTGGCTCATCAAAGGCCTTCTACTTGCATTTGCTTGAGTGCAGAATAGGGCCACTTTCATATACCTGAGGGCCTCGTCTTTTGGGAACGCGTCAAGTTTTGGATCAACGAGATCCAGCAATTTCCCTTCTTCGTAAAGCTCCCAGGCCTAGGAAGGAGAAATCCGATTACATAATATTTTTTAAAAATCAATATCCAAAAGTATAGTTCAGTAGTGGCAGCGGGGACCACCTAAACGAATTAGCTCGGGATCAAAGATCTAGAGATATTAGTTACCAAGGATGAGGGGAACCTCTTGCAATCATAGAATCATGCATAAGAGTAATGGGAAAATAGTACTCACCCATTCCACTAGCAACTTTTGACCCCCTCCATAATTATAATTTCCACTGCTTCTTCCGCTTACGATTTCAAGTGTCAGAATTCCAAAGCTATAAACATCAGCCTTCAAAGTTAGCTGACCGCCTAAGACATACTCTGGAGCCAGGTAACCGCTGTTAGGAACAAAGTCAATATACCACGTAAAAAGTTAGAAACATTGCAAGAAATATAGTCAATTATTAACAAGTGTTAGAAATGAATCTAATCCACCGGTGGTTGGAAATATGGAATCGTTTATATTTGGAAGATGTGAGTAGAATCAGAAGAAGATATATTATTAGACATACGTTGTTCCTGCTATTCTTGTGCTGATATGAGTAATATTATCAGGAAAAAGCTTAGCTAATCCAAAATCTCCAATTTTCGGTTGGAAATTTTCATCCAGAAGAATGTTACTAGCTTTAATGTCTCTATGCACAACGTGAGGCACAAGTTCTTCATGAATATATGCAAGCCCTCTTGCAGTTCCCATGCAAATGGCAGACCTTTTCTCCCATTCCAATTTTATGGACTTCTGAGAACCTGTAGATGAAATTATGGTTATGCTGAGCATCCATTGGGCAGCTGGAAATCTTTAACTTGCTTCAAGTTACTAATTACTATCTTACCCAATAGTGCACGATCGATGCTACTGTTTTCTAAATATTCATACACCAAAATCCGGTTACGACCATAAACACAGCAACCTAGTAACTCGACAAGATTTGGATGTTTGACATTAGATATGGTGTCTATCTCAGTCATAAACTCCCGTTCTCCTTGTTTTGATTCGGCTGAAAGAACCTTCACAGCAACTTCTCTTCCGTTTTTGAGAACCCCCTATGCAATATTGGTGGATTTAAAATAACAAGTATATCGCATGAGACGAAATAAGGTTTCTCAAATTGGAACATAAGAAAAAGACAGTGTTCGGGAGAGATACATAAGCATAACAGAGAATCTAGTGAAAAACAGTCAACTTGCTCCTTCATTCAAGATTTAACCCAAATAAACCTTCCTAAGAGATGCTGATGAATACTTTTACGTGATGCCATCAATTGCCGGACATTTTATAAGCATTAAGTAGGATCCAAAGTGCTTAAAATATGAAATGAATTTTACTTTATATCTCTTGTTAAGCCTCTTGCAGCTTGAAAACTTAACCGCCCTAGATCATAACACCATGAATAATGCATTCAGGTCAAAAGATAAAGCATCGTTCAGCATATCACTTTGGGAAAGAGCTTAACCGAAATACCGGTACAATGTGGATGTGAAGGAAAATCATGTAGCATTGAGTGATACCTTGTAAACTATACCAAAACCTCCTCTTCCTATTTTGTTACTTCGATGGAAATTGTTTGTTGCCCCTACCAGTAGATTGTAGGTGAAATTTTTTGTCTTTGCAATTGAGACCCCTGCATAGGGAAGGCATGAACATGTCTTACAGAAAAACAAAAGCACCATGAAGTATATCCAGAATACATAAGGAAAGTGACTGAAAAGAAAGTAAGGTGCCCAACCAACCATAGGTAATAGCCCAAGGTCTCCAATGTTCACTCGTAACTCATAAGCACTTAATTCCCAAAAACTTATGTGTCTTAAATAGAGAGAAAATGCTACTACACTAGGCTTGTGTATATGCACTCACACACCCGCATGCAACATGATACGAGTGATAACGTTTCTTGCCCACGTGATTTCCTCAAGTTAAATGTCTTCTTGGCAAGTATGTATTTTCCTCAAGTTAAATGTCTTCATTTAGCATCGGCACTTGCATAGTTCCAATCTTATTGTATACTGATGATCGGAGACCAAATGAAAATAACCAAAACAGTGCCAGACTAATTGAGCTGATAACTTAGTGATTCAGTTTAGTTGCTACAGCAGAAACTATCGCTAATGTCAATCACAAAAGAACATAGATAGGATGCCAAGTGAAACACTACCAGTGCAATTACTAACTCTTCAATCATCCGAAGCACATCAGATTCATAATGCTTTCACATGCAACAGGCTAATTAAGTATTTACCTCCTTCATCTTGTGTGGGTTCATTAGCACGCTTGTCACGTTTCTTCTGTAGTGAGGATGAAGTACCAAAGCAGCTACAACTCATGTCCTACTACAGCCTGAAATAATAATATCCTACTCTAACTCAAGTGACTTTCGATCTGGACAGCAAACAACCAACACATTTCCATTAGCCATCAAGTTCACACCCACATTGCTTCCAAAACCAGCTTTTCTTAGTCCTGCACACATTTGAAAGACGCGGCAACAAGAAAAATCTTACCACAGCACAAAGCCTTCACTTATATACTCCGCAAATAAAGTTAAAAATTGTCTGTTTCTGCAGATGGTACTCCATACTAAGTGTTACAGTAAGTGATAAATTTCTGATATGTATCGCACGCGCCATCAGAAGTTTATTTGTTCTGTCATAAGCTATGATGATTGACCAACCAATTAAAGCATTATGGTATCTACAGTGTATGTGAATGTTTATGCCAGTAGTCACATTTTCAACAACCTGTATACTGATTATCTGTCACACACACACACAAACACAAGAAAACCTACACACACGCGCATACAGTCTTCAGATACATGATTCACGAAATTCGCGATCCTCATTCAGCACACAAAGTTCATACAAGCTTTTCAACGGAAAAAGGCATACAGGTAATTTCGGATAATCATTTCAACTAAATTAAATACATCTCCATTCCTACGAAATATCAACAGCCGAACATAAAAATGGAGTCCAAATCAGCTCAGATTACCAAATACCGACCGCTACAAAAGGCAACACGAAATTAAGCTAGCAACGAAACAAAATTCTATCAATCAACTAAAATAATGCAAGATAAACTGATCAGTAACAAATCGAGAAACCGAATTTCGCCAAATGAAACACAATCGCAACTCACAAATCAATCGGCAAAATCAGGTGACGCAGAGAATGTTTGAACGAATCAGCTGGAGAGTAACAGGAACAGGCGACTTCTCCTTGCAGCGTGGATTCGTGGTGGATGAGAAAGCGAGGGAGGAAGAGTCAGAAGTCATAGCTCGCGCTAGAGATTCCGTTTCGCGTTCTCACTTCTCACCGCTCGGGTAATGCTGTGTGTGAAATTTTGATTGTTGATAGCAACTGTTATTTTTAATTTTTTATTGTATTTATATTATTTCTTTATTTCGTGTGTCGGGTGCGGGCTCCACACACTTTCGACAACTTTTCAATTTTCCCACCAACTGTCGATATAAAAACAACCGAAAACATGATGCCCTCAAAATTTTGAGGTTGAGAACGAAGCATAGCTTGAGAAAAAAAAAATATTAAAAAATGAGATTTTGAATATAAGTTTTTAAATATTTGTGCAGGTTCCATCCAATTTTATTAGAATTGAAGTATTGTTCTTTATATCTAATTTTTTTTTAATTTTAAATGAAGTCAACGTTTTCACCATTGTTTGATAAACCTACCTCAACCATTTGATCTGGACGTATATAATTCCCTAACTTCATGATTTTCATTTGTTTTTATTTTGCTTGGATCAATAAAAATGGGGAAGTAGCTACGTACTCGTTACATCTCATTCGATTTGAGTCATTTCATTATTATAATAGATTTAAATTCATTCAAGTGAGCTTAAAAAGAATGAGACGGAAGAAATAGCTATATGTTCAAGGTTTTGAATATATGTCGTGTATATTCAACAAAGAAATCAAATGAGGTCAGACGAAAGTAGTATCTACCGATAAAATCTTTATTTCCACATAACTTAGCATCACGATTTAATAGCAAATTATAGTGTTGTTTTCGAATTGAAAATAAACTGAAATTTGGAGTATCTTGTTGAAGCTCACATGAATATATTAGCTCATTTATACGTGTAAGTTGTATTAAAGTTCTAGTCGTCTCTTGTACCATGTGATGCGTTTTTTTTGTAAATTATAAATATATATTCAATTTTTTTTTTTTACTACTACCTCCATCTCATTATATTAGGTCATTTTCACTTTATTAACTTTTCCGGCACGCGTTTCCACCGAAACCTAATACGAGTTTTAGAATATAATTTTGAAGTATTTTTTTTTTACGGGATACTATGAGCTCATAGTATCCCGTAAAAAAAAGAATACTTCAAAATTATATTCTAAAACTCATATTAAGTTTCGGTGAAAACACGTATCGAAAAAATTAATAAAGTGAAAGTGATCTAATATAGTGGGATAGAGGTAATATCAATGTTCTAAAAGTCGCTAGACGCTAGTAGGGCGGTGGGGTGGGGATTAGCGTCTAGACGGACTAGGCGGGAGTCTAGACGGCGCCTAGGCGGGCTAGGCGGACTAGACGGCGGGCTACCTTCTAGCGTCTAGGCGGGGATTTTTAGAACAGTAAGTGGGTAATATGTGATAGGTTGACCCACGACGGAAGCCTCTATGCGGAGTCAGGCGCAAATTTTACTTTCCACAAACTGAATGACACGTGTATGTTTATATCGCCAGACTCGGATTAATTCTCAACCGCACTTGAACCGATTTTTTTGGTTTATTTCCGGTTTAATAAAAACCGCCGTCAATTAAAGTAACACCGTTAGTAGAGCCTACTGCCTAGCTATATTGGAAGTAGGTGCCCTCAGTATAATGTGAATTCTTATTATTGTGTTGCTTTTCTTGTCGATTAAGGAATACTATGTATTAACTATTAACATTTCATTTATGTGTTCTTCTTTTTTCTTTTTTTCTTTTTTTCTTTTTTTCTTTTCATATATGCAATATGATATTATTATATCTAGATTCTCGGCATATTTATAATAGTAAAATTCATACAAATTTCGTTTATAATAAGAAATGAATACAATAATAAGATTTTATATACAATTTCAATTATAATAATAATGGTGAAACAATAATTTGTAATGACAATAATTTTGCTAAATTCAATTTTAATACTCTCGGCTAATAGTACTTGTATGTATTTGGAGATTCAATTTTGTACGACTATTGATATTGTAATAATAAGATTTAGAAAAACATTTAATTATAATAAGATTTTCGAACTTATACTATATAATTGCAAAATTTGTATTGAAGTTATATCATGAAAAGAATATTGGAGTATAATATTTTGGGATGATTAGTAAAAAACACCCAAACTACTCTCATTGGTTATCGAATTTACTTCGAGTGCTATTTTTCCACAATGGAAAATTTACATGATGCACGAAAAATTACTCTAAATTTGTCATAAAATAATGTAGTTTAGTAGTACGATTTAATTAAGAAAAATTAAAAATAATCAAAAATTGTTGTAAATTTTAATATTGTGTTGTATGATAAACTCATAATTAAATCATATTACTCCTTCCGTCCTCCATTTATTGGACCTCTTCTTTCGGCACGCATTTCCACACTTCTTCTTGACGATGGGTTTTAAAATGGATGTTCAAAGTTTTTTCCTTTTATGGGAGACTACAACTGTCCAAGTATTCCGTAAAAAAAAAATTCTTCAAAAATCCATTTTAAAATCCATCATCAAGAAACGTGGAAACGCGTTTTACTATTTTTACAATTGTTTCATCTTAGTATAGAATTTAGTAATATAATTGTATACCCATATTATAATTGAATTTTGGTATAAATTTTAGAATCAAGAACTTGATCATGAACCAAAATTGCCTTTATCTACATATTTCATTCTTTTACATTTCATTGCTTTGCTTCCATGTGGAAAATTAAGAAAACCCCAATTTTAATTTCAAGAATGCAAACGTAAAGAATTATTTAAGCTTGTGTGAGTTCTGATAAATGTATAATCTTTCAAGTATTATAACAAATGCTTTCAAACTCCAACTGAGAACTGTTTGGATACCATCACAAGCATAGCAAGAAATAAAAACGCAACAAAAATTGGGACAATTATATAAAACTATTTAACTACACCCACGTTATTTGTTGGACAAGGACTTCACATATGGTTCAAAGGCCTCACAATCAGCATTTTGAACATAAAATACATCACTAAGGGAAGAATATCTTACTACATTTATACCAAAAATAATGAACTCAAATAAATGCACCTACCTCATTGCTTAATTCAACAATGAAGAGTATGAATTCCTCCGTTTCATTAAAAATAGCTTGCAGTGGGAAAGTGGAGTCAAGTTTTACAAAGTCCACATTCAGAAATTCTTTACAAGATTAACATTAATAATTTTTTGGATACATACTGGAATCACATAATGGTTACATCAGTGTGAATCTAAATATTTACTCATAAAAGGTTTGGCAGAGGAGTATCATTTGTATACTGGCATAGGAGAAGAACCATGACTCGTCAAGTTTACACCAACACTACAACTTGTTAGTCTATCTGATGGAGATGAAGCCCATTGAACTGGATGCTTATCCTTCCAATAGACATGCCATAACATTATAGCCACCAATGAAATAGCCGTGAGGATGAGACAGAGTAAGAATTATGAAAGCAATTTTGACTGAAATCTTCTTCTTTGAAGGCTTTAACTCGGATAAAGTCCTTGTATAGACAACAAGCTAAAGTATTTAAGCAAGCATAACTTATTAGGAAACAAGGAAATTCTCGTACATGAAGTAATTGCATAGTCATCCAGTCTAATGTTAGTGTAATTGGCCAAGCTAATTGTTCTATCATCATTGTGAATTAAATCTCCATATGATATATTTTGTCATAAATATGTTTGACTCTCTAGTTATGGTATTACTTTCCACAAAGAGTCTGCTGAATCCAGACCGCAATAATCAAACAAAGAAGTGCAATTTTCAGCTGACGCCCCATGTACTCAGAACCAACAACAAATCTGAAAATTGAAGCATAAATAATGAAAACCAATAGAGTATCTACCAAAACAGCAGAAGGAAGATTTAGAATTAACTGTGTGGTAGGTAAACAAAAAGTTTTGCATAGATAACATCAATGCGAGAGAAAAAGAGTTATTGTGGGAGATAACATGAACAACCATGTAACTTAGAAGTTGCAAGAGACCTTACTTGCATCTAGCTCATCTTTCTAAGCCACAAAACTTGATCGTGTTCTTGCTTAGAATGTCTAAGAATAAGCCAGGTAACACTTGTCATAACAAGATATACATATAGGAATCTTTTCCTGAAGAAAGAAGAGACTTTATCCACAATTCTCCTGTCCTACTCATAAGTTTAGGAAGATTTATGGAATCATGCCTCAATTTAAGTTTGTCCAGAAAATTGTAAAAGCAGTATATCATAAAACAGAACCTCTGAACTTACACCACTTATAACTACTCCTATAATCAATGACATGGCAAATCCATATCTTTGATCCTTTGTAAAAATTGCGTTAGTACCTTCTGATGTTCCATGAGCATTAAGAATTGAACGAATGGACTGCAATGTTACCCTATCTCACAATCGAATAGCTCCATCTTTTGAAGCTATTACATAGATGCCACCAGTTGACAAATATCTGATCTGCAGAAAAGAAATAAAATGTAAAGATATTTATGAATACGATGATTGATAATTGATAGTTTACCTGGTTTATAGCTCCATTGTTAGTCTTTTGAACATTTGCTAATAGATAGCACTGGAAAGCATTAACGTCATAAAGGTATGGAATAGGATGGTTGCTGCAATCAAATCAGATCATCAGACCACTCAAATAAAAATATTCTATGCAATACGCACACACTAGGATTCTAAAGGAAAGTAAGAGCATTGTCAAACATTAAATTAAACAGAATGAAGCTTCTTAGTAAACCATAGTCAACCGTCTGATTTGCAAATAGTAAAACTAAATAGAAAGATAGGCTTTAGAAGTGCTCATTCTCTCAGAGTGCATAATCAGAATCGATGATCTTATGAAGAAACATTGAAACACCATAGTTAAAGTTAAATGCCAGTATACACAGATTAAATTCATAATTTCATAACCCGAATGATTTTGAGACTTTCATAGCTGCTGTCTTTGAAAAATCAAAGAACCTGCCATTCAACAAGCATCCTAAGAATGACCTTTGAAATTCAACAAGTAATCTAAAGCATATAAATTCCTCCTTTTCATGTTGAACAATAGGATTGGCAGGATTCAGTGCATATTTTTGCATGATTTTTAATACACCATGATTCAGACGGAATAAACAAGGGTTTTTTTCCCTTTTAAAATGCCACCAAATCCGTAATGTTAGCTACCGATTTTACATGGAATAAATCAATCAAAGGGTGAGGGATGGACTGAGGCAGACTAAATTAATCATATTACGATTAAACCCCATAAAACTATTGTCAAGAAACACGCCTAAATGACTAAATGACGTTAGCAGATCATCAAAAGAAATTACAAAAAACAAGAGGCGAAAGGTAAGCTCAGAACCAGTGTGGGAACCCAATCGAAGGCGGCGGCGTTCCGGCGGGTGGTCGAGACGAAGCCGATGGGATGGCGCAGGAACTCACGGCGGTGACCAGCGGTCGGCTGAATAGGCTGGTGGCTGGACTAAGCGCAGCGACATTTTAGTAAGCTGAGTGGTCGGTACTGTAGAAGGCAGTGGCGATGGTGGCGGGGGTTATCGAAGAAAGAATAAAATGGGAAAATCTAGGGTTGTAATGAGGAAGAGAAGGGAGTAAGGGCCGCCGCTATGGTGGCTGCGTTAGGGAGGCAACGGCGTTCGGTAGTCGGTACTCACTGCTGGCGGACAATAGAAGGACTACTTTCATGTGAAAATTGAGAGCACACTATCAACAACGCGCCCTAATTCCATTTGGGGAGGAAATTCTTTGCAAGTAAATGGAAAGGCAAAAATTTTATTAAATTTAAACTCTCGTGAAGAAAGGAGCGGGAATCCAATTGTTTCATTTCGCGCCGTTCATTTTGGGAGGGAATATCTTTCAGTTTGGGGGAGGAAATTGAGGAATACGGTTTTTTTGTTTTTTTTTTTTTTGGAATCAATACGGATTTTTTTAAGAGAAGTGAATACGGATTTTTTTTTCATCCATATAGTTTAAGTTATTAGGACTAGGAGTAGTAATATGGATAATTTTCTTGCATAAATAATTTATATTTTAACTTTAATTAGTACTGCAATTTGTAATTATTTAAAAATTAATTACTTTCTAATTAAATAAATTGAGAAAGAAAGTGATGTGTAAATATGTTACTTCAAGTCCAAAATTAATATAAATTTTATGATACTCACAACTAATTAATATACTTACTAGTGTACCGTCCGTCGAGTTTCGACGGATCATTTTTGTGTATGTATTATTTAAATGAGAATATTTTTGTCATTCCATTCCATTAATTAAAGAACAAAGTATATAGCCGATTATTAATCTAATAGTTTTAATACTAAATGAATAAGTAATCCTAAAAAATGAGTAAAAGAATAAGTTAACGGGAGTATCATTTTTCTATTACATATTTTTTTATGTCAATACACTCATTGTATATATAATATAATGAGTTCAAATTTTATTTTGATTATCAAGTGGCCCATTGGCTCAATGTATTTGGAAAACATGTCAATGTGGTAACATTTTCTCGAGTAATTAATTTAAAAAATATATGGTGATTGAAATTATTATAGAAAATAATGAAGATTAATACATGGTCTAAATTAAAAAGTTATAATATTTTTGAGTTAGTTATACTCCTTATATACTTATATCACGTAATTTTCATACTTATTGGAGTATTTAGAAACCATAGCTACTATACACTGATTTGATATATTTTTATACTACAATAAATAACAGGTGATTTTGTTTAATTTATTGATCTTAAATATGATGGCTTAGTTGTATGCCAGATAAATATTTAATTATTAATTATATATTGTTGTTTACTTACATATATTTTTTGGTTAAACTTCTTGATACCTACGTATAGACTATGCTGCATCATTATATAAATAATTAAAATTAATCTTTTGGCAACATTCTACGTGACATGAGATATAATAATTAGAAAAGATGGGAAGCATTTGTGTGGCATCAATAATAATTTATTTGATAATAATTCCACGTAGGATAGAGATGTGTAATCGTATTATTATATATATATACTAGTTTGTATCCCGTTGAAATTCGACGGGTATTATTTTATTGTATATTTATTAAAATAGTAGTATTATGATAAGTATACATCAACTAATCAATGATAAGTAACAAACCTTGTAATGTGGGATAAGCCTCTTGTCTTCAATCCATTTTCAGCAACAACTCGCTCACCACAAGCGAGTTCTCGTGGCACACCACGGCTATTGCTTGACGTAGATTCGACTTCATTAGTGAGTAATTCGACTTCATTAGTGAGTAATTAAGCTAAATCACTTTTATATTTTACTAATTCTCCAATCAATGATTGACTCTTCGATAAGTATACATCAACTAATCACTAAATATCCGAGGATATAGAGCAATTCGACGTCATTAGTGAGTAATTAAGCTAAATCACTTTTATATTTTACTAATTCTCCAATCAATAATCGACTCTTCGATAAGTATACATCAACTAATCACTAATATCCGAGGATATAGAGCAATTCGACTTCATTAATGAGTAATTAAGCTAAATCCCTTTTCTATTTTATTATTTCTTTAATCAATGATCTACTCTTCGGTAAGTGGACATCAACTAATCACTAAATCTCCGAGGATATAGAGCAATTCGACTTCATTAGTGAGTAATTAAGCTAAATCCCTTTTCTATTTTACTAATTCTCCAATCAATGATCGACTCTTCGATAAGTGGACATCAACTAATCACTAAATATCTGATGATAATAAAACAATTCAACTTGGTTAGTGAGTAAGCTAAATCCCTTTTATATTTTAGTAATTCTCTAATCAATGATGGACTCTTATATAAGTATACATCAACTAATCACTAAATATCCGAGGATATAGAGCAATTCGACTCCATTAGTGAGTAATTAAGATTAATCCCTTCTATATTTTTATTAATTCTCTAATCAATGATCGACTCTTTGATAAGTGGACATCAACTAATCACTAAATATCCGATGATAATAAAACAATTCAACTTGGTTAGTGAGTAATTAAGCTAAATCCCTTTTATATTTTAGTAATTCTCTAATCAATGATTGACTCTTATATAAGTATACATCAACTAATCACTAAATATCCGAGGATATAGAGCAATTCGACTCCATTAGTGAGTAATTAAGCTAAATCCCTTCTCTATTTTTATTAATTCTCTAATCAATGATCGACTCTTCGATAAGTGGACATCAACTAATCACTAAACATCCGATGATAATAAAATAATTCAACTTGGTTAGTGAGTAATTAAGTTAAATCCATTTTATATTTCAACAATTCTCTAACCGGTAGAGATCCTCGGATAATTAGGGAAATGCGAAGTTCGCCAGTCGAAGAGTCGATCACGGATTAGTGAATTTGTGAATGAAAAAATATATTTCACATGATTAGTCACTAATCGAGTTGAATCGGTGAATATCTTCAAATAATTAGCGAAACGTGAAGTCTACTAGGTGAAGAGTAGTCGATCCTGGATTAGTGAATATGGAAAGTGATTTCACTTGATTAGTCAACTTATGATACAAACTCATAATACTAAAATTTATACCAAGATTAAATTATAATATGGGTATTACATTACTAAATTATATACTAAGATGGAACAATTGTAAAAATAGTAAAATTATAATACTAAATTCAAGTAATATGATTTAATTATGAGTTTATTATACAACTCACAATAATAAAATTTACAACAATTTTTGATTATTTTTAATTTTCTTAATTAAATCGTACTACTAAACTATGTTATTTTATGACAAATTTAGAGTATTTTTTTGCGCATCATGTGAATTTTCCATTGTGGAAAAATAGCACTCGAAGTAAATTCGATAACCAAAGAGAGTAGTTTGGGGTTTTTTTTTGCTAATCATCCCAAAATATTATACTCCAATATTCTTTTCATGATATAACCTCAATACAAAATTTGCAATTATATATAAGTTCGAAAATCTTATTATAATTAAATATTTTTTAAAATCTTATTATTACAATATCATAGTCACAAAATTGAATCTCCGTATACATACAAGTACTATTTAGCCGAGAGTATTAAAATTGAATTTAGCAAAATTATTGTCATTACAATTCAATAATGATATTTGACCATAATGTGGCCGGCCATATAGTAGCATTCTACTTAATATACATAATTTAAAAATAATAAATTAAAAGTTATAATCAATATTTCAATGTTTATAAGAGATTATTCTTAATTACTTATAAATTTGAATATAAAAATATTTTTCTCCCCAATAATTAGTGGAATCGGTGGAGTTCCTCGGATAATTAGTGAAACATGAAGTACACTAGTCGAAGAGTCGAATTCGGTTTAGTGAATTAGTGAAGACGGAAAAGTGATTTCACTTGATTAGTCGCTAATCAAGTCGAATGTGTGGATATACTCGGATAATTAAATAAATGTGAAGTCCACTAGTCAAAGAGTCAATCCCGGATTAGCGGTTTAGTAAAAATGATATGTGATTTTACTTGATTAGTCACTAATCGAGCCGAATTAGTGAAATCCTCGGATAATTAGTGAAACGTGATGTCCACAAGTCGAAGAATCCATTCCGAATTAGTAGATTAGTGAAAATGAAAAGGGATATCACTTGATTAGTTGCTAATTGAGTCGAATCGGTGAATACCCTCAGATAATTAGTAAAACGTGATGTTCAATAGTCAACGAGTCGATCCTATATTAGTGGGTGAAAACGAAAAGTCATTTCACTAATTAGTGATGTCCACTAGTTGAAAAGTCAACCACGAATTAGTGAAAATAGAAATGGATTTTACTTGACTAGTCACTAGTCGAGTTGAATCGGTGGAGATTTCGGATAATATGGGTATACACTTATATTACCAAAATTAATAAAATTTATACCAAGACCGAACAATTGTAAAAAAAATAAAATTATAATATTAAATTAAAGTAATATGATTGAATCATGAGTTTGTTATCCAATTCACAATATTAAAATTTAGTGTTCAACTTATAAGAATGATTATAAGAATAACAAAAGTACAATACTATATTCAATCAATAAATATGGTATTCATAATCGGCATTATATTACGGAGTAATTCAAAACATTAAACAAAAGTATAGCAAATAGTTATTGTGGTAGAATTTTTATTTTATCCTTTCATTCCCGCCATAAGAAAAAGAATCCCCCCACAAAATCAAATTTAACAGTTGAAAAAAAGGCGCCCTCTTTATTCCCGCCATACAAAAAAAACCGTTCCAGAAATAAAATTTTAACCACTCAATCAAATTAGAAGGCGGCGCTTGCATTTCATTATTCTCTCCTCACTCTTCTCTCACCCCGCTCTCACCTCATATCAACACACTTATGAGACGGTAATGCCGAGAAATATGTAATTTTAATCTCAATCTTCTTCTCTTCCACTCTTCGATGGGTATTTTTTGATGGATTTAAAAACATTCCAGCGGTAAATACAAGGTTGCAACTGCAGACTCGAATCAATGTCCTCGATAAATGCTGAGGAACTAATTTCAGATGGGAATCTTTTAAATCAGCAATCGGTTCCTCTCTTCTGCAAAATGAAAGAGAGCAAGAAATTGAATTTTTGTACAAACCTGAAGCAGTATTTTTATGAGAAAGAATGTACCTTGAAAGAGCAGGAAGGGAGCATTTCACTTTCTCAAGTTCCACATATCAGAGATTGCAGTGCTCCTGCCTTGGGGTAACAGAAAGAAATGGAACATCTCTGAAGACACTAAAACAACTCTTTATGCATAAACACCAGACACCAAAACAAGACCGCTGGCATCTATGCTTGTTCTTATTCACAAGACACCAAAACAACTCTTTATGCATAGAAATTTCCAGAAACTGCCATTCGGTTACATGAGATAAAGATGCGACAAGAGGATGATTGAGCATCTATGTTTTAATAATTTTCCATCGTTCTAGCAAACAACAACAGTGAGTTGCTAAGAAACTTAATCCTTGAGGTATGTTACCTCCAAGTTGCAACATTAGCCTCAAAGTACAAGATTGAGAAGTCGGTGTTAAAATTCGTATACATGATCTACTCATCACCTGTCCATATCACTTTCAACAAGTCCCGACAGGAGTGGCAAAAGACATGAACAAATATCCAATGCGAAAACAATGTATTTCAGTACTAAATATGGAGTTTAAAAATTATAAACTGCAATTGAATTCATCACCAAATATGCCATAAGAGAATTTGGACAAGGAATCATAATGGCACAGATTAGCAGTATACTAAAGTTCATTGCTGTGCACCTCAACATCTAGTCAAATAACACCATTAAACACAATTGTCATCTCCTCCATCATGTATGCTGCAAGCAACATAAGCATATCTAATTTTGTGCTACATTTTCTTATTCAAAGAAGAGAAATGGTAACAGGGTTTCATCACCGACATCTTCCAAAAAAATTGCCTAAGTAATTATCTCGAAATCAACTAGCAACTCCTACCAATCAAAAGATGAGAGGTGGACCGACACGTACTAAAGTCCAGATGTGGTCAAGAGACATATCTAAAACCATTTACCTATCACAATAAAACTTAAGACCAAAGGCTTACCAGAGCCGGTGCGTGAACACAACACAACGCTCTTCCGATTCAGATTCCGATATAACCATTTCTCTTAACGCTGCTTGACTTCTTCACACAAACCTAGTTCCCATTTATGCCGCATAGCCATTTTCCTCCTCAAACTCTCACTTACTGCGCTGCATCTAACAATTCTGAAGGTTAAAGAGAGCCTTTGGGATGCCTCTACCAAAATTTTAACAGCCGGCGGCAGCGATTGTATTTTCTTGAGGATGTGGTAATGAGCGATGGTGGAAAGAGGTCAAAAGGAAAGATGGGGCGAGGGGGGTTCTATAGATTATTTGATGGATGCCAGCTTTGTAAATGTCCTTTCAATTCTGACACTATTTCACGATGTTAACGGTGTTAGTTTTGAATTAAAGTACCTAACCGATAATATTTGCTATATGTCGAGATCACACAGTGAGTGAGTTTTGCGCCTGACTCATGTCGGAATTTTTCATAGGTAAGTTGTGGCTACAAACCATTCCCCACAAGTTTTCCTTGTGTAAGTGTAAACCTGCAATTGGAAAATGGAATCATAAAGCTTTAATTTGGAAAATGATTATGAAGCATCAACTAGTTTAATTACTTCTAAAAAGTCTGACATAATCATTGGTAGCAAAGATTACATTTGAAGCTAAACACCAATTAACTGGTAAAAGCAAGAAGGTTATGAAATATGAAAACTGTATACCGGAATCAGAACCAGATAACATACACTTTAACAACCTAAAGGAGATAGAAATGAGAAGCTTGTATTTGATACAAAGATTCGCGATACAGAACACTCATTCTAAATCAAAGCATCTCCATCAGAAAACATGATTTAAATAACTCTTGAACTACAAAATCCTTCGTTTTCAGTTTCCATTTTCAATAATTACTAATATTGATTAAGCAAAGAACCAAAATGACATGACTCACCCCCAACTTCCAATAAAGCACTACATGCAAATATACGGGATGATGTGGAGCAATGTATCTTATTCAAAAATTAACAATTATATGCAATCAAGAGAAAACCTTGCATCCAAAGAATCCCATGTGTGCAGTAAATCAGAAGGATGAGTTGATTTGAGATTACAGTGTTTTGACTCATCTATCAACCTGCATACAGAATTTCATTGTAAAAGCTTCACTGTAGTCAGTCAATTGAACCTACGATGCATAACAAAAACTAGATATATTTATTTTATCTGGTGTTTATTTAAACGTACAAAAGATATAAAGATTGGTCTTATGGCATTGTTTGGTGTTGACTCACTTTAGACGTTGCAAGAGCAAACACAACACAACAAAGATGCAATTGATCAATCAACATACCATGATGAAATATGGAATAGAAAGTTTCATTGCTGCACACATGAATAATAAAGCTGTGAGCTGAGCAAGATCAAGCATAATAACCACACATGAACTGCAATCACCAACCCTTTCCCTGACTTCTAAGCAAATGATAAGAACTTAATATCTGCAATCAATATAAAGAAAAAAGGAGTACATTGACTACGAAGAAAGGAAGAAAACTTAGAAAGTTAGAATAGCCACATATTATATACTCTACTCGGAATAAGTACTAAGGGATTGTGGCAGTGATGCTCTTGCTGGTGTGAGATTGAATAACCATGTCTCATCTCATAAATTCGGAATATATATAGACGCACAATTGTTTAAAAAAAAAAAAAAAAGCTTCGATGAAACTGCATAGATTTAGGATCAGCGCCTTATTGAAAATGCTGGAGGAAGATGAAGAGCATTTTTGTTCTCCAGCTACTTGAGTAGAAAAAAAGGTTCAATTTTTTACCGTACATTAGGGACGAAGAAGCGGCCCTTCGCGTGAAGAAGGTTCGAGAAACGAATGCTTGCAGAGGCTCTACCTCTTCAACGGCTGGTGGAGAGGCTGCACGGCTGGGTGAAACGGTATCGACGAAATCGCCATGGTGGTGAAGCGGCGGCCGATGGTGGCGTGCGAGGAAGAAGAAGATGGATAGGGCTAAATTATTTTAGATCTAAAGTTCGATTTGGGTAGATAAGGATGGCAGCATTTTAATTTGATATTCTCACGGCGTTAACGGTGGTTGAGTTAGAACCGGAAATAGACCAAAAAAATCGGTTCAAGTGCGGTCGAGAATTAAACTCGGTCAACCGATATTAAGGGACACGTGTCGCATTATTGTGGTTGGTGAATTTTGAGACTGTCTCTTAATAGAATTTACCGACCCAGGACCTTTTCGAATTTAAATGCGCAGCCACCCATAAACAAATGCGGTGGAAGATCTTTATTGGAGATTGAAACTTGTTGACTTGCATCACTGACTTTTTCATTTCCACACAGAAAAAACACCGCTCTTGAGTTGCATATTCCGAGGAATAAACATTAAATAATGGAAATGAGCTGCACTTGGTATTTTGTTGATTTAAAAACCCAATATTTGTGACAATTTTTTAAGTTAATTAGTGCGTTCGTGGAATTAGCTAATTACTGTTATAACTAATAGAGGTCAGGTTTCAAATAATCTCGAATGTGTACATATAAGTGTATAAATAAGAGAAGAAATCCGGAAAGAAAGTTATAATCCCTCATTATTTATATTTTTATATTATATGTCATTTTGTGTTTTGCACACTTATTATCAATCTTATTTAATGTTAATTTATGAAGTACTGTAATATTATTATTTAGTAGAATTAGTAGAAGAAAGAGAATGCTAATAGGATATTCAAATATTTTGAAGTAATTAATGAAAAATATTAAATAAACAATTATTATACGGGTGTTAAAAAAGCAAGCCGACACAATAATTAATTGAATTGGAGGGAGTACATTATAGCATGTATTTTTATTTTAAACTTAGGATGCTTTAATAATAACAAAACCATCCAGCTTCTTTCAAAAAAAGAAAATTAAAAAGGGAGATTAAATTCATGCTCATTAGGAAAACTCATTTAGTGAGGCCCATCCCAAAACATCCACAACATGGACATACATTTGCAGCCCACTACGTAGCTAAAGAAGAATCCATCGAAATAAATTTCAATAATATAAGGGGGCAATTCGAGCTTGGAAATACAAACATAGTAATTAGGTTGTTATAAACTTACAAATTAAAATTGGGTAATTCTATACATAGCCCCCATTTTTACTATTCATAGCCCCTTTATATAAAAACAATAATAAAAATATTAATACACTTACTGTTTTATCCCTATAGCCACTGTAAATTCATACTATTAATTTTTAACGATATAGCCCCCCACCATAATCTGGAAAATGAGGAATATTCGTATAATTCCTGAAGATTGTTGAGAAAAAGTCGATATATGTGCAGAAGATCCAATTCATAACTCACTGTCCATTGATATATCATGCTTCAAAAATTTATCAACAGAATCATTTTATCTTCTTTTAAAAAATCTAAAATCAATTCTCCAAATCCTGAAATTTGGAGTGGAATTATTCTGAATTTAATCTGTTGTATTCAAATTTATGCACTTTCTCAATTCAATTAATTTCATTGGGGGTGAGGAATGTCGGTGAAGGAGCCAAGGCCTTTCGTCTTCTCTTATAAGAAAGTTTTTTTTGCAGCATATCTTTAAACATTTCCATCGCTATTCTCAGGCGATTGTGATAAAAATAAAATAAAAAAAAATTGTGTAGCCAATGTGTTCTTTTTTTTTTTCTTCTAAATAATTACATACACATAAAGAAAACAAATCGATTGATAACAGATTTATGACGAAAAACATAATAGCGCGTGAGTGTGAATAGCTGCCGATCTTCAAGAAAAAGAATCAGAAACTGCACAATCCCTAAGAACTGGATTGAGGGTAAAAAAGAAATTTAATAATCATTATATTATTTTTTTAAATAATGGGGGCTATGAAGAGTAATATATGGGGGCTATGTTGGGCTAAAACTGTAAAATCGTGTATTAACAATATCGAATCCTTTATTACACAATATTAATAATATCATTTTTTTTATAGCAAATATCAATAATATTATTAAATTCAGAAATTTATGAGTATAAATTATTTATTTGAAATTCAAGTGATAAAAGAACAAATTGATGAATAGTGCCAACAGAAAGTGTATAAAAAATTTGACTAACATATCATTCCTTCCCATACATATATTTAATGACTATTACCTTGTTTTGTAAATTGATAATTTGAATTGATAATTTTGTCCAACATAAACAAAGACCAAAACTGATAACCATATATTTTTTTACATAATTAACTAGAATTTAATATTCGCAACATGGATGACTCGAATTCGAGATATTTGACCTATAACCATATGTCTTCACATAATTTTTTTTAACATAATTAACTGAAACTCAAAGAAGAAAGAACGCATCACGAAGGACTCCAATCCGAAATCTCTGAAATATTGGGTATTAATCCCTACCGATAGACCAACCTACGCAATTTTTTTTGTTTATATTGATGCATTAGGTTATTACATTACTATAATTTGTAATTTAGAATGGAGTGTTTAATTGCCGAAGAAAAGGTATTAGGTGTTTAATTGCATAAAATCTGAAATCAAGGGCCCAATAAAGAGAAACAATGGCGAAGAGAAGTGGATAAACAAAACTCAGAGAAGAGTTAAAAATATTAACAGAAGAAGAAGAAGAAGAAAGAAAAGAGAAAAGCAAACATCTGGAATCTGCTCACATGGCTTCAAGCAAACAACCCTAACCCCCAAATCCAATCATTCCTCCCTTCCCCCCTTTCCCTCTCACTCACTACAGTCATTCCTGTCGCCTTCAATTGCGACTTTCTCACCTCTCCACTCTCTCTCTCTCTCTCTCTCTCTCCTTCTCCCTCTCTCTCTCTACATATATCAATTATATATTAGGGTTTTTGGTCAATTTGTGTTCCTTCTAAATGAATAACGTCACCAACAGCACCAATTCCAATTCCAATCCCAATCAACCCCCACAAGACCCACCTCCTCCACCATCAGAACCCACTGCTGCTAAGGAATCGGAGCCCGGCTCGTCTTCTCCTGGATCTCCTTCTTCCGATAAGGCAGACGCCGCCGCCGGTGGGGAGGACGCGGTGATGATGGACAAGGACTCCACAGCAGCTGCTGCTGCGAACTCGAATGATGATTTGATGGATGAGGATTCTGGTAATCCAGCCACCGTCTTCCACATCAAGCTTAAGCAGCCCAGGTCGAATTTGCTGCATAAGATGAGCGTTCCCGAGCTCTGCCGAACATTTAGGTGTGCTTTCGAGATTACTATTGGAAAATTGTCATTGTTACTGTTCTAAGTAAGTGTTAGATAGCTTTGTTGGGATTACTTTGATTTCACGAGGGTTGCTAGCAGAGGTGGCAACGTGTAGAATTGAAGTTTATGTTACAGTAAATGACAAAAACACCACTTTGTACTTACCTTTTGATTTAGGAGATTGCGTGATGAGGATAACTGTGTTCTTGGACCTCATCAGCTAGTATGACATGTTTGATTTCATTTACTATTCCATATCTGATTGCATATGTTGATCTCTTATCTACTGGAGTTCTAAGTGCTGCCTTTTTAACTTTTATGGTTTACAGCCGTAGTATTCTACGATAAACTCATGGCTTTACAATCATAACATTCTGATTAAGAAATTTCTGGCCAAAATGCTATGGAACTTTGGGTGATCTTGAGACGTCGACTTAGTTTGTGGTCCTTTTGCATTCCAGATGGCTGATAATAGTAATTGGTAGTTATTATTGCATCAGGACTAGCACGTGAGATCCGTATGATCTTCAAATGTCTACTACGGATATAAAATTTCAACCACTAGAAAAATTGAAAGGATGATCAATTAGTTCAAATTCAACTTAAAGTGTCAAAATTGATTAATTGAGTTTTATAAGATGAAGGGAGGCTCTAAAAGACTATTAGTCTTCAGTTGAATTTGTAAGACTCCTCTCTGCTGCAAAATTTGGTGACTTGCCAAGATGAAAACATAGTTTTAAGAGGATGTCTTAGGTTTATTTGCTCATGTTGGCTGGAAATCAATCTACCCTCACTGGAGAATAATTGCTATGTATAGTATGTTGCTCCAAGAACTTTCTTATGTTAGCTGTTCATTTATTCTTTCCCTTTTTTTTTGAGGGGGGGGGGGTGTGGATTAGTTGGTCCTTCTTTTCTGAACCGTGTTCTGTATCTCAACACATACCTTCTTATTTTGTCCTTCTTTCTCGTTGTATTATTTTATGTTTGGTTATCTTGCAGTGCCGTTGCTTGGTGTGGAAAGTTGAATTCCATAGCTTGTGCATCAGAAACCTGTGCAAGAATTCCAAGGTTATATCACATTTTTGTTTTGCTCTGTCTTTATGTGCATCTTAGTCTCATCACATAGGTATTCAATACAATACTTTCTCCACCCAATTTTTCATCGTCAATTGTTTTTATATTTTCAATGTTTTTGATTGATACACTTGAGCTATTATATGAAAAAGACAATTGGCTCTCATTTTAGTTTGTTTTCTTTGTGTCTATTAAAAGAAATAATACTTCTAGGCTAGATTATTTGACCCACGATGTTCAATCATAAACAAGTTTGTAACTGTAGATGGTCGGAACTGTGCGTGCTTTGTGCTGACCTATATATTCATTTTTTCTAATGTATAATTAACTTGTTTGTTATATTTGTCTTTGTAGTTCAACTGCCAATCCTCCATTTTGGATCCCTATACATATAGTCATACCTGAGCGACCTACTGAGTGTACAGTTTTTAATGTTATCGCAGGTATTGTCTGCAACATGGTACTTCTATTACAATTTTTGTTTGTACTTGCGAAATTCATCTTCATTTACATCATTCAAAGTTTTCTTAGTGGGAGTTTCAATATGACTTTGATAATGCTATTATTGATGTATACTGGCATCCTACTGTTTATTTGAAAGTGATGATAGTTATGTTGTATTCCAACTAGATTGTTGATTTGTCCTTTTTGATTGGCAGATTCGCCTCGCGACTCTGTTCAATTTATTGAGTGGTCACCTACTTCATGTCCCCGTGCACTGCTCATTGCTAATTTCCATGGCCGGATAACCATTTGGACTCAGCCCTCCCAGGTAGACTAGTCTCATTGATTTGACACTGCTGGAAAACTTGCCTTTGTCTTAGATGTGAAACTTGATTTTTACTTAGAACGCATTTTGAGCATTTACAGTCTCTCATAGTCATCGTCCTGAGAAAGAACATTTATCCTGCTTGATCTCAATTGTGTTGCAAATATTGTGGTTTGATCATTCAGGGACCTGCAAATCTTGTAAAAGAAGCTAGTTGCTGGCAGCTGGAATATGAGTGGCGCCAGGATATTGCAGTTGTTACAAAGTGGCTGTCCGGAGCTTCTCCTGTATGTAGATCTTTGCTCATCTTGCCTGTGTAGAGAACATATTTAAAATATTTTTAATTGCTATGCATTTATCTAACCTTTGTTTGTCACAAAATTAGTATAGGAGGCTCTCAGCTAGATCTAATGGTTCCACAAAGTCTACATTTGAGGAGAAATTCCTTTCGCAGCAACCACATGCTCCAGGTTCGTCTTTTTCATGTTTTTTCTGCTTACAAGCTTTCTTCTTTGGGTAGTAGTGCTCCACTGCTCTGTTGTTCATTATATTGTTGATCTTTTTTCTGTTTTTTTTTTCCCCATCTTGGCATCTTTGCATTTTATAGATGTTTAAGTTTTCATATTTCAAATACTTCTCTTTGTTTGTTTATAATTACTTTATATTTAACTTTGCTTTGCATCTGGTGCAGCTGGTTGGCCAAATTTTCTATGTGTTTGCTCTGTTTTCTCGTCGGGCTCTGTTCAGCTCCACTGGTCCCAATGGCCACCCACTCGGAGTGGTGCTCCTACCCACTGGTTTTCCACCAGTAAAGGGCTTTTGGGAGCTGGACCTAGTGGAATTATGGCTGCTGATGCTATTGTTACAGATTCTGGAGCATTGCATGTGGCTGGTGTCCCCATTGTAAACCCGTCAACTGTTGTTGTTTGGGAAGTTACAGCCGGCCCTGGAAATGGTTTCCATTCCATCCCAAAAACAAGTGTGATGAACAGTGAAGTTCCCCCCTCACTGAATCCTCCTTCTTGGGATGGTTTTGCCCCACTGGCTGCGTATTTGTTTAGCTGGCAGGAATATTTGTTATTAGAAGTAAAACAAGGGGGGAGAAAGACAGAGCAGAACTGCAGTGATAGGATAATACTTCATTGCTCTCCAGTTTCCAATTTTTCTGCATATGTGAGCCCTGAGGCTGCTGCTCAATCAGCAGCTACCACAACTTGGGGTTCTGGAGTCACTGCTGTTGCCTTTGATCCAACACGTGGTGGATCTGTGATCTCTGTTGTGATAGTTGAAGGTATTTACTTTTATACTTATTTCCCCTTTACTTATTTGCTCAAATTCTCACCATTTGACGGGCCCACTTGCAAACTGCTGTTTGCTCAATAGCAGTATCGGGTCTTTTGACATTTTGAATGCAGGGGAGTCATTTTAATGGTTCCGTGAGACCATTGTGTATTTATAAAAGTGTAATTTTGACTGTAGTATGGGAATCTCCTCTAGGATATTGTATATATTTATAGAAGTGTGATGGCTTTGATTCCAATATGCAGGGCAGTACATGTCTCCCTATGATCCTGACGAAGGTCCTTCAGTCACTGGTTGGAGAGTTCAACGTTGGGAATCATCTGTCGAGAATGTTGTGATCCATCAGATATTTGGGAGTCCCAGCTCTAATTTCAGTGGCCAGGCACCTAAGCAAACAGTTTGGGTGAGTAAAGTGAATAAATGCATTCCAGCACCTAATGAGTTTAAATGTCCTGGAGGAGTGACCATACCACCAATCCGTGATGGGAAAGTAACTCCTGAATCTGGTGTTGAGAAGAGAGTCAGCTTTGATCCTTTTGATCTGCCTAGTGACATTAGAACACTTGCTCGGATTGTGTATTCTGCTCATGGCGGTGAGATTGCTGTTTCTTTTCTTCAAGGTGATGTTCATGTTTTCTCTGGTGCAAACTTCGCAACTGTCGATAGCTACCAGATTAATGTTGGTTCTGCCATTGCCTCTCCTGCCTTTTCTGCTACTAGTTGCTGTTCAGCATCTGTTTGGCATGACAGTCGCAAGGATTGTACTATATTGAAAATTATACGGGTCCTTCCTCCTGTTCCTAGTAGTCAAGCAAAAGCTAACTCTGCAACATGGGAGCGAGCTATTGCTGAGAGGTACGGTGAATAACTAATTAAAGGTTGTTCTGTTGACTAAATCTTGCATGTGCTGATCTATTTTGAGTCAACGTATCTAATATTGAGTGCAAATAGGTTATAATTCTACATGTAATGCCTCTGAATGTCTGTAAATAACGCCTTTGTAGGTTTTGGTGGTCTCTATTGGTTGGAGTTGATTGGTGGGATGCTGTTGGCTGTACACAGAGTGCTGCAGAGGATGGTATTGGTAAGAGGTTTTGATTCCTCTCTTGAGGTTGTAAAGTTAGACTGCCCACGAATATTGTACCGCATTAGCATGACAGTGGAACGAATAGTCCTACTGTCATTACCATCGATAATTTGAACCAAACATCCCCTTAGGGATTATATGATCCAGAATTCCAAGGCCGCTGAGTCCATCAAAGTATGCGATAGATTAGCAATTTATATCCAAGTTATTGCTCAAAGTAAATACCCTCTATAGTTTTTTATGACCTCGTTTAGTTAGGTATTAAACAAATTGAAATTGATTGGTGTTTACCATCCTACTAGGATGGACAAGAATAATTTGAATTGATAACTATAATCAAGAATTGTATATTTGTCAGATATTTTACTTCGACTTGGTTACTTTGCTTCTTGCTGATCATGTAAACTTGATGTTCCAGTATCGCTGAACAGTGTCATTGCTGTACTTGATGCTGATTTCCACTCCCTTCCTTCAACTCAACACAGGCAGCAGTACGGACCTGTAAGTTAGTCAATGCTCATTGTCATTTTCTAGTTTGATCTACTAGAGAAAGCTCCGAGTTTTATTGTGTTAGGCTGTTATCACACATTTAGAGACATGATTTCTGAACTTACATCACTTCTATTTGGAAAATTCAGAGTTTGGACAGAATAAAATGTAGGCTGCTTGAAGGCATTAGTGCTCAAGAGGTTAGAGCTATGGTCCTTGACATGCAAGCAAGGTTGTTGCTGGACATGCTTGGCAAAGGGATTGAATCAGCTTTATTAAATCCCTCTGCTTTGGTACAAGAACCTTGGCATGCATCTGGTGAGACACTTTCTAGTATTGATCCTGAAGCAATGGCTGTTGATCCAGCGCTTGTTCTCAGCATCCAGGTTCATCTCTTTTGGCCTTTCTTTTTTATCTTCTGCTTTTATAGAATCTTTTTTTTAGAAAATTTCGTGTACATGGCTTAGATACGTATAATTTCGGTTTCATTTATGGTGCCAACACTTAGTAACTATATGATAATGCAGGCTTATGTTGACGCAGTCCTTGATTTAGCCTCACACTTCATTACACGTTTGCGGCGATATGCAAGCTTCTGCCGTACACTGGCAAGTCATGCTGCGACATCAGGTTCAGGTGGAAGTCGTAATATGGTTACAAGCCCTACGCAAAGTACTACAGTTCCCCCAACAACTCAGGGTGAGTAAACCCAAAAGTCCAGATATGGTTATAGGACTCTGCTTTGGACAATAGAATTTTGCTGCTGTCATCTTGATCTAACTACATGGGTTTTCTCCTCTTCAGCTTCACAAGGTGGAAACTCAAGCTCTTCAGGTAGTGTGCAAGCCTGGGTACAAGGGGCTATTGCAAAGATAAGCAGTACAAATGATACCGTTCCAACTTCAGCTCCGAGCCCCATAAGTGGTCCTTCGACATTTATGCCTATAAGTATCAATACAGGAACATTTCCCGGAACTCCAGCTGTCAGGCTTATTGGAGACTGCCATTTCCTTCATAGATTATGCCAACTTCTGCTATTTTGTTTTTTCTTCCGGCGAACACAACTTCCTCGCTTCATTGGAGCTGCTCAAAGAAATAATGATTCGTCAATCCAAAAGCCTCAGATTGGTACGTTGAGCAAATCAGAAGAACCCAACTCAATAATTGCAAAACCTGCAACCGTTGCTATCAGAGCAGAAGAAACACAGGTCGCAAGGACTGGACAGGTAGGAAATGGTGCAAAGGCACCTGAAGAAGGTCCAACTAGCCGGTCAAGATTAGGCTCCGGAAATGCTGGTCAAGGATATACATTTGAGGAGGTAAAGTGGTCAAAACAATTTATTTTCAAGACACAATCTTTAACTTTATGTTTGGTTAAGCTGTTTTTACTATATTTTTAAGGAAAAGGAAATAAAACAAAGCTAGACCTCACGTAAAACTTTTATTCAAATGAGCCTGGTTAGACAAGCATAGCTGCTACCATTCTAATATTAGGTTGTCATTCTTTTGGATACTCTCAATTGTTCGTTAATAATCTTTGGATAATACGTTTGCCATGCAGGTAAAAGTCCTTTTCCTTATACTTATGGATCTCTGTCGGAGGACATCTGGATTGCCACATCCACTGCCTCTTTCACAGGTAGGGAGCAGCAACATCCAGGTCCGCCTACATTACATCGATGGAAACTATACAGTTTTACCAGAGGTTGTCGAAGCATCACTCGGCCCTCATATGCAGGTAACTTAGATGAAGTTATACTTTGCTATAACTTCTCATAGCGTTTTGACTCGGTGAAATTATTTTTCGCCTCGAGTGCATGTTTGTTTTCTGATCCTATAGTCTCATTCCTTCCACTTATGCACCTATGCAGAACATGCCCAGACCTAGAGGTGCAGATGCGGCAGGTTTGCTTCTTCGTGAGTTGGAGCTTCATCCTCCAGCCGAAGAATGGCACAAGAGGAATATGTTTGGAGGACCCTGGTCAGATCGAGACAATACGGGTGTTTCGGATGAGGGTACAAAGTTTACTGGCTCGACGAATTTGGTGGACCCCAGTTCATCTGAAAATGAAGATGCTTATAATGGAACTCACACACTATGGCCGAGAAAGCGTAGGATGTCTGAACGAGACGCAGCTTTTGGATTGAATACCTCTGTGGGCCTCGGAGCATACTACGGTATCATGGGATCCCGAAGAGATGTAGTAACAGCTGTCTGGAAAACAGGGCTTGAAGGAACATGGTTCAAGGTAGGCTCACAAGTCAATCTATCAATGCAGTGATGTCAACGTCTCGTATATTTTGAACTAAAAATGCATAATTTTTCTTATCGTATCTAATACGAGTGTCTGTAACGATGCAGTGTATAAGATGCTTGAGGCAGACGTCGGCTTTCGCTTCACCTGGTTCCGGTTCTGCTAACCCCTCCACTCAGAATGAGAAAGAAACATGGTGGATAAGCCGGTGGGCTTACGGGTGCCCTATGTGCGGTGGAACATGGGTTCGGGTCGTATAGCAGATAATAGTAGTAAACAAACATCCCTCAATACAAAATGCAGCTTATCTTCCAAAGGATGTTAGATGTTGGCGTGAAGAAAGATCGTGGTCACTTTATGATTTTTCTGTATATAATGTTTGAAGCTAGTCGTCGTTTGCTGCTGCTGCTTCTTCCTCGTCTCATATCCGACTAGTACTGACAATATAACCGTAGAACATCTCCGAGCATCGGAAGTCGTCTTCATCCGAGATCGTAGTCATTTTCTAGCTCAGAGAATTCAACATTTAGGAGCCCTAGTGCTAGTATAGTCTCGTTATTGTATAATATATTTTTTGCAGTTTGCCATTTGAAATTTTTAGTCAATCTATTCATTTTTTGTAATAATGTGATAACAATGATTTTCCAACAAACAAAAACCCTCAGCTACCAGATTTACAATCCAAGGGCATGTGATGATTTATAAACATAAAATCGTACGGATAAAACACCGAATTATTATTATTTAAAAGAAAAAAGAACAAGAAAAAAGTTTGAAGAGAGAGAGAGAGTCAGCCCCAGGTTGCCCAGTTTGCAGAACTCCCAACTCGGGGCATGCTATTGACCTTAGAATAGGCATCAACTGCGAAATACGATCCGCACATTGCCCCTTCGCTGTCGATTCTCGGCATCGCCTTCATCTTATGCATCGGGTGCTCGAAGCTAATCAATCCTCGATCGCTATGGTACATGCATCCTGCGATTTTCATCATCGCATTTTTCCATTTACTACTACTTTCTCCATTTTCACTTAAAATGACACATTTCAATAGTGACTTTTTTGGCATGTTTTTCCACGCTTTTTAATGATGGGTTTTAAGATAAATTTTTGAATAATTCTTTCTTTTATGGGAGACTACGACAGTTGTAGTATCCCGTAAAAGAAAGAATTCTTCAAAAATCCATCTTAAAACTCATCACTGAGAAGCGTAAAAAAACGTGCCAAAAAAAACAAAAAAAAAAATGTCATTTTATATGAATTATATGAAATAGAAGGAGTATTATTTTCGAATTAATTTAATTACGATTTTTTTTTTGAAACGTAGATTCGCATACCGGGTGGAAACGGAGCGTACGATTTCCTGCAGCTTGCTTTGATTAGGGCAACATTGTCCGATATCATGACCGATCCATCGGCAGATACGCCCCAGAACAGATTCAACGCTTTATCGGCACCCTACGCACGGATTCGTAAAATTAAATTAGGAGAAATGGAGAAGTAATCGCGAAGATGAATGTTCTTCCACTCACGAGTGCGGCAAAAACGGTGCCGTATTTGTGATCGTAGATCACGAAGGCGAAGCTTCCTTCGAGCTCCTTGAGAACCTGATGAGCTGGCATGGGGCTGCGATCGCGCAGGGTTCTGTACGCCTCGATCACGAACAACGCCTCATTCCCGCACTTCACCATCCCGTACTGCTTGTTCAGATGGCACAAATTCTTCAAATCCCCCATGAAATTGCAGAACACGTCATCCACGCCGGAGAACAAACTGCAATTCCCCCCCCCCCCCCAAATCACCGACAAAATCAACAAATCAAATACACAATTGTTCTAATTTCGCAACCTCCGATCCAATTTACCTGCGGTAGGGGGTGGGGTGGGGCGAGGTGTGGGCCAACACAGCCTTGTCGACGAATTGAACGGAGAAGCCATTTTTGGGATTCGAATCTAAGAAATCCTTCAAAGTGTCGTCCGGAGTTTTGGATCTGACGGAAGCCGCCGTCGGGGCTGGGCTGTGCAGCTCTCGCGGCGGATCAACCACGCCGTTTCTGAATATAGCCAACATTTTTTCAGCAAATTGAATTCCTCTCAGCAGAAAATGCGAAACATTATATATAAAAGCAGAGGAAGGGATGCTAATGGCGGAAGGGCGAAATGTGCATGAATGGATATGAGGAATTTGGATGTTTTTAAATACGTCAGTAGGAGAGTGAAAGTCGGTGGCGATTTTATCCAAAACGAGTTTTTGCTCCTTGTTTATATATCCTAAAAAAAGGAACATACTTTTGTTGTTTGAAATTTTGAATTCATTTAAATCCATTGATGTAATTAGAAGAAGAAGTACATATTATGACTTATTTTATTGCGGGAATGAAGAAGTGGTGACGAGGCTTATCCACATTCCGCAGTATAATTATCATTAATGAAAATAAAAACGAAATGGAGTCATATAATCCATTTTGAAATTAATTTTTACTCTAGTATGTAATATATCATAAACGTTCTCTTATCTGGTGTGAGCGCACATAATGTATCTACGATTTATGTGATAGTGTCACGTCTATAATTTTTTTAATTAAAGTTTAGTTTTTTTTAATAAGACTTATTTTTTGATAAGTTTTATTTTATAAGATATATTAATAGTATTTTTTCGTAAATATATAATCGTCATATTACTTGTGAGTAGTGAGCACATTTAATGCAACACAATAGGTAATGAGCTTTCCTCTTTAAGATATCATGCTTTTTTTTCATATTTTTTACATACTCCGTATGTAACATCAAATAACATAATCATAATATGATTTGCAATAACATAATCATATTATGTTATCTTTAGTTTCGTACTCACGGAAGACCGAATATAACGTGTGAAATTTTAAATTGTAGTAATAATAAATGAAGGAAAAAAAAATACTGTTGCAATGCACTTTGTGTTTCAAAGTAAAATTTTGTTGTAATTTAAAATACGATTGGGGATGCTCAATTAATTACTTTCTCCGTCCCGTTTCACTTGTATGCATCATTCTTTATAAAATCCAACAATTAATAAAATAATTCCTGTTACAGTGTATACAATTAATAGTCCAAAACTTTCGAGAGTATTCATATTATTCTATGCATCTGTCAATTTATGGCCCTTAGCGAGCCTAAAGAAAATGGCCATGGCCAAACCTAGCCAATTTATTTCTTAAGGGTCAAATAATAATAATAATAAAAAATCCCCAATACTGAAAGAAAAAGTTTGTAAAAAGTGCAGAATCTAGATTGTTTTAGACTATAGCATGTTCAAACCTAAACCACTTGCCTTCGAAGGATGATCAAAAACAGCGGCTTCTTCTTGGTCGTCGACCAATATTGCACACGCAAACTAATAAGGAAAAAGGGGACTTACAATATTTACATATTTATATAATAATTATATAACATTGCTCTCTCTATCTCAAACGAAATATAATCCTTCTTTTAATTCACAAATAAAAAAAATAGGGTTATATTTCATTGGGACCAAATATTATTTAATCCGTTCTTTAGGACCATCACTAGCCACTAGGTAAAATATATTGCCAAATTTTTGGTGTATATATATTTAATAAATGATGTGATGTGGGCGAATTTTTTCGACGAGATTCTAGAAAGAAAAAAAAAAAAACATGATATTTACAAATGTAATTTTTGAAAATTTGAAATATGACTGAGATACCATTTTAATTTATTCTCTAGTTTTACATGTGTAGTATAAAGAAAGTTATGCCAATACAAATTATTCATTTTAATAACCTAATAAATACATGAATATATGATGCTACTTGGTACTATCATAGTACTACCTCCATCCCTCCTTATTAGTCTCATTTTCCATTTTGGGACATCCCATTTATTAGTCTTATTTTTTAAAAATAAAATAAATTAGCATCACATCTACCATCCTATCATGCTTAATTAAGTCATCATATCACATCCACCCTCACATCACACTCACATGAACAGTAATTACATACTTACTTTTGTCTTTTAATTTGTACTAACAACTCTTTTATTCCATTTCCCTTGGCTATCGTGCCCAAATGAAATGGGACTAATGTCAAGGGATGGAGGTAGTATCATACACCATATGAGGTCTGCTGCTTTTCCCTTTATGCCTTATCAGAAAATGGAATATTGAGCCCATTTTTCCCTCAAAAGGCCTTAAGAAGGGGAGGATCATCTCACCATATAAATAGGTTCTAGAGACCATCTTCAACCGATGTATGACAACATTTCAACACACCCCCCTCACGCGCAGCGTGGACAACCCAACGTCATCTGTTGACAACGATATTGGAGGCCCATCATCGAATTGGAGTCTGGCTCTGATACCATATCAGAAAATGGAATATTGAGCCCAATTTTTTTTTTTTTTTTTGTGAAAAGATGACCACCCCTTAGGAAAATCAAGTCAAACTACATGCCTAAAAAAACATCAACTCGAAAGATGCCAAAAAGAATCACTTAGAACTTGGGATAAACGACTAATCTATTTCAAGAAAATCTTATACACCGCCCTGAGCTTGCACCTCCCTATATATGGTAAGGGCTTCCTCCATTGCTTGAAGCTTAGAAAGTTTTTGAGCTCTAGTCTTTCCACAAGGATGACAAGAAACATAATCGTCCGATGGCGAAGAACTTCCTATCTTTTCGTACACGTGACCCTCTTCATAATCTTCATAAGGCCTTTTGAGGGGGAAATAGACCTAATATTCCATTTTCTGATATGGTATCAGAGCCAGACTCCAATTCGATGATGGGCTCCCCGATATCGTTGTCAACAGATGGCGTTGGGTTGTCCACGCTACGCGTGAGGGGGTGTGTTGAAATGTGTCCCACATCGGTTGGAGATGGTTACTTGAACCTCTTTATATGGTGAGGTGACCCTCCCCTTCATAAGGCCTTTTGAGGGGGAAATGAGCCCAATATTTCATTTTCTGATATGCCTTACTAATTTTGGAATTCTTTTCCTAATTATTGATACAAGCCATTTCTATGGCTAAATTTATGGTGACGAAATGAAACATGGATCACTCAATTATTGAATAACAACAATTTCTCGACGTACCTATTTTATGGCATATTCGTATCTCATGTTGAAGAATGTGGCCAGCTTGATAATACTATTATTCTAATTTTATTTACCTTACATATACTTTATTTTTTTAAAAAATAATACTACAAAGTAAAGTAGTTTTGCTTTTGTTTTTAATGTGTTCATTTACGTCTTATTAGGGGGATACGACGAATTTAATTATTTTGAAGGAACAATTCCTATAAAAAATTAGACGTATTTAATTATTTATATTGGTCATTTACGGAAATTATCACCTCGTTCCAAGCCACAAATTTAATTATTTTGAAGGAAATTTTTTAGTACGTTGGAATGGATAAATTGTACCGACTTAATTAATTAGCAGGTGTCATATTCACAGTTTCGTGCTTAATTTTGCTATTTCCAAATTCGTCCAATTGATTCACTCTACAAAATTCGAGAAAAATCCAATATCCTGATATTTTTCAGAATTGTTGAAATTAATTGAGGAATGCATTAGTTGAATGATAACATAAAGCTGTAGACGTGTTTTTTTTTTGTTTTTTTTTTTTTTTTTCTAAAAACAAAAAATGGCTGTGTTATATTCTCACTCTATATATGCACTATAATATTGAACTTTGGTCAGTAACCTTGACGACAAAATTGTTAACAGTGTAAAAAAAAGTAGAGCAAAATTTTGTGTATTTTCAACTAATCTTGTTTGCTTTAAGCACATTTTTTTAGAATAAAATTCTATAAGTACTCGATAGCAAGTTCTGTAGTAAATTTCTCTTGTCAAGATTATGTATACTCCCTTCGTTCTTTATTTTATTTTATTTTATAATGTCCTATTTGGTTTTTGTTCTTATTTGTTTTTAAGTATTCAATTTCAAAATTTGACGATAAAAATAGCTAAATTCTTTCCATTTTACCTCTATAATTAATGCTAGATATAAGTTGGTGTTCTGAAAAAAAAAATGAGGTTAAAATGTAAATTTTTACACACTTCTTTGATATTCTTGAAACAATTAAATTTCTAGAAATAACGTATGGCATTGATGTCAAACATTTCATGCTAAGAACAAGAGCTAAACGTAATACATACATTAAATTGGTCATTTATAGTAAAAGTTAGGTACTTATATTCAAATGACTCAATTAATTAGTTTTTAATCACATTCAAGACTTGATAAAATTTGGTTAAACGCCATTCACTTTCTCACCTCTAGTGCGAATCCACTCCATACTTACTTTTTTCCATTTTTTACAAGTATTTCCACCGTCAAAATATACATATCAAGAAAGAAGAAAAATTTATATTCATAATTTTATTTATTATTCTCATATATTTATTGAACATTTCAGATTCACTAATTAGAAAGGTAAAATGGTAGAAATCATAATTGTTTTACTTTCGAATTTTTAACTCACACTTATTGTGAAACAATACCAAATATACCTATAAAAAAAAAGAAAAGAAAGAAACAATACCAAACAGAAATTAGAGATTTATAAAAAAACGAAAGGGAGTATGCTTTCTTTCTTTTTTTTGGATAAAGAGTGATCTCATGGAAATATTATAAATACTATACCCAATACTTACTTTTAGGCTGTATTAATTGGTGAAATATATTTATTAATTATTTTAAAATCATAATCTCACACATTTAATTAATTTAATTCAACACTAGCTTTGCCTTAGACAAGTTTGGCAGCTTGACCCTGCCTGCCCTCTACACATGGGCCCACAAATGGATTTTCAAAATCTTCTGGGCCCCACCCTCACCTCCGCCTCCCAAACTAGAATTTGTTAACCATGCATACGTGTATACAATGCATGAATAAAAATATCCCATAATTTATTTTATAGAAAAGATAACGTTTTCTCATTTTAAACTTTTTACACTTACAAAATCTATAACTATATATATGCAATACTTTTTGTCATATGATACAGAATAAAAAATAAAATAAAATATGAAACTTTTCAAAAGTCATATGATGCTTGCTGAACAGGGATGAGTCCTGTGCTTGGTGAGACCCTAGACGAAAATGAAAAAACTAGGCCTTTTAAAAAAATATTTTTTTTAATAATAATAGTAAAGAAAAATAATAGAACATATAATAAAAATTAGTTGAAATAAGAAAAAGATTAAAAAAAATCTTATCTTATAAACTATACACTAATGATTGAAGATATGATAAAAATAAAATAAAAAAAATTATTGTTAAATGTAGCAAAATACACTAACTTAGGTTTCATTTTTCACTTTTAATACAATCTTTCACAAACTCAGAAAAATACACTAATTTTTGACATTTGTACAGTTTGACACAAATTCGATCTTTCCCCAAATTTTGGCACATACGCGGCAATGAAAGTTTCACCCGACAATCTACGTGTGCAAAAATATATCAAAAAATGATGTTTGATATCCATTTAAATCTGTTTATATGTTTGAATCAATACACAATTTTGTTTTATATACATTATTAAACGACATCAATTAACCTACATGTGTGGATTGTCGGGTGGAATTCCACCTTACAATGTCTCGTGTGCACATTGTCAAAATCAAATTGGGCAAAACTCAGATTGTGTCAAAATTGAATAAAAATCAAAACTGGTGTATTTTTCCGAAGTTGTTGAAAGATTATGTTAAAAAATGAAATCAAGTCAAAGTTTGTGTATTTTGTTGCATTTGAACAAAAAGTTATTTAAAATAAAATAAAAGTTACACATAAATACTATTTAAAAAAAATATATATGCCCTCAAAATTTTGGGGCCCGAGACGACGGCCTCTTGGGCCTATAGCCAGGTACGGGCCTATTGCTGAATTCGGACATATTTATTTTATTTATAACTATATTATTTTATATTATATTATATTAACATATATAAATCATCAATTATATACCTTAGATATACTTAAGTGCCATGTTGATAATTTTTTTTTATATTTAGGAATTTAGCTATTATTATTATTATATATTATTATTATTATTATTATATTTAGGAATTTAGCTATTATTATTATTATTATTATTATTATTATTATTATTATTATTATTATTATTATTATTATTATATTTAATTCATGTATGCTAGTAGTTGTTATGTATAAAGTCAATAAATTATCATTTCGTCATGTTTGGTCTTCCTCTTGCTCCACCGCAATTGGAGAGTGGTACCTCTCTTATTAAATTAATTTATGCAGATATTTGTTCCATGAGAAACATGTATTTACAACTTAAATTAATATTTTAATTGGATTTTATTTTTATATTATAGGATCACATAGTTTACTTTTTTTCTTTGGATCACCCGGAAAGGACTCGCAAATTCGTGTAGTCTCAAGACGAGAAATTCAATAAATTGTGAGTGCAATCTATCTATACAACCTTGAAATTGGGCATTTGGGTCAATCAAAATTAAATTACTTTACTAAATTTGACTTCTTTCAATAAGAATTTATTTTGATATAAACTTAACGTTTACTAATTATAACTCCTACTTCCAATAAAATGATCTATTGTCAATAAATAGAAAATCTTCTAAATTAGACTCAATACGATATAAATTTCTTAACGTTATTTCCGCCAAAGTTCTTACTCAATTCATTTTTTCTAGACTCAATACGATTAATACTCCTCCTCTCTCGTTTATAGTAGATTCGTTTTCTTATTGAGGCGTTTTATTGATAATGGACTCTTTTCCAAACTCGGCATCTACTCATATCTCTATACGTATTTAAATATAATTTAAATTATAAATTTTAAATTAATATAATTGCTCCTTTGTTCACAAATATCAAATATCAATATATTTTTATAGATCTATAATGTTCTAATTACTATAAAATAATGAAATATACATTAAAATATTAAACATGGAGTATAATTTATCTCTAATTCTAAAAATCCGTTAAACTTCTAACAATTTTATATGAATAAAAAATAAACAAGGAGAAGCCAGTTAGATCCTGAAAATTATTTCCAGCGGTATATTAGCTGATGAATAACTAAAAGAATATTATTATTATTATTAGAACTAAATTTGACTGGAAAGTCTTAAGAAAGAGCGTGGTCCCACAGAAAAAAATGAATAATTAAATTACCAACAAAATAAAATATAGTCCAACCAACCCCTAAAAAAGTGTGTATCCCCTCTCTATATAAACCAACCGAAGATTCATTATGCCATTCTCTGCTTCTCTAGTCTTCATATTCCAGCTGCCTCTCTCTCTATCTCTAAACTAAACCACCGGATTTTCCGTACAGTCTATCTTCATCAACTCTCTCTCTCCTCTCTCTCACACACACGTTACGGTTGCTGCTTCCTCTCTCTCTGTCTCTCTCTCAAGCAGATTAGGTTATTGTATGGCATTGAGATCTCTGTGCGGAGATGTGTCGGACCTGTGCATAGGCAAGCCGGAGCTGAAGTGGATCGCGGCGACGACGTCCGTCGCAGACTCGTTGACGGCGCTGAAGGCTTCCGGAGAAACGTACATTAGCGTTTGGGTATGCGGCGGTGACGGCGCCGGCGATTCGTGCGTGTGCGTCGGGAAATTCAGCGCCGCCGATGTGATTCTCTTTCTCTGCAGGGAGGAGAATTTGGCGGATCCTTTCAAAGCTCTTCAAACCCCTGTGTATGACATTTTGCCTAAAGGAACCCCAATCGTGAGGCACGTCTCGCCTAATTCCAGGTTCGTTTCACCTAATTCCCTTTCTTTTCCGAAGATTCGCTTGTGCTTCGTACTATTCGTGGTTTTTATTTATTTATTTTATTTAATTTAATTTTAGTTGTGCGCTATTGTTTCTGTGTACAAATTGAGTTGCAGCGTTGAACGTTGCTATGTGTGTTTATTTGGGAGAATTGTGTGGCTCAGTACAGCTTTTTGTGTGTGATTGAGATTTTTCAGATCTTCACGGCTTTAAAATTGCTCTATATATCAAAATCTCATTGTTAAATTAATAGTGTTATTTTTTCTGGTGAATCAGTTGTGACAGCTTCCCTTTCTTGATTTGTTTTTTTCTATCATTTTCCAGCGCTCTGTCGTTTTCTAATTAATCAAAGGAAAAAAGAACAAAAGCTTCCACTTCTACAATTCTCAATAACCGAAAGCTATTTTCTTCATTTTTACTACACAGAGTTCAAGCACCACCACTGTATCTAATCTGTTGGCTGAATTTCGTATCATGATTTCTAAACTTCACTGTAATATGTGTTTTGCAGCGTGCTGGAAGCCATAAATTACATAGTCGAGGGCACGCAAAATCTGGTGATTCCGATTCAAAACCACCGCATCAACAACGCGAGAAAGAGGTTTGTCAACAGGCAATCCTCTTGCAGCCGCTACAACGACCATGGATGTTGTTGGCTAACACAAGAGGATGTCGTACGCTTCCTTCTCAATTCGGTCGGGGCCTTCTCTACGGAATCAGCTTCCAAAATCGAGTCACTAAATGTGATCGACCACAACATCATGACCATCACTTGCAACGAACCTGCATCATCAGCACTGCCCTATTTCCATCGAGCCATGACAGAGCAGAAATCCATTGCAGTCGTGGATGAAGAGAATCGGTTGATAGGGGAAATCTCGCCCTCAGCTCTAGCATACTGCGACGAAACAGCGGCAGCTGCAATCATGGCCCTCTCAGCAATGGATCTCATGGCTTACATCGATTGTGGTAGCCCACCTGAGAATCTCGTGGGGCTGGTTAAGTCGAGGCTGGAGGAGAGGAATCTAAGTGGAATGGTGGAAATGATGGATGGGTTTGTCCACTCTTTGTCGCCCTCTTCTTCCTTTTCTAGCTGTTCTTCGGATGATGAGTCGGTGTTGAGTAGGAGTCGGGGGTCGAGTCGACACTATGTGGCTAATAGATGTGAGCCGATTGTGTGCAGCCCACAGAGCTCGTTGCTGGCCGTGATGATGCAGGCGCTCGCGTATCGTGTCAGTTGTGTTTGGGTTGTGGAGCAAGATCATACCTTGGTTGGAGCTGTAACTTTTGCAGGAATTCTCAGTGTTTTCCTTGAGATTGCTGATGGTATGAATTGCAAATTTTAGGTTGATGATCTATTCTTAGCAGTAATAGAAACTCTAATCTTGATTATTTAGAGCTTTCACTTTTCATTCTGTCCTAAATCTACATTTTTATCTGGACTGTAATTGAATATTACATTTTTACTGATATGATATTAGCAAGTATCAGTATCGGGGACGGAGCCAAATACCGGGCTAGCCTTGGCCACTATGAATTTTATTTTTATACATAGTGTTAATTTTTATTTTTCTAATTCCCCTCCCCCCATTTATTGTATTTTAGTCCTCCATGGTTGAGTTTCTTTTCATTTTGTGTGTTTTATTTTAATTCATTCCTTCAAAATATGGTACTCCATTTGATATTGAAGAAGACTTGTCTTCGAAAAAAATCTATTAATTCTTACAAGTTTTAAGCTTTAAATTATACCTTTAGTTTGAATTTTTGTTGGAAGGGAAAATGAGTTTATTGGTAAAGATTTTCATTATTATGATTGCAAAGGATGTTAGGCTTGGGTAGTGAAAAAAGGTTTTTCTAAAAAAAAAATACAAACACAATTTACAAGTTCAATAAGCATAGTAGAAAAGAGAAAGAGAAAATACATTACTTAGGAAACTTAAACAGACATGGCCCTCTGCTTCTTGTTATTCAATGCCATCTCAAAATTAGACAATTGTACAACAAATATTCAGAATTACAATATTCACCAAAATGTGAACAATAATAGCTCCCCGAAACTGAATGGGGCCCTTATTCTATATATATGGATTGGGGATTCTATGCTTCCAAAAAAAAAAAAAAATCTGCATTACATATTGTGGTCCACTGAAATTTTATGTGGGGTATTTGATATTTCATTATTCTTTGATGGAAAAGGCTTCAAGAAAAGGTCGAAAGCAACCGTAACAGAAGAAAACAGAGTAGAGTGTTGGCTCAAAATTGTGATACAAGGACCATATTCAATTGCCTTGATATTTCGCATCTGATAATTAAGCATACCAGTACTCTAACTCAGAGATGCACGATGCGAGGGCTTGTCGTAATCGAGGATTACCCGTATCCATCTCGAGAGCATCTTCATATAGTTGTCTCGCTTGCTTCAGTAACTTCACCTTTTCCCTACTACGACTTGGCCTTAGCTCCGCCCTGTGCTGTAATGCGGCACCCCATCTGAAAAGAGCTGAAATGCACAATTTTTTTTGTGCTAAAATGAGCATTTGATTTAACAACTTATGGAAATTTTGTTGAACTACTGAACTAGTATAGTTATGATGATCGATAATCGTGTCAATAGATGAAGCAGGCTTTCGGTTGCTGACTGAAACGGGCTTCAGCGCTCTAGGAGATGGGGTGATGAGTATGATACTTGTAAAATACTTCTAAAAACCTCAGTATTAGTTATTTTATTTCATAAATGATTAGTACATGACATAGTATCAGGCTCTATTTATAAAAAGTCACTTTAAATCAAGCAAATATAGAAATTTAGTTTAAGGGAGGTGTATAGTTACCATCAGAAGCATAAACATTGCTTTTTGACATCATGGCATCGAACTTGTCTATCGCAGCCAAGAAAACCTTGTCCGCATCACGAGCAGCACTCTATAGTATCAGCAAAAGGTCAAATGAGCGATTAAGATGAAAGGGCTCCATTGTAGTAACTAGTAAGCTGTAACTAAATAAACTCGACATGAAAATGTATTTGTACCAAAGAGGAATACTCACCGGCCCAATATCTGCAATCAACTGGGCACGAAAAGAAAGAGCAAGGCCCCAATTATACAGCGCTTTCATATCATTCCCATCAATCGACATGGCCAATCTGTACTTCCTTCCTGCCTTAATCAGTAGCTCTTCACATTCTTCACAAGCAACCACAAGAGAAGATCGAATGTTGTCTTTGCTAGCAAGTTGATCATCGAATTTGTTGCCTGCTTTACCCCACTCCTCAGCGGAAAAGGTATCATTTTTCACTAGTAGAGATCTCAAGTTTCTGCTCGTTTTCAGTTTTAGTTCTCCATGAAGGAGATACGTGTTCCCCAATTGCCCCACAGCCAATAAACTCATTGGCTTCATTTCTATTGCTTTTGAGAGTAGTATTTCAGATTTATTCAGCACGTATTCAGCTCTACTATCATCGACTCGCTGTGTCAAACACCCTTTTGCTTCTTTCAAAAGATCGTTGGCTTCCACAAGATACCTATTGAATTTCAAATCATCATCACGCGATGGAGATGGAGAAGAACCGAAGGTATTCTCATACGAAGACTCTAGATTGGCGAAGTTTGTTTCGTTTTTGGGCTCAAAAGCCACTTTTTCAAAAGGATATCTATGAGAATCTAGTAGATCCTCTTCAGTGTTTAGAGGATGCAAATAATTCCTATTTGTGGCTTTGCTTTTCTTCTGGCTACCGGAAGAAGCTGAAGTTTTTATGCGGTTCATATTAATATTAACATCCACAGAATCGTACAAACGCTTTTGAGATGAAGTTGTTTCAACCTCATCCTCATAATCTTTCCGGTGAATTTGCTGATTGCTCACAAATCTTGATGTCTTATTCTTGTAAGTGTAGATTGTCTGATCAAAAACTTCTTTAGCTGTATTATTCCTCTCAGCAAAATTCTTCTCCTCATTTTCAAAAGTCATATATTCCATCCCAGTCTCATCAACATAATTTCCACCACCATCTCGAGTGCTACTAGAGCCATCGAAAGGATAATCAAACATACCAGCACTCGTATTTTCTGATCTTCCACCTGCTGCAGAACTTGGATTTCTTTCTTTGGTAGGAGAAGCTAAGATGTTTTCTAGATTTCTATTGTTTACGTCTGCATCCACGAAGTCCGTCTTACCAGATCCTACGATTTTACTGGACTTTGGATCATCAAGCTTAGCTCCAAGCAAACCATTTAAAAACCGAGAGAAGTTCAACCCGTTTTCACCCAATTTCTTTCTTTTCCTACTGGACTCATCATCTAAACCTCCCTCCTTCTCTTGTTTACCACCTAAAATACTCTGTACACAACTTTCTACAAAATTTATCGTGTTTCGAATCGATACATCTACAGATTCTATAACATCAATATAGCCTTCTAAATCACTCAAAGTAACTTGACTGCGTTCAATGCTTCTTCTAATTCCATTCTTTAGCTCCAAAACCCTAGCCCCATTCCGCTTTAACTCCTCAATACAACCTTCAAATGATTCATCAGTTATTTTTTTCTTACTCCCATTTAACTTTAATCCTTTCAACTGACCCCCCTTTATCAATCCAGCTGAAAATCCCACAGCAAACACTATAGCACAAGCTGGGAACACCATAATCCATGATACCTTAACTCTAGAGATCGCCAGTGCACAGATAAATCCAAACAGATACACAAATACAAACTTCTTATCACCAATTCCAGAGGAGCTAAGAAGATTACGGAACTGGCTTACCTCACCCGGGTCGACTGAGTTGCCGCCGAGTTGAAAATCGTCCCAGCCACCGTAACTCGGATGTACAAGAGATGCGGCAGAGCATAGAGTCAGCGACTTGAAACCGATTTTGGTGCGGATCCTGAGAAAGTCATGGCTCTTGCGAATTTGTGAGAGGAAGAGATTGGAGGAGGGGAGGCGGGAAGGAAATTGGAGGATGGATTTGTGGTGAATTAGGGTTTGCATGATGGGATTTGGGGAAGATTGAAGAACCAATCCCACATTTGATCGAAGCTTGAAGTTTGTTATTCTTGTCTTCTACTGTTCTGAGTAAACTTGCAGTTAAATTGTCAGTTTGGGACTTTTCGTGAATTTCGCGAAATACGAGGGTATTTTCGGCATTATTGTGCTGCTTGTAGATGCAACCATTCTTTATTCAAAAAAAAAAAATTATAATAATTTCCTTTAAAAATATATATAATTATATATTTATACGGTTATACCCATCATCAGTTGGTGCTAATTTATTTATTTTAGATTTCATTTATGTTAGATAATGCAAATATCGGCAATTAATATACATATATATTTTGCACGACTTTCCATTTCAAATATTTATTCCATCCAATTTTGTGGATTGTAAAGAATAATATAAATATTATAATAGATTTAATTTTAATAAAGTAAGTTTTTTTATGTGCAAGACGGAGTGAGTATATTTCAAGAAAAAAAAAAATGGTTTCTGCGCAATTTTTTACTTTTTTTTAGATGAGGTTTAAAACCGAACGAGCTGCAATATACCACTCTGGTTCATGAATCATTTGCTTTTTGCATATGAATTAAAGGAGGGAGTGTTAGGGACAGTGGCGACTCCAGGAATTATGATTCGGGGATGCAAAAAATAATTATATAACATTAATACTAGTAAAAAAAAATTACAATGAAAATATATGTATAATACTAGTGATTTTTTTAAAATGAATATATATATAGTAGTACTAGTAAATTTTTTTTTTTTTTTTGGGGTACAGTTGTACCCCCATTGCACCACATTGGAGTCGCCACTGGTTAGGGATATAAAGTGTATTGTAATTAGAGATGTAATGTGATTTATGTATTTAGGTATATTTTAAAACTAGAACATCATAGATGTATAAAAACATATTCATGTTTGATCTTAAATAAAAGATTGTATCAAGACCTTTAATTTGGTATAAAAATTATAAAAATCCAAAAACAAACGAGCAAGTTATGATAATTTACTAATTCTTTCCCAAAAAAAATGAAATGAGTCAATAGGTGTAGGACGTCCCAAAAAGGAAAATGAGTCAATTTCTTAGGACCGGAGTGGTACTATATTCGTCTCATTGATAACGTCTTGTTTATTTTGGTCACATGAATTAAGAAGAATGTGTAAAGTATAAAAAAAACAGTAAGGTCTACCCTTGTTGATGAGTTAATATTTTTCATGTTTAGAAACAAAACATTATCTATAAGACACTTCGATCAAAAAAGCAGAGCACTATCTATGAAACGGAGGGAATATATCGTTCGGCAACATTCGAAAATGAAATAATATTTATTAATGATAAAAGAAATGGTAGAATAATCATGGAGGGCAATTCTTTTGGCACTCCGATGCCAACCTAAAACAAGCTTTGGTAGATTTGCAACAAGTACAACGCCCTCCATCGCTACACGGATGGGTCCCACAGCTCCCTCCTAATCCTTCACCTTCTCCAATGCTACTACTGCTTTCATGCCTAATGCCTGTTCCAAATTTCATTAAACATAATCATAGTAAAAATCAAATACTATTAGAATGCAAAGTATATTATGTTACAAATAATCATTTTACAAAATAATAGAAAAGAGATGTTATGATTAACACTCTTACACTGATAAGGTGTAAATAGGGCAGTGAAGCACAGTGAAAAAACAAGGAAATGGACAGTGTTAAGAGAAGCCATTTTGAATGTGAGATTGTGTTTGATGAAAGAGGAGTTATTTTGAAATTTATAGTGGCTTGGTGGTATTTGAAATTTATTATAAAAATTTAATTGCGTAAATGGGGGATTTGGATTTTGGGATGTTACCATCATTAATTAGGAAACTATGTAATTTCGTAATTAATTTTAGATTTGATAGGAAAAAGATACGCATTACTCCATTATCTCAATATCGTGAAGTAGGGAATGAAATCATCAATAGAAGATAAATATTACCCATTAAATGTAGAAATATTGAGTGATTATGTTGGGCTAGCTTTATAGTATAATAGTAGCATAAATTTATATCATGTCATATTATCTAACAATATAAATATATACATATAAATTAACATGAACTCTCCATCGTCCATTCTGGCCACGGTTGATGTAGGAGTGTCACATTAACATTTTTTCATTTAGGGTGGTTTAGTTTTTATTTTTATTTTTATAGTTGGGTTAATTTTTTCTTTGATATGGTTTATTTATAGGCTAAATATTTAAGATAAATTTATTTAAATATATTATTACCACTTCAGCTGTTGACATGCCATATAACTATAACTTTATTTTATTTACAAAAATATTATATAACTTTATTTGAATTAAACAAATTGGTTAGGACTAGAATTTTCGTTCATATTGGGCATAAAATCGACTAGGATTTTTGACATTGGATATTCTTAATTCTTAGCCCAACATAATCACTCAAAGGCCCAAATATTTACCTTATTTTTCATACAACTTTCTCTTGGAAGATGATGGCCCAAAAAAAATATTTTTTCATGTAATTACAAACACAAGGTAGTCCAAAACTTCATTTTATTTTATTTTAGAAATATGATCCAAAACTTGATTTTACAAAACATATTTGACACTTGTTTTCTGTCTATAACATAACATTCCTACGTATTTTCTCTCAAAAAGACAAAAACAAGGCACTCATATGTATATATAATATATGGATAATATCAATTTATAACTCATCGATAAATAACTACACCGCACTTGACAATAAGTTCGCTATGTGACTTTATAATTAAAATTTTATTCTATAATTATTGGTGTGTAAAAATAGATTATAGTGAACTACTAGCTAATGTATCGAACGTACTACGAGTACGAGTTGTACAAATATTTATTGTATATATGAGAAAATTAAATACGAAAAATAAATTTGGCGGCTGTGAAGCCCACATGACAGCTGTGCAACGGTTGTAAGGATTAAATATGGTAATTAAAATTTATAAAAAATAAAAGACAAGATTTATGTAATGATATTTCTTCCGGTACTATGAAGGCGCTAGCCATGAGTTTGAAATTCCACCTAATTCTTTAAGGAAAATAAATATTCCTTCCATCCATCAATAAGTGTCCCGACAAGCCAAATTTTTTGTCCTCAAATAAGTGTTCTATTTCAAAATTCTATGCAAAATTTATGCCAAACTAACATATTTACCCCTATCATCATTATGTATTCTTTACTTTTTCATTTTTCTATACAATAATTAAGGGTAATGATTGTAAAATTACATACTTTCTTGGTTTTATCAAATTGGCAACTGGAGACACTTATTGGGGGGACAGAGGGAGTATAAATTCTTTTTTTGAAAATGAAATTTCAAAACACTTAATTTGATGCTGAACTGAGACCTCGTTTAGTAGCTAAGAAAAATCGAGAAAAGACAAAATAAATAAAGATATATGATATTTTTTTATGTTTGTTTGGTACTCTATCTCAAATAAATTGTCTTGGTAACATGTGAAATAGGTATGGCCCGTGATAAAATCAACATTTCTCTTTGATAAATAATCTGATATTCCCCTTGAAGCAAATTATTTTGACCGAATAGTACATAATTTTTTTTATGATTTTTAGCATTTTTCTCATAAAAGTTACAAAGCCGGCCAAGGGAATAATTTGGGAATTGGAGACTTGTTTAATTTATTTACATTTTTAGGACATTGACGACTGAAATGAATAGCACAAATTCATACCGTTCGAATCCTAATTTAAGTTTTAATCCATTTCCAAAAACATTCCACACCAATGCTAATATCCTAATCGTCTGGTGTAACTTTTCATTTGAAAAGGTTTTGCTAATTTTCTTGTATTAGTTCAATTATTTAGCACCCTTTGGCCCCTTTGGATTATTTTTGTGAAATTTTCCTAGCTCAAATTTCAATTACATTTGAAAAGGCTCCAATTATTCAACGTATAATGTTATCATTTTAGCCATAAATATCTTATACTCCGTATTAATTATTCAAGATGTATTATATCAATTACATTGATTTGGTTCGAATAAAACATGTTCCTTTTGGCAAATATATTTAATTTTGAGAATTAGTTTTGTCTTTACCATAATTTATGGTGCTTGGAGTGGGTGGAGACTGGGTTGGGTGGTACTTTTGATATCAAATTAATATACAAATCATCTAAGAGTTAGCTTTATCATATACTTTCCCTAAAAAAAGAGAATTAGTTTTATCATATTAAAAAATGTACACTTGATTTTTATTTATTGACTTTTAGTGAACATATATTCTTATTAAGTGAACAATTAGTTGACAGACATTGTCAACTAAAACATAATTCTTAAAGTCCATTTGCAAATTAATTATGCTTATGGAACGACATAATTAGTTAATACAAATCTAATACTGGAATGATTATGGATTGGAATCTTACCCATATTATCCATAGTAATTATGTATTGAGAGAAATCATGAATGTCAAAAAAGTGAAAAGTAAGAAAAGAGAAGGGAAAAAAAATCAAATATCGAAAGTCGAAACATGGTTCAATTGTTAAGACGTTTTTTTTTTAATTAAAAGATTGATATTCGAGTCATTATAAAAGAAAATTGAATAAAAGAGAGAGAGAGAAAAGGAAGAAATTATCAAAGGTGTTTATTATGTCCATGGGGGACAGCTCATTGCAGTTTAATTATGGCATTAACAACGGCAATTAATGAATTGGTAGGTACTCCTACTATAATAAAGAAAGTCATTTTTAATTTAATATAACAATGGGACATAATTGGGTCAGTCAGAGGCACCGTGCGGACGGCTAAAACACTGACACTTTTATTCGTGTAGATTAACACTTTTTTGTATAAGGTTGACACTTTTAAAAATTGATATTTTATTCGTAAAATAATTATGTTAAAGATTGACACTTTTATTCGTATAGATTAACACTTTTCTGTATAAAGATTGACACTTTGACCCGACCACACTATATGGCCGACCTCACCCAAGTTTTTATCTATAACAAAACTCAATGTAGTATGTTTGCTCGTGACTTGATTAATTAGAGTAGAAAAAAACCTGCGAAATGAACATACAGAAAAGTGAATATTATCACGACTTCATACATATTCTGTTTATTTATCAGTTTGAATTCCATATCGAGCATCAAAGCATAATAACTAAATTAATCATTTTTCACAACTTTAGATATCGACGACTATATATTTATAAAATTAAGCGAAGAATAAGTTTCGTCATTTCTTAACAACATGTTCCTTTTTCCGATAAAAAATAAAATAAAATTTGGCATGTATTTTTACGCTTCTTAATAATGAATTTTTAAATAAATTTTTAAAGTAATTTTTTTTTATAGGATAGTTCGAATATTGTAGTATACCGTAAAAAAAATCAAAAAAAAATTAAGAGGTCGTGGACGGGAGAGTATTTAATTATTGTTAATTTAGTTCGAGAATTGGATAAATTTGATGTGCCATCCGTGAGCGGCAGGGGAAGAATCTAGTGAAATATTTAGTGGGTGGAGTAATTTAATTTCCGTCAACTCGTGTTCCTGAAATGTGGCCTATGGGACCCACATGACAATAGAATTGTTTGTAGTACAATCTTGTTCGGTATGGTCGTAGTCCTATTCAATTTAGGGATTCTTATTTCATGCATTAAATTTTATTTGTATATATGTCAAATTTATATCTGAAAATGGTTATAAACCCACATTGAACTTTTGAACCGATCAAAATTCAAAACTAGTGAACCAGTCGAATCGGCGGCTATGGACTAAAACTTACAAAAAGTTCCATAAAATCAATATTTAAAAATCCGAATCGGAAGTTGAACCGATGAGACATTCAATTCTCGATTGTTTCGATTGAACTGTAGTTAAATTGGATAGAATCGGACAAAACTAGACAACAACTGTCGCAGTGGAACCAATACCGTTCCCAATTCAAGAAATATGTGGACATAGTCTTCCGGTATGAGTTTTAATTTTTATAATGAGTGGATGTTAAAGTGGTTTTTGGATCCCACTTAATGTAAGTAGATATAAAAGTGAATTAAACATTAAAATACATTTTGATTGACTTTTGAAGATAAAGATGATCTAATGGATATGAAACTCGTGTCCAAAATTGAATTGTTCACTTATTTAGTGGACGATCGAAAAAGAAAAAATATTCACTTATTTTATAGATAGATAGAGTATTTATTATGAATAGAGATCGAGTCCCACATTTTGTGTAGTATTAAATTAATTAGTGACGGACATGGATGGTAGAAAATGTGCATGAACAATTAGGGTTGGGAATGGGCCGGTTATCGGGTATCCGAACCGAGAACCGAATTATCAAATAACTGTTTAACTGGATTTTAGGGTCCAAGTCCCAAACCGACTAAGCAATACGCGTACCGGTACCCGAAATATGCTCATCGGTTTCGCAACTACCCGTTTACCCGAAATCCAACAAGAATGCATCAACTAAGCAAAAATAAAATCAAAAATTCTTAACCAAAAAATTATTAAATGTATTTGGTGTATAATTTGTGTATTTGGAGTTTTAATTATTAAAATTATTAAATGTATTGGTAACAAGTAATATAATAATTATATAAATATATTATCACACACACACACATATATATATATATATATATATATATATATATTATACGGGTAATTGGGTAGTAGTATTTGGGTATCGGGTAATCCGATCCCCATAAAAGCTAATTTTTTTCAATCAGGAACCGACCTAATAACCGTAATTACGGGTATCAGGTACCCAATAACCGTCGGGTATCGGGTAGAACGGGTATTACCCGAAGTACCAAAACCGTTTAGCCACCCCTATGAACAATGTACTAATTAAAGACATTTTTTACTTTTAAAATGAAATATATACAAATTAAGGAGACGTACAGAAAATAAATTATATGTATAAATTTGAGGGACAAAGTCCTTCTGTCCGTGACCTACGTGCTTTTATTTTCTTTTTCGGTTCTTCGTGATATATGTGTTTCATCCATTTTTGGACATGAACCCCACATCCATTATTCTTTTTACCACTCAAAAGTCAATTAATATATATTTTTATATCCATTTCACTTCAATATTTACTCACATTAAATATGACTAAAAAGTCACTTTAATACCGATCACTACAAAAATTAAAATCGTACTGAAAGATTCTAAACAACGCATAGGTGATGGACGGAGTGAGTATGATTTTGGCAACACTTTTTATAAACCCTCCATCTTTCTTTAAATTAAATCCTGATCGTATCGAAAGAAAAAGAAAAGAAAGGACATGACCGTAAATAAAGGAAAGTATTGGGGCAAAAGTGAAACAGCAATCAAATGGAGGGGAGTGCGGGGCGCCGGGGACCGAAAGCTACCCGCCCACGGATTACAATGCCAAAGCATAGAAAAGTGGCAGACACCTAAAAGCAGATTCACACCTACATTTTTCATTTATGGATATAGTAATATTTTCATTCTCTTATTAATTAATTAAATAAACATAAAATGAAAATAATAAAGGGATAAAAGAATAGTGGGGCTGTGGATTATGGATGAGTGTCACCACAATTTTGTCCCACTTGTCCAATTATTAATTAATTAACCTATTTTATATATCAATGTATTACGTCATTCTCGTGTAATGTCAAATTTTATTGGGATGAAGCTGGATTAGGTTTGTTCCTTGCCTATTTCATAAAAAACAATTACTATAATTTTTAGAATTAGTTTTCACCTTTTATAATATCCAACTATTAAAGTTTTCACCTTGTAGTATATACAATACAAAGCTCCTTTGGATTTCCATTAAAAGATTTAGGGTTATTTAGATGCAAATATACAAATTTTAATGATTAATTAATTTCAACACAAACTTAAAACTTAGTACTATGATAGTAAATAAACTAACTACTAGCCTGATTTTTGATATGACTATGAAAGTAGTCTAAATTGAAGTTGACGTGAATGTTGATATTGTAAACTTAGACAAAATCATTCGACCAACAAAATGATAATGTTTTCATTATAATGTAAACGACCTCGTATTTGACCCTTAAAACCCTTAAAAAAAGTTCATCATTTAAATTATATCTAATTATGGTTTATTTAATTAATTTTTTCATTTTCCAAAAGTTGTTATCTAAGTATATTCATACTACGTCAATTAAAATTGTTCACGTCAGCTTCGATTTTTGACAGATAATGTCAGAAACCAAACTGATTCTGAATTAGTGTATTCTTAAGTTCAATTTTAAGTTGATATTAAAAAAAATGAAGTTATCATCGAAATTGATGTTAATAATCCAAAAAATGATTACAACTTATGACAAATTGAAATGCTGTCATGAAATATGAAGTGCAGTTTATAAATATAGTTCATGTATACTCCTATAACTACACAGTACAGTATACCACTGCTATATAAGTGTATGCAGCCAATTTTCCAAATTTAGCAAATGTATTTATTGAAAGCATTGTATTATTGTATATAGCCTGTGACTTTTGATAACGAGTTGTGTTTGTGGATAACGTATAGAATGTGACACCAACAACTCCTTAATAAAATATCTCCCTATATTAGGATAAGTTGTAAAATTTTAGAATAAAATATTTATAGGAATCCTAATTTTAAACTTTAGATCCCTATATAGTGAATAATAATATGAAGTCAAGATAAATAAAATAATGTTGTAGTTTATTCCGATGATTAGGTCGGTGCAATGCTACGATATAAATTATGTTTATCAACTAATATTCAGATATTATATATAAATATACTATCAATATACATTTATATCAAATACATCTATTTAATACTAATATTATTATTATTATAAATTAAATGTCAAGGAACAATACCCCAAAATACGTAAGAAAATATACTTAAAAAAAGAGCTGAAAAAGATAATATCTTCATTTTTTCCAAATCAATTTTAAGAGTAATTATGAGGAGAGTAATTATCCCAATTATTATTATCCAAATACTTTTAGTGATTGATAATTATAAAAAAATAATAATTAGGAAAAGGGTAATTATCTCTAACTCACCAGCTCCAGTCCACGTGTCCCCTTTATAATCTTATCTTTCTTCATCCAAAGAAGACAACTCTAAATTTGAGGGAGAGAGTGTCAGTTTCAGTCAGAGAAATTTCTTTTCAAATTCTCCGCTTTGAAATCGGAAACCAAAAAAAAAAAAATTGTAAAAACACAACTCCAGAAATAAATATCTCCGTTTGATTTTCGGAATATAAATTTCAATTTTCAACGGAGTTGGAAGTTTCCAGTAATCGCCGGTTCCAGCACTGATGATTGTTTGATCTTTCTGGAAAAAAAAAAAAAAATTGGGGAAAAGGGGGAAGTTTTCGAAGGAGAGATGTATGTGAGCGGCGGAAGTCCAATACGGAAGTCTTTCAAGGACTCGCTCAAAGGTCTTGAAGCCGATATTCAGCATGCTAATACTCTGTGAGTGAATCTTCTTTTTCCTCTTTTTTTATTTTTTAGTTTGGATTTTTTTTTCGGAGCTTCTCGTTGCGATGATCGATCGAGTTCTTCGCTTGGTTTCTCTGTTCTCCACAGTTCTTCGTTTTCGCTTAACTCAATTTTTTGATTTTTTCTTTTAGGTTTAAGATTTTTGCTTTTCTGTTTTTTTTTTTTTTTTTTTTTTGTGGATTTTTTTTAGATGTTTTTTTTAAGCGTTTGGAGCTATACTTGCAAATATTTTCATTTTATTTTGAATATATGTTGAGAAATGACAATCCAGGTTCTGCAAATTTATTTGGTAACTCTGTGATTGAAGATAGTTTGGTATTCACTTTATCTGTTGCTTCAGTTTGTCGCAAAGGTATAATTTTAAGGTTCAAGTGACTGTTTTTTATATTATGAAATTCTCAATATTTTTTTTGTCGAAGTGCTAAAAGTTCTATTCCTTTTACTTCTTTAAAAAAAAATTATGGGGAGATTTTCATAATCATGAGATTTTCGAGGGGCACCACTTACCTAAATTATCATAAATGAACTTAGTTCTCGAAGTGATTCACAAAAAAACAATCGTGTATTTGGATTTTGAGTACTCTCAGCTGGATTTCCCCCTCAGCTGTCACTGGAAATTCTTGAAATTCATCGTGTTATGATTGAAGATTATTCATTGCATTTTCATCTCTTTAAGTAGTAATCTTGTACTATCATTCTTCCAGTGCATCCGATTTTCCGAGGGAGTATGACGGCGCGTGTCTACAGATGAGAATGTCATATAGTCCAGCTGCACATTTTTTCCTTTTTCTAGTTCAATGGACTGACTGCCACCTTGCCGGAGCTCTCGGACTTTTGCGAATCTTGATTTATAAGGTCACTCTTCTGTTTTATTTAATAAGATTGAAATAATCACTCCCCATGTAATGTACATTTCTAATGGTGGCATTTTAGTATTTGTTCGACTTGATGTGCTTACGCATCGTCTTGACTTTTGTGGTCGAACAGGTATATGTTGATGGCACCACTACCATGTCCACTCATGAGAGAAAAGCAAGCATTAGAGAGTTCTATGGTAAAGTTTCTAATTTCTAGTGGATTTCGATTCTTCTTAAGCAGTAGATAATCAAATCAGATGTTCTGAAAAGGAAATGTATTTTGTGGTCAGCTGTCATATATCCATCTTTGCTGCAACTGGAGAGAGGCGTTACAGATTCTGAAGATAAAAAACAGAAAGCTGCGTGCCTGGAGAGATACAAAAGAAAGGACGAAGAAGATCTCAGGCTCTGCTCGGAGTTAGACGTGGAGAGGGAAGAAGAATGCGGTATTTGCATGGAGACGAATAGTAAGATTGTCTTGCCGAACTGCAACCATGCCATTTGCCTCAAATGCTACAGAGAATGGTACGC
>CM038119.1:30303821-30548377 GCA_001642375.2 Mentha longifolia
GGGATTTCATCACGACGTCTAAAATCATCAATGAAAATACTGCTACACCACCAGCATTGTCAAATTTAGTTAAAACACCCCCAAACATCGAGAATACAACACTGTAAACAACCAACTCAGCTCAAAGAGGCAACCAATAATTTAAATCTCCAGCATTGCCAAATTCAGTTAAAGCACCCCAAACATCACGAATATAATACGAAAAAGGCAACCAATTACATAAAACTCCAACATTGTGAAATTCAGTTAAAGCACCCCAAACATCAAGAATATAATACGAAACAACCAAGTCAGCTCGAAGAGGCAACCGATTATTTAAATCTCCAGCATTGTCAATTCAGTTAAAAACATCCCAAACATCGAGAATATAATACGAAACAACCAAGTGAAGTCGAAGAAGGCAACCAATCTATATCTATACTATTATAAAAAATGTCTTGTTTACAAAAATTGTTATGCCTATTTTGCCCTTAATATTATACTAATTATTATATTAATACTATCATTAAGTAGATATGCATAAGTAATATCACATAAGAATTTCACTCAATTTATACTTCTAAATAACGTGTGGTTCAATAGATTAATAAGAATGTGTCTTGATTGATAGATTTGATAGATTTTTTCTTTTTTCTTTTTTTGGTTTAATCGTGAGTGAATCTTTTAATTTCATGTGAAAAATATTGTACAAGGTATTTTAGTTCTTACCTTTTTTTCTGGTATTTGCATGAATTAATATAAGTAAACTATTTCTCAGAGCAAACCAACGGTGTCTTGAACATACATGCAAAAAAAGAATTTTTCCTAGCAATTGCTATTTTGATATTACACATTTAAAAAATAAAAATAAAAAGTGTTTATATTTATAGTTTTTGTAGGATCATAATGGAACTTTAGCTTTATGAGGTTAGAGTTTCTAATTTACATGACAAAAATAAGACAAATTTCAATTATCTCCATAGAACAAGATTCAATCTTCTTAACATTATTTGTGTAAGGTAAGGTATGTCATGCCAAATATCAAATTTATATTTAACGTCATATCTATTTTAGCATAATAAATTTGAAATTTTTATTTTAGTTTTTTTTAGCACTTTTACTAAATTTGTAGGGAACTCGTATTGCAGTTATAATGTTCAATGAGGATTATAGATAATCATGCCTCAAAACATACTCCATTCGTCTCGTTCAAGTAGATAACTTTATTTTCAGTATGCGAATTAAGGAGCAATTGTTAGGGATGTTAAGTGTATGTAATTAGCAATCTAAATTTTTTAAAAATTTGTATTCCCGTATCCGAATCGTATCGCCTCCGCACCCACCCATGCAACATAGCCGGAGATAGAACAAGAGGAGAGAGTGAGAGGGAGGGAGAAAGAAGAAAATATGAGAGGATAGTTAGAAGAAGAGATAAGGTTAAGAGGAAATTTTCACACGGAAATGAAGACATAGAGAATAATATTTTGGACACGATTGAAACAAATGATCATATTCGGGATTCATAAAGATTGAGATATAAATAAATGCAATAGTTATTAATAATAAAAAATACTCTATATATGAATTTCTTTTTCTTTATAAGTTCTCAATTTTCAATAATAAATGGATTCTATCAAATTTATATATACGAGTATCCAATTGAATTTTAAGTTGAGTCATGATAATTCACTAAGCTTAATCACTGAAAATTGCTTCTTCATTTTTTAAAACTAAATGGAAGTTATTTATTTCCTATGATAATATAACATTATTGATTTCAGATTTTAATCTAACAAGAATATATTAATGTATTTATTTATAATATAATGTAAAATACATAAGTAATGATTGGATACGAAAATTTATTAATATATCAAAGAATATCATATGCTTAATTACACCTTCCGTCGTATAAAAATATCTCATACATACGGACACCGATATTTAAAAATGAAATATTTTATAATAAATTTGGAAAAAAAGAGTTACTTTTCAAATGAATTTTTGTTAACTTAGATGTATGAAAGATAAATTATAAATAGTGTTCTAAAAATTGGCCTAAGCGCTAGATGAGATCCAACTGACCCGATTATAGCTTACTTGTAAGTCTCTAAGTTTGATGTTTTAAGTCCACCAGTTGGTTGATGTTTTATTTTTGGATTGTTTTCTAAGGATATATATTAGTACAATGTTTTGTTGAAATTGGAGATTAAAAAAAATTGCATTACAAGAGATTTTATTAGCATTCAAAATATATTATTTTCCGTTAAAAAAATTAGATAAATAAGAGAATATACGTGCAACGCACGTAATCACTGCTAGTAATTTTAAATTTCCAGTTAAAACACACCCAACATCGAGAATATGAGGGAGGCAACCAAAAATTGAAATGTCAATGCATGGATTTCAAAATATTCAATCCAAAAAATAAGTATAAGAAAGTTGAGAGAGAGACCTCAGCGATCTTGCAAACAGTATAGTGGCCATCTTCATCCCAGCCATGAATTCTCGGAATTACAAGCATGAAAACGATCGCCCCCATTATCAAGTGCCGCTCCAACACAGCCATATCTGTATATAATTCAAATCATTTCAATCATGGGTGAATAACCAGTTTACAATTGAGCAGAAATCCATTTGACCTCTATACCTGCAGTTTGCAGTTTGAATGTTTGATGCAGGTACCCCAAAATTGAGTGTGATGATTTTGGTGGTAATTTCTGTACTTAAGTAGAGAGAAATGATATGTAGTAACTGTACGTATAAGTATGAGTGAGTTTAAGTGTTGCAGTGTGAGGCATTTTATAGGTGGGAAGGATATAAAAATCGTTTCCTTTCTGAATTTACACTTTTTTTTTTTTGTCCTTTCCATAACAAGAGTTAGGTTCACAACTAAATTTTTGTGACTGTATTATGCAACAACAACAAACAAAAAAAAAAAAAAAAAAAAAAAAAAAAACTTGCATTATTTGTGCAATTCCTACATTTTACTTTTTTTTAGCTAACTAAGTAGAATGATACTCCATTCATAAAATTTATGCATTATTTTTGGATCCATCTTCATTATTTATTTTATTAACCTTCAAAAGTCAACTAAAATAAACTTTACATTCACTCAACTTTAATATACTTATTTCGTTTATGATCTTTAGGCACAATTGACATTTTAGCTAGTTTTGGAGCTTTGTAACAAACGGTTTAAAAAATAAACTTTCGAGATTTAGTTTTTTTCTATAAGATACTATAATACTAAAAACTACCTTATTAAAAAAAACTAAACTCCGAAAATTAATTTTAAAATCGTTATAAAGCTCTCAAAACCAGCTAGAAAGTCAATTCTTTTTAAGATCGTGAATGGTAATAGTACATTATAAAAGGTGAGTCTGTGTCTCAATGCATAAATATTGTGAACGAGACAAGTAGCATATATTTAGACATTGAGGGAATTTTTTTGTAGGAAGTATTTTGGAATCACAGCCACAAATCACATCAAACTTCGCCTGATTTTTGAAAACACGAGGTTTTTGTTTATTAAGGTTTAGATTAAATTTCAGGCCTTCAAAACAAAACCGCCTTTGATAGGTGAATAAGACTCACTGGTTGTTTGACTTACAAGTTTAATTATATATTTAAGCTTATCAAGTTTTATGAAGATTCAGATTTAGAATCTTTAATCTTGTTGAGTTAAAATCTTTATAATCGTTTGAATTAAAAAATTAAAAAATTAAAAAAAATCTCCATCTGTAATTGATTTTGAGATTTTGTAATGATACTCCCTCCGTCCTCCATTTCTCGACCCAAAACTTTTCAGTACGCATTTCCACCGAAACTTAGTACGAGTTTTAAAATATAATTTTGAAGTATTTTTTCTTTTACGGGATACTACCACCGAAACTTAGTACGGGCTTTAAAATATAATTTTGAAGTATTTTTTTTTTACGGGATACTACCGGTAGTATCCCGTAAAAGAAAAAATACTTCAAAATTATATTTTAAAACCCGTACTAGGTTTCGGTGGAAATGCGTACCGAAAAGTTTTGGGTCGAGAAATGGAGGACGGATGAAGTATATTTTAAAATGAGTTTTTGAAGTTTAATTGACATTTATAGTTGGTTCTGAGACTTTGTAATGATAAATTTTAAAATGAATTTTTGGTTTAGTTTTTTTTTCATAGAGAATATCAAAAAATTGATTTTAAAATTTATCATTACAATTACACTGACTTCAATAGTTCACTTGTTAGTATTATGAAGTATATATCTTTTTAAATTTAATAATTTATAATATATTTTATGATTATTTGATGATCTTGAGCCGAAGTTGTCGGTGTAAAATAAAGAGATACGAAACACGTGATAGTAAATATCACAATTCATAGTACAAATCATAATTATGGGACCACGATCTCACCAATCCTGCTCCAATTTTCTTATATTTCATTTATTTCGAAATTCGTTTTGTTAATAATATACGTAAAGTAAAGAGAAATGATATGCTACTCCCCATTCGTGGCACCTCCGTGGACACTTTCACCGTTATATCACTCTGACATTACTTTGTTCGATTTTTTTCGATTGTTTTATATTCTAGTATCATACAAATTAATTTAAAAATCATAAAATCTAAAAAATCAAAGCTCGATTTATTATTTTTTATTTTTAACTTCAAAAAATGAGTAATAAAACAAATCGACTTTTGATTTATTTTTTTTTAGATTTTATGATTTCTAAATTAATTTTTAAGGTACTAGAATATAAAACAATCAAAAAAATCAAACAAAATAATATCAAAGTGATAAAATAACGAAGGTGCCCATAAAGGTGTCTACGAATGGGGGAGTAACACGTCATTTAAATAGGAGTTATTGGCTATTTGGAATAGTTCGGCCATGTTCTGTTACAAAAATGTTAGATTCCATATAAAATACTGGCCATATGTAGATTACATAAATACTCCACTTCTCACTGTTGACATATTTAATGTGTCCGCCGCTGATGTGTCGGACTGTTGACATATTTAATGTGTTCGCCGCTGATATGTCAGTATATCGACAATTTTTCAATTAAGGTTCAATTTCTTTAAGTTAGGATTTAGTTTTTATTGTAGTAGAGTTTAATTATTTTTTATATAATTTTTATTGGTTTCTTTATTTATACTATTATCACGTTATCCATATGGACATTAAGCATGCTTGTGATGAGCACTGGAGCATTACTCATATAGATTATATAAAAATCGTCATTTCAATAATATCAGGCATAATATTGTTACGAAAATAACCACAAAAAATACGAAAGAAAGAAAAATACACGAATTGTTTACTCAATTCGTCACGACCAGGGCGCTGCCAAGCTGGGGATTTGCACTAATATTTTCGGATGATAATTACAATAAGAATACAACTTTATAAATAGCAAAAAGTAAGCCCTAACCCTAAATCCATTAGGATTTCAACTGGGCCCCAAACATTGGCCAAAAAATTTGGCTTGGAGGCTATGTCCCTGAACCCATGTCCAACTTAGATTGTCGGTATCGGACTTTTATATACAGTCCATTCAAGCTCCATACACCAACAAATATATTCCACAAAATATAAGAATTTTGAGTTAATTTTATTTTAAAGAAACCTCTCCACATATAAGTTTTATTGCTTATACCTTAAACTAGAAAGAAAGTTATTCAAATATTCAATAGTCTAGCCTATAATCAGTGTTCTAAAAGAAAGCCGACTTGACCGCCTAGAAGGCATCTAGGCGCTAGAAGGTGTCGGGCCGTCCCGATTAATGGCAAGACGGTTTTCTCTAGGCGGCGGTGAATTAATCGACATCTAGGCAGATGCCTAGGTGGTCCTAGGCATGTTTAGGCAGTCCTAGGAGGATCTAGACGGGCTAGGCGGGGCTTGAAGGGCTATAAGATTAAATTATAGTTGAAAAATCATGTATTTTATACTTTTAACTTATGGATATCATGTTTAAATATATGAAAAATTTGACGTAAACTTTGATTTTATACTAATCCGTCTAGGCCGTCTAGGCACCGCCTAGACTCCCGCCTAGGCCGCCTAGACGCTAATCGCCCCCTCACCGCCCTACTAGCGTCTAACGACTTCTAGAACACTGCCTATAATATACATCGTCTCCTCTCAACAAAAGACTAATTATACAAGAATGACTGATGCAACGCATTCAAAATTTGCAGCCCTTTACTTTTAAATAAAAAAAATAAAAACAAAACTATGATATACAAAAAACAGAAACACAAAACAGTCGATCATCTCTGAATCAACCGTTGTGTTACATTTCTATGTCATCCAGATCTGGCAACGGGAAACGGAGAATCGCAGCGATGCCAGTCAGCTGCGTAAGTTCTGCTCAAAGACGTAAAATCGAAGTTATTTTTTGCCAAAAATGTAAGCTGCATAGTACTCTATTAGGTCAAGAACTTAAATGTTTGATGCTGCTTATGAAGGAACAAAAGGTAAGAGAGAGACACGAGTGCTTACGTTCTCCTGAGACATGCATCGATGAGAAAATAAGAACAGTGCCACCTGAAGCCTTAACCGAGTCCACCAAATTGACGTACCTTTCCCTTGTTGCAACATCAGAACTCCTGAGAATTGCAGAAACAAACGTCATCTTTAGTGGGCGGTGGAGATTTCGTGGCGCAAACTGCAATGGATGATTATGATTTTCAAAAAAGTATCAATATTAAAATCAAAGCATGCAGATAAAAGATTTCCCCATTGATCATTTTGCCAATGATCTTCCTCTGATGGACGTGTGAAAGAGCATGCACAACGGAAAATTTTGCTTGTAATTGAACCCAAATACTAATCGGACCCATTGGAAACTGTTTCCAAAGCAGCAAATAAAGGATATAAGAGATTATATATAAGTGACTGTATTGTGTAATACAGAAAGAGTGACCCCGATCTATCTTCACAAAGCATTCGTGGACATTGACTGGATAGATTTAGCTAAGGACAACTTGCCATCGTGAGGTTGACAACAGTTTATGCACTACTAACCTGAAAAGTACATCAGTTATCAGAAGTGTCTGAACAGCCATTCGCTCTGCAACATGCTTTGGTCCATAGCATGCACGCTCGGGTTCCGTGCTGGTAATGTGAGAGTTGATTAGTGAAGTTACGAATGGCGCCTGCAACGCACATGTCCTTCGCGCCCTTTGGATCATGGCAGTCCCCTATTGTTCATCAATCAGTATCAATATCAAACGAATCAATCACAAAGAATAGAATGCATGATGATTTTAATTACTCACTTTGATACATAAAATTACAGGCTTTATCTGGGGTATCGATGAAGTGAACAAGGCCTCGTCCATCGGTACTTATACCAGTGTCTTACTTGGTCAGGCCATTTACATAGTCAGGAAGCAGCATTTGAACAGCGTGTTTGGCCTCCGTTCCAGCAAATTCTGTGGTTTTTCATAAAAATTGAGAAAGAAAGATCAAAACAAGGCAAGCACATAGAAATACAAAAGGGATCTCCACTATTATTCATCTTCCCCTTGAATGAATGTAATCAGAGAAATTGAAAATGCCTTCAAGAAAAGGGAACTAAGTGTACCTGAGCAATCTTGCACGGCATGGCATGGCCTTCTTTGCTCCATTGTTGAACAAGAGGTTTTTTGAACAACACAAATAAGAAAAGCAACGAAATATGCAGAAATTTCTGTTAAAAACGACATTTTGGACCTAGAACATACGTATCGTGACCGACAAAGATTATAAACTAGTTCTACATTAGATTATATACACAAATTATTGATAATTTAATGCGTACAAGCTAAAGATTGTGCACTCATCTTTCATGTGTCTTCTAAGTTGCTTTTTTACAAAAGCAGGATAGGTAGGCATATTCCAAAAAAGCAGAGGCTTTGGAACATGATTTAAGGGACATTTTCTAATAATCAACTACTAAATTAGACAACTTAAGTCTTGACGTGAGGGGATTGTACAAGCCAATACAGTCTGCTTCTCGAGATTTTTACGCAGATCATTCCCTTCAACTTATATCATTCATCTGCAATCGACTTCTGATCAGAGAAGATCCTGTTGAGAAGAGCTGCCAATCGAACTCCACCTTGGGCCAGTCTTGACTCAACGATGGGCCATCGAGAGTAGAAGTAATCGTCTGCATGGAAAAAGTGAAAATTCAATAAAGAATGGTATCATATACTACCTCCATCTCATTTAATTAGACACGTATTCCGTTTTGGTCCGTCTCAACAATTAGACACATTTCCTAAAATAGCAAAGAATACTTGGCTACAATTAACTCTCTCTCCTCAGGATTAATTACAGCCACATATTCCCCACTCTCTTAGTTCTTTGATCTACAGTAAATGTCCCTAATTAGTTGAGATGGAGGTAGTATATACATAAAACTTTCAAGAATTTTAGACATAACATGATTCTTATCTATATCAAAAGAAATAAAAGCTACTGTATACATAGTAACTTACTAAATTGTCCCTAAAAATTAAAACAAGCAAGGATATTATAGATATATCAAGATTTTGTAAGAATAGACACTTATGTAGTATATTCAATCACGATCTAAACAAGCACTCCACCAGTTGTACCGGTTTAGCTAACCAAAACGGAAAGAAACCACACAACAAAACATATCAAATCGCTAACAGGATGACTATGTAGTAAGACAATTACACCAGCTAATAATTAAGAGATCAAGACCAAAAAGAAATCATAATAGAATCCTTTTAGCTATTATTTCTCGTGAGAATGCATGAGGTTGTATTAACTATACAGAGATAGATTCCAAGCATCAAAGATAAAGCCATTAGTTGGAAACTGAATAAATATTTCATCTCTATACATATAGACCAGATTGTTAGGTATGCACTACTAGAGCTCAATGAATAAATTGGGGAAACTCTACGTCGAAGAACATAAGGGTGACATTGATCATCTTACCTCCTAAGGTGCTTCCAGGAGTGGCATTTCTGTAAGCAAATTTACAAGCCAAAGAGATGCTTTCAGAAGCATACCTGGAAAGAGATCGACACAATAAATACAAATAAAAAACAAATGGAGTAGAAACAGGAAGAAAATATAAATGTGCATATATACTTGTACAGTGTACTAGATCCATTTGATCTTGTCGGGGTGGGGGTGATAAGGTTGGGAATGTAAAAGAAGACTAAAGAGTATATACGTACGGATCTGGACATACTGTACGTTTACAATTCTCCTTAGATACTTCATCAACAACGGCATCCTACACGCAGTTAAATAAAAGCAAAGAGAAGAGGTGACAGATAAGTACATCACCAGTGAAAATCTCCCAAACACTATAATTTCTGGAGGAGAAAAGTTGAATATGCATCAGAGACAACAAAAGACGAGGAAAAAAATGCATCTCTCCTAAAGAGGAGAAAAGGATAAGGCTATGTTTACAAATCGATATACAATAGATAAAAAGGAGAAAGTACTGCAGGAAAATAAAATAATTGTGAGCATCTGTTGCATGATTGCATTTTACTGGAACACGAAATACTTAGAGGCGCTATTGCATGATTGCATTTTTCACCTAACAAGCATTAGAAGAGAAGTATTGCCATTAATTTCTTGGAATATTGGTCTTAGAATGACGGCATAAATATCAGAGACATAAAAAAACGCAGCCATACTGAGCCTTCAGATGTTAATGACCATGCTTTGTCTACAGATAATTAGCAACTTCACGCACCGTGATATTGTTCTGAATAGCTTGGATCATTGAAGTAAGATCTTTGCCATAGAATGTCTTTAGTGCAGATTCGATGATCATATTATCCCACACCTGAACCATAATACATCTGATTACCTTCTTAACATTAACAAGTTAAAACCTCAGCATCTCTCAATCAAAAGAAAGAAACATGTATCTAAATGATTGGTGCCAACTGCAACTCACATGGTGCAAATTAGTTTTCCTTTTGTACCAACGGATGGTAATTGAGTTACCACCTTCATCTCCAAGAAAGCCCACATGCAATGGCTGCCAAACAATATCACAATTTAGACTCTTGGGGCTACATTAACTCTTTGGTGAGTTGTACTTCTCTGACGTAACTTGAGCATGTTGGAATGATGTTCCGATGGCATAAAGAAAAACAGTAAGGGGGATAGTAACAAGTTGCAGTCTAATTACGTTTAGCTGTTGAGTGACTTTCAAATCAGTGTCATGGATTTCCATATAACATGTACAGATACACTTACTGAGACATTAAATGCTCTAAAGAATGTCAATGGTAACAGCAGTATCACATTAAAACTGCCAACGTCAGAATTTAGAGCACAAAAGCACTCTGTTAGTATTTAGTTGCAAACATCTACAATCATTAGAGAAGATTTATATAGAAAGATAGAAATAACCTGGTGGACATCGCCAATAAAATGTGATACGAACATAAGTGCCTCTGACAGATTATCTGTAATTGGAAGAAAAAAGTAAACAATTTCCGAGCGTGATTAACTATTCAAGACTTTATGGATGCTTACAGCCAGTAGCATATGAACCAGAATCGTCATGCTCCGACATAAGCTGCTTTGTGTAGTTATAAATTGCTCCAGTCACACACCTGTCCTTGCGTCCAACAGTGTCGTGGCAGTCTCCTAAAATTTACAGAAATGAAGGCCAGCTTCTCAACGTCAAGTTGGATAATATATAACATCAGAGCTATAATGTACAAAACGTGATAAAATGCAGCAATATTGAATGAGAACCAGCACTCCACAAAGTACTTATAGCATGGTTACATAATTTCAGGCTAGAAACAACATTAACATAAGTGTTCAGCAGCTAGATACAAAATCGCGAAGCAAGTAAAGATGAACCAAAGCTCCAAAAGCACACACGACACCGACTCATATACACTGAATTTCTTCATATTAAAAGAAAAAATCAATTCCATATAAAAAATATATCAAATATAAGACAACAGAAAGTAGAGGAATGAAAAAAAAAAAGAAAAGAGGCGAGCTTACTGCAGTAGTTGTAGTTACACCTGAAGTCAGGTGTATCTGCATAATGCAAAGTTCTGCTCCATCCATAGTGGGCTTTGTAGCGAACGTCATCAGCCCAAGAACAAACAGAAGCAAGATCACCTTCAGCACTATCTGGAAGTAAGGCCTTCACTGCACCCATAGCTTCTTCTGTAAGATAATTCTATATAAAACAAAGAACTCCCATCAGACTCTCCTCATAAAATTCTGTACATGATTGTTCTTAAAATAGGAGCATTTCATCATAATGTCTGAAATCTTCAACGAAAATACTGCTACACCTCCAGCATTCTCAAATTCAGTTCAGAATATAATACGAAACAACCATGTCAGCTCGAAGAGGGCAACTGATGATTTAAATCTCCAGCACTGTCAAATTCAGTTAAAACACCCCAAACATCAACAACATAATACGAAACAACCAAGTCAGCTCGAAGAAGGCAACCAATAATTTAACTCTCCAGCATTGTCAAATTCAGTTAAAACACCCAAAATATCGAGAGTAGAATTTGAAGCAAGGAAGTCAACGCTCATAGTAGGCAACCAAAAATTGAGATGTCAATCCATAGATTTGAAAGTAGAGCGAGAGAGTGAGACCTCAGCAATCTTGCAAACGGTATAGTGGCCATCTTTCCCCCAGCCGTGAGTTCTCGGAATTACAAACATGAAAATGATCGCCCCCAGTATCCAGTGCCGCTCCAACACTGTCATCCCTGCATATAATTCAAATCATTACAATCATCGGTGAAATAACTAGTTTACAAGTGAGCAGAAAGCCAGTTTACCTGCAGTTTGATGTAGGTACCCCCAAAATTGAATTTGATGATTTTGGATTTTGGTGGTAATTTTTTTACCTGCAGTGGTGAAATGATGAATGATTGAGTATAACTGTATCAGTAGATACGTGCTAAATAGTATAATTCTCAAAAAAAAAAAAAAAAGGACTGGTTGGTTGTACTATATGTTTGATAGGTGAAGAAGACTGTTTGTTTGACAAGTTTATTAGTGAGAAAAGTAGGTTTACAATCGAATACGAATCAATAATGGTTATCATTTCTCCTAAGTGCATGTTTGGTAATAGATGTGAGATAACACATTTAAATAGTAAAGCGTGATATAATACGGGTCAGCTCTACTGTTCAACTGAGTTTTCATATCATGGGGGTGGAGGTGTGATAAGAATTGGGGGAGGAATAGTATTTTTAGAGCTTTTTAGAGCGGGCCGGGCTAATATGTCGGGCCTTCAACTTTTTGAAATATGGAAACCAAACATGAGATTGAGTGTGATATCTTGGTCAAACTCATGATATCACCCTTACCAAACATGCACTAAGTGAGGAACTTTCGATATTTTGGGCAGAGGAGAAATGTCTTGCCAATAAAGATTGCAATAGTAAATGGTCATAGCTACACTGGCATATTCACTTTAAAATATTCAAGAATAGATAAATGATATGTTACTCACCCTATAGTGGGCACCTCTGCGGGCACTTTCGTCGTTTAATCGATTTTGCATTATTTTATTTGATTTTTTTGATTGTTTTAATAAGACAAATCGAGCTTTAATTTTTATTTATTCTGTAGATTTAATGATTTTTATATTAATTTCTATGATACTATAAAACAATTGAAAAAATCAAACAAAATAAAGTCAAATCAAAAAATCTATAAAACTCCCGATTCACAAAACATTTACAAATAAAAAAACTAGCTTTTGAAAATTTTTGGAGTTAAAGGAATGAGGTTTTTTGCTTTGTCAATATAAAAGAACGGTTGGTTGGTGAGGGTCGTGGCTTTATTTTGATTTAAAATAAAATGATCGTTTTGGTTATTTGATGATTTTGAGCCGAAGTGAGTGCCGGAAAAGTAAGCAATTTGAAACACAATATCTAACCGATTTGTTTAATTTTTTTTTTTGGTATAAAACCATATTTCATTTCTTCCATAATCAACCATCACACCTGTACATCATCTTCCTTTCTACCTCATATCTCTAATCTACCTACCAAAATTTAACAGTGTAGAATTCAAAAACGACCTAAGTTTTCTATCCTTTGTGCAACACCATCCCAAAAGGTCTTTGCATTGATTTCCTATACTCTCTTCCGCACTCCTGTGACCCTGCATTCTTCTCCGATTTCGCTCTATCCATAAGCCATACACCAACACCACTATCGCACTCCTATATATCCGATGTTTCTTGTTGTTGTTGGTACATTGAGACCACAGATACTCTCTCTCAGTCCCCCACTGAGTTGGTTGCCTCTCAATTTTACCCCATTGCATTACATCCTTCCACACCCTCCTGGACACCCTACAATCAAAGAAGAGATGATCGAGCGTTTCATTCTCTACCCCACATAAGCTGCAGGTGGCATCAACTGCTATGCCAATGTGTTGAAGATATTGGCATGTGGCCAGTTTCCCATGCAGAAGTAGCCATGCAATAAAGACACACTTAGCTGGCGCCACCGTTTGACACAGGATCTTCGCCCAAGGCCATGTCTGAACCTCTCCCCTTAGCTCAATGTATAATTTTTGTATCTTCAGACTAGGTTTCTGCATCTATTCTCTTCCCCCCTGTAAACTCTGCAAATGCTCCCGAGCTCCAATTATTTTCCTCACTACCCAAGAGCAATTCTTAGGCATCTCCATATTCAGCACATCTTGTTGTTTGATATAGAACCTATGCACCCATCTTACCCATGTTCTGTCCTTCTTTTGATGTAAGCACCACAATAACTTGCATATAGCTGCTCGATTCCAAGTTTTCATATTCATAATACTCAATCCCCCAGCTTGCCTCGGCAACATCACCACTTCTCATGCAACTAGTGATCTTCTCGATGCTTCAACCCTCCCAGTCCACAAATATGTACGACAAGCAGCTTGGATTACCTTGATGATTTTCTGAGGAAGAAGGAAAATTTGGCTCCAGTATATTTGTATGCCAAACAAAAGACTTTATCAGTTGGATTCTACCTGCATAAGATAATAACCTAGCTGACCAACATGTGATTCTGCTCAAAATTTTCTGGATTAGAAGTTGACACTGCATAATGCTCAGTTTCTGAGAGGAAAGAGGTACCCCTAGATACTTAAATGGCAGATTACCTTCAGTCATTCCAGTCATCTCTAAAATCTCCTTTCTTAACTCCTCCCTCACTCCACCAAAATAGATACAGCTCTTCAGCTGATTTGCTCTCAGACCTGAGGCTGCAGCAAACACATCCAACATCCTCATCAGTTGTTGCATTGAGTTCTTGTCTCCCTTTGCAAACAGTAGTAGATCGTCGGCAAAACACACGTGGGTGATACTCATCCTCTTGCAACAAGGATGATAGTGAAAAAGTTTCTCCTTCTGCAATCCCTTCAAACACCGGCTTAAGTATTCCATGCAGATAACAAAAGGATAGGGTGGAATTGGATCCCCTGCCTAATCCCTTTCCTTGCTTGGAAAGGTTCTGTAGGCTCTCCATTCACATTAATGGTATACACCACAGAAGTTAAACATACCATAATCCATCTTATATACCTATAAGGGAACTCCAATTCTGTAAGCATCTGATGTATGAACTCCCACTCCACCGAGTCATATGCTTTTTGAATGTCATCTTGGTGATATGTTCTTCTTTGTATACCCCTTGACCAACTCATGACTAAGGATCACATTATCAAATATCATTCGGCCAGGTATAAATGCAGATTGAGTATCACTAATCACAGTATTTAATACTTGCTTCATTCTATTTGATAAGATCTTGGAGATGATCTTGTACAGCACAGTACAATAAGCAATAGGGCGATATTCTCTCACCCTACTTGCATTTGGACACTTAGGCAGCAAAGTAATCAAAGCCACATTCAACTCAATAGGAAGCTCTCCTGTTTGAAAGAATTGGATCACTGCTCTGCTCACATCAGAACCAATAATCTGCCAACTTTTTTGGAAGAAGCATCCATTGAAACCATCAACCCCAGGTGCTTTGTTTGCATCCAAACTAAAGACTGCATCCTTCACCTCCAGTTCTGTACAGTCAGCATTCAACATCATTTGTTGTTGCCTACTCAGTTTGGGACCTCTTCTCATAATCTTCTTATCCACCACATTTAGCTCTGTTGCTGCTGTACCCATAAGCCGCAGATAGAAATCCCTAATCTCATGTTTGATCTGCTCTTGCCCTATACAGACACTGCCATCTTCCCTCTCTAATCTATGGATTGCATTAGCATGCTGCCTAACTTTTGTATATGCATGGAAGTATTTAGTGTTTGCATCCCCCAACTGCAACCAGACAATTCTTGATTTTTGTTTCCATATATTCTCCTGAATGCTACTCCACTTATTCAGCTCACTCAACAACTTTTTCTCTTCTAAAATTAATTCCTCTGTAGGGTTCTCAGCCACTAGATGCTGCACTTGCTTAATATTAAACTTATTTGTTTAATTTCATTTACCTCAAAACTCGATTTTTTATAATGATGCATGCAAATAGGAGTTTTTGGCTATTTGGAACGATTCGACCATGTTTGGTTAAAGAAAAATGTTGGATTCAGATTATAGTAAAATAAGCTAAAGCGAACACACACCATGAATAATTTGAAGGTCTAAGTTTGTTTGCATAGGAGTTTCAAGAATACTGCTAGGCATTATATATTCCGAAAATATGAGAATTTAAAAGTAGATAAATTTAAAGAAACCTCTCCACATATAACTTTAATTTGTATTCCTTAAACTAGGGAGAAAGATATCAAATAATCTTGCCTATAATATACACTTGTCTCCTCTCAACAATGCTATAATTATACAAGAACAGCTGCATAAGATTTGCTGCCTTTTACTCAAAAAATAGTAACAAAAGTAAAAAAAACAAAACTATGATATACAACAAACAAAGTCATAAAACATAGTTGATCATAATCTCTGATTCAAGCTCTGTGTTACATTTCTATGTCATCCAGATCTGGCAACGGGAAACGAAGAATCGCAGCAATACCAGTCAGCTGCGTAAGTTCTGCTCGAAGACGTAAAATTGAAGTTATTTTTTGCTAAAAATATCAGCTACACAGGAGTATTAGCTCAAGAAATTAAATGTTTGAGGCTGCTTATGAAAGAACAAAAGGTAAGAGAGAGACATGAGTACTTACGTTCTCCTGAAACATGCATCGATGAGAAGATAAGAACAGTGCCACCTGAAGCCTTGACCGACTCCACCAAATTGACATACCTTTTCCTTGTTGCAACGTCAGAATTCCTGAGAATCGCAGGAACATAAGTCATCTTTAATGTCCGGTGGAGATTTCGTGGTGCAATAGATGATTATGGTTTTCAAAAAACAAGTTTGTGATTATCAGCATTCTCAAACTATTTGCTGACTAAAAATGAAAATAACATGATAGCATCTATATAAAATCGAAGCATGCAGATAAAAGATTTTCCCATTCATTTTGCCAGTGATCTTTCTCTGAGGGACGTGTGAAGGAGTATGCAGAAGAGGCAATTTTGCTGTTATTGAACCGATATTACTTATTCGACCCATTGGAAACTGTTTCCGAAGCAGCAATGTAAAGGATATAAGAGATTATATGTAAGTGTAATACAGAAAGAGTAACCACAATTTATCTTCACAAAAGCATGCATGGACGTTGACTGAATAGATTTAGCTCAGGGCAACTTGCGAATGTGAGGTTGACAACGGTTTATGCACTACTAACCTGAAGAGTTCATCAGTTATCAGAAGTGTCTGAACAGCCATTCTCTCATGGGCAACTTCAACATGCTTTGGTCCATAGCATGCACGCTCGGGATCCTTCAGCAAAATGCAAGGCCTCAAAGTCAAATAAGCAAGAAAACTAATCGTTACTCTTTTACTATCTCCCACTTCGGTGATTTATTACTCATATGCATAATCTAGAAAAAGTATAAATGACATGAAGACCAATATGTAGGGTAGAAACTAACATTGGAAAGCATGGCAAAGAATTCCTTGAGTCCTCGGACCTGCGTCAAGGATAAACTTATATGATTAAGAGAGTTGTACTAGGAAACGTATTAGATCAAACATGGAATATGCAGCTTTAAATAATAGGAAGTTCACTAGGTCTGACGATACCTCTTGTGCAGCTTTTGTATCTTTTATCATATTGGCCACATTTGGAGCATCCAAAACCTCTCTCAGGCTATGCCTGCAACAAATTTAAAGCTGAGAGTTGCAAAAGTACTAATTTACAGTAGCATACTGACTCATTAGCAACCTCTTTCGGACTCAAATTGAAATTTTTTGGTACCATACAAGATATACTAATTTTAGATTTAGTTTCACATACAACTCCTCGTCTTCATGGGTAAACATGATGAACAATCCAAAGCAGAACAGACAGCATAGATAGTTGAGGATTTAGAAATGCATACTTGGCACTGCCTTTTGGTCTTTGAGCAAACCAGATAACATGAAATAATTATAAGAATTTTAAAAGTACATCTATATAATTTCTAGGAGAAAGTATGGGTACATTCAAGCATTCATGGCTGTCAATACTTTTATTTATGCAGTTGAAATATAGTAATAGTTGAATTTCATTCTTTCCACACAAAAATGAAACAGAGTGAAAGAGTGAGGAGGTCATACTTGAAACCAGACGTAGTGTGCACAAGAATAATACGAGACTTGTTTTCAATGACAGACCTCAGCTGCCTTCGCTCTGCTTCCAGCATTAAGTGCTTATGAAATTGGTCCTACACATGAAGAAAAATGATCTACACATGTTATCACACAGATGAGAAGTCACAGGGATAAGCTATACATGCAATCAAATCAGACCTTAGTAAACCCTGAACTTGCAATCACAGCACAGCGAACAATGTTGAAATCCACATGCTTAAGAAATGCCTAAAACATCACGAAATTGTATGACCATGAGTTCTGGAATCAATTTTAAAAAGGAATGATTGAAAAAATTGGGCTAACTTCACCTGTAAGATATTTTCGAAAAACTTACTCAAGGCCTGCAAAAGGAAGCATCCCAACAAGGATTATAATTGCATCATCATAAAAAAGTTTCACAATATAACCAGACCAGTATTACAGAACGAGAGTAGGAGATCATACTTTATCATAGCCTGCAATAGCAGGTCCGTGCTTTCGCGGTATTGAGGTCTCTATACGAGCACGAGTAATTGTCATACTGTGCACACACAATTGGCCCATAAGACTTGGAAAACAAATATGTAAAGAAACTGAAGTGACCAATCAAAAGATGTGACCGATCATCAAAAAGTCACACCTCATGGAAACCAAAATATGTGCCTTGCAAAGTTATAAAACTATAGAAGAGTGAAGAGAACCAAATCTAATATAGGCGTTATATTGTCAATATTTTCCTTGACAATATATCATAACCAGAATCGTTGGAATTACCTTTTACCAATAAGGAAGATATGACATAGACCTTCTTGCATCAGAACAACAGCCAGGTCGGCGCTCGCTTTAGGATCTATACAAGTATGAAGTCACAATAAGGACATAAGGAACTCAAGTTGTACAATGATTACAATCCTACAAGGGGCAGAGCAAAGTATATACATTTACATCTATAGACACTGTTGAATTTTCTTCCCTTGATAATTTTCTGCATTTTATGTTTTGATACTTTGACACGACGAATATTATGTATGGTACTGGTAGTCACGTATATTCGATTCAAATTGGATAAATCAAGTACATTATTAAAAGAGAGCACTTAGGAAATACTTATTTATGCTTTTACGAGCACAGTTAAATCTTAATCTAGATAATGCAGTCCCAAAAGAAAGATAAAGAAAGCAAACATTAAAGAGTCCATACCAGATGCTTGGTGAATAGTATCCAATGCCAACGAGTCCCAGATGTCCTATAATAGGAGACAAGATTTTAATAAGCACAGTATGAATACATGCAACCTAACTTTTCAGTAAGCTGCAATAAACATAAAGGTATACATTAAGAATAACAAAATGAGACAATTAGTGGCTGGAATATGTTTATTATTTTAAAAAAATTACCTTCCTCAACACAAAAGGCCTGTTAAGCTCAATTTCTAGAGTGTGAAATGCTCCTATCTGCAATATAATAAGAGCAAAGTTTTGTTGGAGCACCAAACTATGAGTAGTTAGGTGTAGAAGGCTCAAGCCACCTACCTTAACATGTTCATTCTCCAAAACATTCTTCCCACGTATGCGTAAAACAGATCCTTCTTTGTCATACTCGACAGTCTGATATTTAAAACAAATTCTCACTCAATCTTTCTTAGCAGAAATTGCAAAGAAAACGATACTATTCATTAAATTCAATTCAAGAAACCATAAAGAGCATGGTGGATGAGGTTCTTTAGCTACCTCAACTTTGATTTCTAGTTTCAGTTTCACTCTTTCAGCATCTCTTCCTCCCGAAGCAGCTTCTCTCATAACCTTTCTGAAATTAACAAGATTGTGAGATCAATTTCAAAATTCAACAAGGCTAGACATTCATATGATTAAGAATGTAAGCTGGTATTCAACCTGAGAACAGTTTTGAGTGCAGAAATATTATTTATCATTTACTAAAACCATAATTATACCTGACTGTGACGGCCATTACATTATCACCCTCTACAATCAAATTATAAGCAACCCATAGGTCATCTGCTTCTTCTGGAATCATCTGCACCAACACCAGTAATCAAGTAAACAACAAACCAATAAACCATCGAAAAATAATACTATGATCGAGCCCAATTCATTCATCCCATTAAAGTAAATTATTGAAATCCATAAACAAAAAGGAAATCGATAGAGGTGGAAGAATTAATATTTTTTTATTGAAACAAAAAGCAGAAACAACAGAAATTTAACCTTCACACTTCCTGGGCCGTTGCGGGTCAGGTCTCGCCGTACAATCTTCATGTTTCAATCACTTGAGTGCTTAACTTCCCCTAATTAATGCTGAAGGAATTCTACGCTAAATATGTGAATTGAAACCCTTTCCAACAAAAATAAAACTGTAAATTGAAACTATTTCACACACAAAATTATTGCAAATTGAGATAGTTCTAGGGCTCCACATCAACATGCAGTCTTCCGTCGACGTTGGAGTTGGAATTTTGCAGCATACGGCGTCGTTCCATGTTTTAAATTTCCTTTTTGCTTTTCTAGCTTTCTCTATTTATGTTCTTTATTAAACGGTTAATTGCAATTTAGTACCTAATTTTTGGAATGATTTACCCCCAAAAGAGGTAATATACCTTCTTGTCCATAAATATAAGAGTAAAACAAAATCTATCCACATTATAAGAAAACTTAAATTTTGTCCAATTTTTGTATATTTGGACAAAATTGCCCTTTTACTTCCCTTTTCTCATTTCACCATGTTTCAATCTTATTATTTTGAAATATGCTTATCTCTCTTCTCTCTCTCTCTCTCTCTATATATATATCTTTCTTTCTCTGACCTCTTTCTCTCTTCTTCACTTCTGCCTTCTGCCGCCTCATCCCATCCGATTCTCTCACTCCGACGAAGAAGACAACTTCGATGGTGGAGATAGCGGCGGTCTTGGGTTTGGAGCGAGGGTTTCGATGGGCTAGGGCTAGGGTTTTGACGAAGAAGATGACTTTGATTTGGGGTCCTTTTGCCCGATTTGGGCGACTGAACGGCGACGTCTCTTCCTGGTCCGGCGATTCCGGCTTCCACCTCTCTCTCTCTCTCTCTCTCTTTTCAGATCTGAATTTTTATCTTGTAAATCTAGGATTATTTTTTTCGGATCTGGGCCAAATTCGAGTGTTTGTGGTGCAATCGACCACTGGGTTTTGTTCCCCTCGGAAAGACGAAGAAACTAAGGGGTTGACTTGCTCATTTTGGTGGAGAAACGAGGGAGAGACACGCCGGAGAAGATGACTGAATCGCGCTGGCAAGAATGATACGCCGGAGAAGATGAACGAGTCGCGTTGGTAAGAATTTATCAAATTCTTGGTTATAATTTATCAAATTCTTACCATCTGCGAAACATTCGGTTAGAAAAGTATTTGTTCTTACCATTCTCGTGAGATTTTTGTAATTCTTACAAACTCGTGTGTATGTGACATTATTTTTTATTTCTTACTCTAATACACATTTCTTACTCTAATAATTTTATTTCTTACCTTTTTTTTGGATTGTGATAAGAAATATATTATTTCCTACCACGAGTCATAGGAAATTAATTTTTTTACCATTCACTGGCTAGAATTTGTGAATATGGTAGGATTTTTTTTTATTCTGATTGGCAAGAAATTTTGATTATGATAAGAATTAGAAAGTTTCTTATGTTCTTTAGTTATTGGTAGTAATTATAATTTCTGGTATTGTACTTGGCTAGAATTTGAACATTTCTTTCCTTTTGCGTATTAGAAATTTATGCATGATTTGTTGGTAAGATTTTTAAAAATGGTAGGAAATCTTTTTAATGATGGTAAGAATTAGAAATTTTCTTATCTTCCTTAGTTTAATTGGTAGGAATTATATTTTCTAGTGTTGTACTTGGCTAGAATTTTGAATATGGTAGGAAATAATGTTTTTCTGACCATAGTCAATATATTGACTATGGTACGAAATATATTATTTCTCAGTTATTTATCCTGAAAAAAAACTCATTTCTTACCATATTTCAAAACTTTGGAAGAATAATATGCATTTCTTACCCTAAATTCCAACCATGATAAGAAATACATTTTTTCTTACTACTTGCACACAAGTTTCCAAATTCTTGTCAAGTTTCCAAATTATTCCTAAGTTTTCACCACATTTCCACATTCTTGCCAAGTTTCTAAATTTTTGCCAAATTCTTGCCAAAGAAAATGAGAAAAAAACGTTTCTAAATTCTTGCCAAAGAAAATGAGAAAAAAAAAATAAAAATAAAAAGAAGAGAAAAAGCAGAAAAAAGAAAAAAAAACGTAAAAAAAAGAGACAAAGCAGAAAAAATAAAAATAAAAAATAAAAAAGAAGAGATAGAATGTATGTCATATAAAAGAGAAGAGAGAGAAGAGAGGGGAGATTGGAAAAACATCTATGTAAAAAGAGAGGAGAGAAAACAAGAGAAAAGGTTTGAAAAAGTAAAAGTGGGGGTAATTTTAGAAGCTTTTTAAAAATATGGATAACATTTGTGTTTTGTTATATTTTGGACATATTTTGTTTTCTTTATCTTTATGGACATAATATTTTTTGCCCCTTTACAAAAAGGGTGAAAAATTAAAATGCCCTTTTCTTAAATATGAATGTAAAATATACCCCCTTTTTAATTTGAATGTACAAAATGCCCCTTTTAATTAAATACTATATATTGGGCCCATTTTTTTGTTATGAAATCTGTGTTGAAAGTGGGGTGACAGTGTCGTTATTTATGCAGTTATTGACTAAGATTCTTCAGCTAAAAATCAGGAACTACACGACAAAAAGATTTATTGTTTTCTTAATTAATTAATCAATTTCTACTAGTTAGTGATTGGGTTGAACATGAGTTTAGCTTGCGCCAGGAGTCTAGGCGGAGGATATTGAAAAAACCCTAGCATCATATATTCATCCATTCCACCGCCGACTCTCTCCCCATTTCTTCCTTCCTCCTCACTTCACCGCCGACCACTTTTGCCGCCGATCATTCCCAACTGTATCTCACCGCACATTGCCGCCGACCACTCTTCATTCTCCGTTCACAGCTGCATCTCGCCACCCCCTTTCACCGCCGCCCCCTCTCACCGCCGCGGAATTATAACCCTCCTTCCTCCCGCTGCACCCTCTCACCCTCGCCGTTGCTGCCATTGGAGTAGAGGACTGCATTTGCCACCGGAGACGAGTGACGATGTCGTTCTCCCCTCATCTTCACGACTCCACGCCGCCCCCGCCTTCGCCGGAGGATTCCCCTCGCCGGAAAAACACGATGCCATACGAATCCGAGGAAGAATTGGGCGATGAAATATTGGTAAGTAAAAAAGATGAAAAAATTAGGACCGATCCACCGCCCGCGAGCTTGGCCGGAGACTTCCCACCGCCAGCCGGAAAAATTTTCGACGACGGCCGGCGGTGGATAAACTCCGAGATGGTGGGCGGGCGGTGGAGGCAACGTAAAATAGTAGTGTATTTATGTATTCAATTTAGGCCATTTCACCGCCAGCTGCCATTGCCGGAAACTGTCTACCGCCGGCAGACGTCTGAAAAGTTTCCTGCCGGCGGTGGGAAGTCTCCGTCGACTTCGGCGGGCGGTGGATCGGTTCGGCATTATTATTTTAATTTTTTCATCATATTTATGAATTTGATTTATTTGTTAAATTTTGTTTACTTTAATTAGCTTAAGTTTTTTCTTAATTAATTACTTAGTTAGTTAGTTAATTTTAATTAATATATTAGATTAGTAATGGTTATTTAGTTTAGTGCTCTAAACACATCATAATTTACACGATGTGAAATTAATTAATTGAAATTAGCTTAAGTTTTTTTCTTAGTTAATTAGTTAGTTAGTGAGTTAATTTTAGGATGTGAAATTATACTTTTATGTTATGTTAGTATCATGCTAGTTGTCCCAAAAAAATCTATAAATAGTAGATTAGTACTAATTATTAAGACTTATTTATTTAATTTAATTAATTTTTACCATGGTTTATCATTCGTATTTAATTAGGTTTATATTAGTGAATTATTTCCTAATACTGAAGCAATTAGATTAAGAAAATATAATGATTAAAAAAATAAAAAATGTGGGCCCATCCACCGCCGGCCCTCCACCGCCGATAACTTCCCACCGCCAGCAACCGTGTAAAATCACGGTCGCTGGCGGTAGGAAGTTACCGGCGGTGGAGGGTTGGCGGTGGATGGGCCCACATTTTTTTTCATATTTTGTATGTTATTAATTACTTAAGGTTGTATATGTATTATGATTAACATGAGATTATTATAAATTATTTCGGAAAAAAATAAGTTTAATTATGTTTATTAGTGCATGTAATTTGTGTATTTTATGCAATTTATGAATAATCTAATTTTTTTTTTATTTTTAATGACAAAATAGGCTAAGCCCGCACCGGGATATCGTCGTCCACATTATATCAACACGCTAGCAAAGCCCAATACATGCTATTACATTGACCAGTTGGAGGGCATCAGGAAAGCATTGGACAATGTCGGGGGTAATGCTTTAGTGGACAGATTCAGAGAGGGACCTTTCGGTCATTTTATCGGTTGGAATCCAAAGAGGAGCTACGGGGGCGTACTAAACAGTATACTGTCTCGGACAATTCATTCAAAGCATGGACTTTGGTTCCACATCGGTGGTCAAAATATAGAGTACTCCCACCGCGACCATACCTTGATTACAGGATTGAAATTTGGGCCTACACCATTTGATCCTTGCCGTAGGCGTAATCCTAGGCATTCACGTGTTTGGCAAGTTGTTTGTGGAGGGGCAAACGAGAGCGCCAACACATTGCTTCGGATGCTAAGTCAAAATCCTAGCCCCTTTGTCGACCCGGACGGTGATATCCACTTGCGACTGGCGCACATGCTGATAGCAAATAATTTCCTTCTTGGCCACGATGCGCGAAAACCACCGTACAGTTGGCTGTGGTTCTTGGCTGATGATATGCACACATTTATCGAATTTCCGTGGGGTGCATACACTCACAAGACTCTGCGGTATTATGTGAGAACGTTTGGTGGGACCGATACGAAATACCATTTTCGTGGTCCGGCGTGGGCGCTCATTGTATGGGGGTTTGAGATAATCCGAGGGCTCGGGCATGTAGCTGGGATGTTAGTGGCGGGTCATTTGTACCCCCGAGTTCTGAGATGGCATTACAGGGTATCGCTCAGACGTACGACTGATGAGGAGTTGTACACATTGTTTGATGAGATTCAGTATCTTCTTGAGAATGTAAGTGTCGAGCCACGTGAGGTTGAAACTCAAGGGTATCGCTCTGTAGATGTCGAGGGTTCTTACTCCGTAAGCTTTCGCGAGCCGGTGAACGCAGTGGAAGGCACACCAGAGATTACTGATGAGGCTCGTGATGGTTCACCGTTGCAATTTCCTATGCCCGATGATCCGACAACCTCCGGAGCCCGACCCAGAAGGAGCGCACGCAGTAGAGTGCCTGAGCATGTTCCCGATACCGGCATGGCCACCTCCCGACCGCATCGGGAAGCATGTGACACTGGGAAGCGTGTGTGGGAGTCATCTTCTACCAGCAGTGGTGGGCACCATCAGGATTCATCTTCTCGGCGTGAGCAGTTCAAGGAAATCATAGAGGAGGTGGTGGGGAAACATACCGATAAGATCATGGAAAAGCTGGAAAACGACAAGAAAGAGATTAAAGCCGATATCAGAGCCACTGAGAATCGACTATTGGCGTTCATGAAAGACCTATTCGGCTGCATGTCCGCCCGTCGTTCGCCCCCGGTTTACGAGCCACGTCGTCGTAGCCCACCAATCGTTTCATCAGCTCGGGATTCGGGGGTAGACCTCCTTGAGCCTCGATCTACTGGGCATGTCGAGACGGTTGGCCTTCGTAGGGACACATCTCTCCCTATTTATACACATGATGCCACCACATCTGCAGCCGAGCTTATCTTCACTTCGATCTTCGGAGAGGTAGAATCTTACATGCAACTACGTTTTATTTTTTGCATTAATCTTTTTCTATAGATTCGTCTTTTTGAATTTAATATTTATGATCTGCACAGACGGCTCCCGTCACTACCGCGCCAACATCATCATACATTCCGTCATAGGGAGTCCCCTATGAACCACCTTTAAGCTATGCTTATGAGCCGCCGCGGCATTCGATGTTGGAGTTCTCTACCTCCACACAGGACTTCTTGACACCGACGGCAGGGTTCTCGACTCCATCTGCACCATTCGTTACAACTCGGCAACCAAGTCGCAGATCTGCATCATCGGTGGATCTTGGCCAGGTACTCTTCGTAATTGTTTTTAAGTAATCAATTAAATAATCATGAGATACGGAGGTAACTGTTACTTGATGAGTATGAATTTTATTTTATTTAGTCTTCTAATTCAACTAAGAAGGCCAAGTCAAAGAAGGCAAAAAATACTCTTTTGAGGCCCTCATTCCCGGCTCCCCCACCGGATCAAATTGTCAAGTATTACAATCAATTCATGCGGAACGAAGACGCAACGGCGATTGTGGTGATGGAGGCTACTGAATTGGTTTCAGTATTTGATTTCAAGCAGATGTGTAGGGAGGGAATTGATTGGGATCCGCTGGTATGCAATTTGACATTTTAATTGAATTTAGCTTTACCTATATTTATGATGATCTACCGTATTTATTCGCATTTTCTCACCCTTATCCACATGTCGTGCGCAGATGTTTAACTTGGCCATGATGACATTTCGCACCCGGCTTAGGAGCGGTGTTCAGTTGTACCCAGATTTTGGAAACGGACGAACCATCGTATGCAATCTGGATGTCATGGTAATTATTTTTTTTGAATTAGTTAAACTTTTTGACATTTATATAGTTAATTATAAATTTTACTTTCTTATGATTTAGGTGGAATTAAAATCCGAATATGAAAAGCTAAAATCAAGAGCAATACATGAGTTTGCTAGCAGAAGCTTGGCAGAAATTGATCAGGTCGTCACTTCGATGTGGGTACCCGGGCCAGAATTGTGTCAAATCGTAGAGGGTCAAGAGGTCCCTTATAAGACACCTAACTGGTGGAAAGCAGATAAGGTAACAATCTCATTTCACATTCAATTTTATTAATTTAAAATTTATATTTATTAAGACTCCCTATATAATCTTTTTTTTTTTTTTTTTTTTTATACTTGTATTAGGTTTTCATCCCTTGGATTGTTTCCGATGAGCGATTCATTTTCGTCATCATCGACCTGCGCACAAAACGAATAATCGTGCAGGATCCATTAGATCGAGGCGCAGAAACGCTGGATGAGATACGTCCCTTGATCACTATGGTACCAATTTGGGTTAATAACACAATGTATTGGAGGATGAACGAACTAGGGTTGAAGATCGAGGACAAGGTGTTTCATGTGACTTTTTACCCAGTTTCGGGCCTGATTAAGTATCCACAACTCAAATGTAGCGGTCCGGTCGCTTGCATGAATTTGGAACGAACCATCAGTGGGTGCCCTGCGCTAGAAACGAGGGCTGCAGCCGTGACCGACTACCGAAAGATTACTGCTCAGAGGATTTTTGGGCATGCTAGAGCATCTGATTTCGAACGTTAGCTTTATTTCTATTCTAAAATTGATCCAAAATTGTTGTTTTTATTTTTATTTCTATTCTAAAATTGATCTAAAATTGTTGTTTTTATTTTTATTTCTATTCTATATGTTTATATATCGATGTTTGTAGTCGGGAAAGAAATATAAAATGACAAGTTAACAAGACATAATCTTAATACAATCGATTCACTCTAAACACTAATCAGCTAGATTCGGGCAATCTGCTGGTTTGTGATCTGTAAGGCCGCAATGACGACATCTACGACCACGACGACGAGCGCGACGACGACCTCCACCGCGACAACGTACTCGTTCAGCTCCTCCCGGGATCCTTGACTCTCTCGGTCTACCCGGCAGACGAATCCTTAAGTTGGGCAGGACTTTCATATTTTTGACATCGGGCGGTAGTATCCACTGCGACTTCATAGGAACTTGATAAATTAGCGTCTTGTAAGTTTCGACATATGTTGTCCTCCTGTAATAGTGTGCAATGTATTGTTGGACATCACGTCCATGTGCACTGAGATAACACAAATTAATCAGTTAATAATAAAGGAAAAACTGTATAGTGGATCGTTAAGTAATCGAAAAAAAACTCACGTCATTGCCGCAATCGCATGCGCACAAGGGAGACAATCAGTCTGTCATTTACTGCATTGACAAAGAAGCCCATCTAGGTCCACATGCACTGTCCTCCCAGGTGTGACCACTCTGTAGTGAGCATGATCATCAATCTGTGTGGCGGTATACTCGTGGGATCGTTCCAATTGCACACAGACTTTCCGCCGGGCCTCCACTGTTATTGGATGACTGTCGTTTCGGGCCTTTGTTCGGCAGTCAGTGAACCAACGGTCAATTACGATCCGCACAGCATCTAGACAAGCACAGATTGGCAGGCGTCGCGCCCACAAAAGGGACTTATTGAATGATTCCGCAGCGTTAGATGTCATGTTGCTAAACCGTCGAACAGGGCACATACATTTGGACCACTTCTCTACTCCGAGTTCAATCAACTCTCGATATGCTGCACGTGCCTCTCGTTGAAGTGCTGCCATGATGGTGTCAAAAACTTGCTTATCATACGTGTAAGCAGCTCGCTGGAAGTAGGCGCCAACTTCGGATCCGTAGCCCAACATTTTTTTACTAAGATGATAATAGCATAACCCGTGGTGGGCTTCCGGAAACACTTCGGCTACTGCATGTATTATTGATGCGTGCTGGTCCGACACGAACAACCAATCACGCATTGCCCCATATGCCGTCCTAAGAGCTGTCATGAACCAAGTCCATGACTCGTTGTTCTCGATCGGTCCTATACCGTATGCCAAAGGGAACAACTGCTCGTTCGCGTCCTTCGCCACAGCTACAAACATTGTGCCACAGTTCTTTCCCTTCAGATGCGTGCCATCTACACAGACCACCGGCCTAAGACACTTTGATCTGTAAGCATGTCGAGATGCAGCTAACGCAACGAATATGTGTCTGAATCGCTCGTCCGGGCCGAGGTCAATCTCGGTTTTCGTGCCCGGGTTTGACATCTTCAACATGTGGAGATAACCGGGTAAGTCCTCGAAGGATTCCGTAAATTTGCCGTATATCATCTCGATTGCACAATTCCGCCCCTTCAAGCAGACATCGTAGCTGGCATCGATGCCGAACATCGCACGAAGCTCGTTTTGAATTATTTTTGGTTTCATAACCTCTGAATCACGCATAATTTTTTTGGCAAAAAATGCCCCAATTACCTTCGAATGGACTTTTCTACAAACCACGTTTGTTATGCCCACCTCGTCGCACGTGTGTTGCAGGCGTATTTTTTTAACCGTCCAAGGCCCGCCGAAGCTTGTTGCGCGTAAATGGAAGTGACACTCTTGTGATAACTTGCATTTCAACACCACTCGCGTAGTATCAGATTTCTTCACCTTGTATTCTTTCCTCCTCTCCAAATGCCACAAACCGACTGCAATACCGATCTCTGCCTTCGTATAGTAAACGGCATTTACGGCCAAATCTTCGATATTAAGGTTCTCATCGTGGAAAACTGCTGATGATCCAGGCTCAAGCGGGACCATCGGAACCAACCAATTGCTCATGTGATCGGTATCAGTATCTACCTCCGGTTGATCCGTGTTTGACTCTGGATACATCATATCTAACAGTTTTTGCATCCCGCCTTCCTCTTGTATCCATGCCGTCCACTCAGCAAACAAGGCCCTGTTCACGGTCCTATCACCGGCATAAAAATTCGACTCGCCTTCGCTCTCAGAGCTCTCCTCCGTTTCAAGATCATAATTTTCATCCTCCTCGTCATCGTCATCGTCAAATAGAGACGGTTCAGTTCGACCCTCCTGAGCACCGTCGACCGTACGATTGAGGTCCGGGATAGTATCTTGAAATGAATCAAATCCGCTGTTGATCAGTGGGTGATAGACGTTCTCCGTCCAGTCTGTAGAAGTTGCAAATCTCCGTATCAGCTCGAGCTCCGCCTCCAAATTTCCGGTGCCATCGGTATCCTGACCGAATGACCCTGTGTATGGGTCATCATGGTTGATTGTAGGGACATATGAAGATGATGCTCCCTCGCTCGAAGACACGTACACTGTTGGAAATGAATCTGTATGGCACAACCAATTAAGTTGTTGATCGGTTCTGAGACGCGATTTAACAGTCCGTCTGTGCTCCGACATCGTCAGATAGAAAATATCATAAGCAGTGCCCAAGGGATTGCAGTAGAGAGATATATGATATTGCAGGTTGTCTATCGAAATTGCATCTCTGGATAGGGGGACATCTAAATATGTGTCACCATTATAGTTACAATCTGTCCAATAGCCTCCGTAAATGACCTTAACGTACTCGAAAGTCATCTGTAATAAAATAAAATTTAAAAATATGCATATGTTAGATAGTAATAATTTTTTAAAATTGTAACATATCATTAACTTAAGAGAATTAAAGTAGGTCAATTTAAAATATTGAATTAAACAATACTAAATCCTAAATTATTCATTTAAATATATATAATATGACAATTAAACATGTAGTGATAGGTAAAATAATTCAATAAGCAATAATATAGTATTCACCGCCGGCTAAAGTGGCCGGAAATTTCCCACCGCCGGCGAAACAAGGCTGCCGGCGGTGAGAGAGATCCGACCATTTCCGCCGGCGGTGAATAGTGTATTATTGATCTAATCATTTTTTTACACTCAATTAATGTACTATGTTCAATTTAACAACAACATTTCATCAATTAAGAGATTAATTAAAGAAATTAAATTCAAACTATTATTTAATCAAGTACTAAATCCTAAATTAATCATTTAAATATATATAATATGATAATTAAACATGTAGTGATAGGTAAAATAATTCACTAAGCAATAATATAGTATTCACCGCCGGCTAAAGTGGCCGGAAATATCCCACCGCCGGCGACACAAGGATGCCGGCGGTGGGAGATTTCTGGCCACTTTAGCCGGCGGTGAATAGTGTATTATTGATCTAATTATTTTTTTACACTCAATTAATGGACTATGTTCAATTTAACAACAACATTTCATCAATTAAGAGATTAATTAAAGAAATTAAATTCAAACTATTATTTAATCAAGTACTAAATCCTAAATTATTCATTTAAATATATATAATATGACAATTAAACATGTAGTGATAGGTAAAATAATTCACTAAGCAATAATATAGTATTCACCGCCGGCTAAAGTGGCCGGAAATATCCCACCGCCGGCGACACAAGGATGCCGGCGGTGGGAGATTTCTGGCCACTTTAGCCGGCGGTGAATAGTGTATTATTGATCTAATTATTTTTTTACACTCAATTAATGGGCTATGTTCAATTTAACAACAACATTTCATCAATTAAGAGATTAATTAAAGAAATTAAATTCAAACTATTATTTAATCAGGTACTAAATCCTAAATTAATCATTTAAATATATATAATATGACAACTAAACATGTAGTGATAGGTAAAATAATTCACTAAGCAATAATATAGTATTCACCGCCGGCTAAAGTGGCCGGAAATATCCCACCGCCGGCGACACAAGGCTGCCGGCGGTGGGAGATTTCCGGCCACTTTAGCCGGCGGTGAATAGTGTATTATTGATCTAATCATTTTTTTACACTCAATTAATGGGCTATGTTCAATTTAACAACAACATTTCATCAATTAAGAGATTAATTAAAGAAATTAAATTCAAACTATTATTTAATCAAGTACTAAATCCTAAATTAATCATTTAAATATATATAATATGACAACTAAACATGTAGTGATAGGTAAAATAATTCACTAAGCAATAATATAGTATTCACCGCCGGCTAAAGTGGCCGGAAATATCCCACCGCCGGCGACACAAGGCTGCCGGCGGTGGGAGATTTCCGGCCACTTTAGCCGGCGGTGAATAGTGTAATATTGATCTAATCATTTTTTCACACTCAATTAATGTACTATGTTCAATTTAACAACAACATTTCATCAATTAAGAAATTAATTAAGGAAATTAAATTTAAACTATTATTTAATCAAGTACTAAATCATAAATTAATCATTTAAATATATATAATATGACAATTAAACATGTAATGATAGGTAAAATAAAATTCTCACCTCACTAATTGTTGAACACCTCTTTTGCAGTCTGTTTCCAGCCAACCTTTTCTGGCTTCACTTCGATTCTAGAATAATTCACGTAATGAAGTTTAAAATGTTAATTATCATGTACTAAACCTTAATTTATTGAAGAATTGCCGCTTACAAAATAAATTATTACCTCACTAATTCTTGAATGCCTCCTTTTGCAGTCAATTTCCGACCAAACTATTCTTGCTTCACTTCTATTCCGAACGAACCTTTTCTCCTTCACTTATCTTACACACACTTTTAAAATAATTACATGCGAATGTTTTTTTTTTTCCCTCTGATGGATAATTGAAATTTTTTACGTGTTTATGTAGTGTTTATGTATAGTATATATAGTGGAGATTGTTCAATAGCATAGGATACCTTCTTCGAATATTAATTCAAATACAGTTCCTACTTTAATAGAGAGCATGCATGACAATTTTTCATGGATGTGTCGAGTCGAGGGCCCGGACCTGAGTCGAGTACGGACGCATGCATGCATAGTAAATTCATATTAAAGTAAAAGCAAGAAAAAAATGATAATATCTTACCGACAAATAACCTAAGTGGACCCCAATTTTATATTTTTTTAACAAAAGAGGCATTTTTAACATATCTATTAAAAAATGGGTAGATTCAACATCTACAATTAAAAAAGGGGCAATTATAATTATTAAGACTTACAAAAAGCACCCTAAATTAAATTAATTAATTAATTAAAAACAAAAAGGTGCAAGAAGGAAGTGAAGTGCTGGAACATAGAAGAAGCAACGCCAGCAGCAAGACAGAAAGCGACGGAACCGCTCATCACCGAAATCAGAGCAAAACCCTAGTCGGCGACGGAATCATGAAGGCGATAGTGATCACAGAAGCAGGCGGCCCCGAAGTGCTGCAATTGCGAGAAGTGGAGGACCCGAAATTGAAAGACGACGAAGTTTTGATCAGAGTTGCCGCCACTGCTCTCAACAGAGCCGACACGCTTCAGCGCCAGGGCCGGCACCCTCCCCCTAAGGGCGATAGCGAGTTTCCGGGCCTTGAATGCTCCGGCGTCGTTGAAGCCGTCGGCAAAAATGTCCGCCGCTGGAATATCGGCGATCAGGTTCTCTTCTTGAAAATTTTTAGGTTCTTTGCAGCAGGTGTTTGACGAAATGCCTAACTGAGTCTCTGTTCTGATAAACATGGTTTGGATGATGGTTCGAGTGATTGATTCAATGTGAATTCAGCTTAATGATTAAGCTCTACTGTGATGATTGTGAAGTTCTGATATGGCTGTGTGTTATTCAGGTGTGTGCTCTTGTTGGTGGAGGAGGATATGCGGAGAAGGTAGCTGTTCCTGAAGGGCAAGTTCTTCCTATTCCACCCAATGTTTCTTTACAAGACGCAGCTAGTTTTCCAGAGGTAGCATGTACTGTGTGGTCCACCGTTTTCATGATGAGCCACCTCTCCAAAGGTGAAACTTTTCTGGTATGTTTCCCTTTCCATGTTTCTTATGTGTAATGATATATGCATCAAGTGCTGGGGTTTCAAAATCTTGATTATATTGAATCTTACAGAACTGTGTATTACTACTCTTAGTAATTTTGTTTCTGTAATCTGCTAGTATTAGCTAAAAATGGTGAATTCACATAATCACATGTAACCTCAGATACATGGGGGCTCCAGTGGCATTGGCACGTTTGCGATTCAGTTGGCTAAGTACATCGGAATCAAGGTTTTCATCACAGCAGGTTATTGAAGAGATAACATTCGCTCGTTGCGTTGTATGCTAGTAATTCTTCCGTACTTTATTGATGAAATGACTATCCCATCATACAGGAAGTGAAGAAAAGTTAGCAGCTTGCAAGGAGCTAGGAGCTGATGTTTGCATCAATTATAAGACTGATGATTTTGTTTCGCGTGTGAAGGAAGAAACAGGAGGCAAAGGTTGTATAATCAATTGCCTTAGTCCAGTTATGCTTGCTTGTTTCCTTTCTTATCCAATATAGGTTCCAATATCTAACTTCTAACTGTCCGATAACAGGTGTTGATGTCATTTTAGATAACATAGGTGCTTCATACTTGCAAAGGAACCTCGAAAGTTTGAACTTCAATGGCAGGCTCTTCATAATAGGTTTCATGGGTGGAACAGTATCTGAAATCAACCTCGGTAGTTTGCTAGTAAAGCGCCTTACAGTGCAGGGTAGCTTTCTTGAGCCTCTACATGTTTCTGTTTAGGTCAATCCATAGTTACCTACAACTTAATTTGAGTATTTACTATACTGAATAAATATTTATACATTACCTACAGCTGCTGGCCTGCGGACTAGGAGCGCAGAGAATAAAGCAATGATTGTAAGTGAGGTGGAGAAGAACGTGTGGCCAGCAATCGCAGCGGGCAAAATTAAGCCAGTGGTTTATAAGAGTCTTCCATTAGAAGAAGCTGCAGAGGGTCACAGAATCATGGAAAGCAGCAAGCATATAGGAAAGATTCTGCTTGTTCCATAAACATTCGGTTTCGGTATATTCTGCAGTAAGAATGTAAGATACGGATATATATATAATGTGTAGTCCTGTTAAAGTCTGTAATAAATAAAGCATCCGAAACAACTAGCAGTTGCCTTGTTCACCTAGTTTTGATGCATTTTGTAATTTTGAACTTGTTTATTTCAATCATAGGCATTGCCAGTTTAATTTACATAGAGAGGACTTGTTACGCATCCTTGCTCGAGTAACTGGGAACGAGGGGGGAGATGATTTTGAAATGCAATCGGTACAAATACACAAGGACTTGGATCTTGAAACTTGAGAGCTGTAAGTTGGCACACAGCACAGTTCAAAACGCAGTCGACTTGTCTCAACCTCGACAAAGAGCTTCGATGGCCAAGGTTTTGAGAACATTTGGACAAGGATCTTTGAGTGTCTCCATGGGAACCGGAATCGAGCATCTTTCCTTGCCAATGCAGACCTGCACCGATACCAAACGTTTTTAGCTTAAGCTTTACCTCTTCAAATGCAACATATACAGCAATGATTCAACAAGCTTGCATCGATGTTAGCCACGACTGGGATTATCTTTCCTCGTCTAATTTCAATCTTTTGTATGCAAAACAGTCTAAATAGCAACAAAATTACCTGATTAACAAGTGACGAGACATCGGCATGGCAAGTCCCTGAGTAGAAAGCTCCACAACTTCCTTGAGGGTTCCCAAGGCTAGCAAAGCGAATAGCAGAAATTCGGTATCCTCCTTCACAACTCAGTTGAAGTTGTGGAGTAGTGGATGCAAAACCTACTCCTCGTTCCCACATATTGACCGGTGGAAGATCGCCCTCTGCTACACGCCCGCATATCACTTGCCCGTTTCTAGCGACCACAGAGATTGTGGTAGGGTCGCCACCAAGCTCTTCATGGACGACAAGCAAGTTTTCACCCGATTGTAACCACGAACGTGGAACATGATACCTATGCAAGACTCATTAGTGAAAATTTTAGTTTGCGAAGCAAGAACTGAGCTATCAACATGGAGAAAGGCAACAAAGAACACTTTCCATTCTCATCTTGATATCAATGACATTACAGTGAACAGATGAAGTAGTTGATTTGTGAAGATATTCGTAAGCTCGAAGTTTTGGAAATGACGTCTGCTTACAATGTTTGAGCAGGTTGACCGCAATTTTTCAGACATTTCGAGGCATCATAAGTTCCTCTATAGTCGCAATGCTCTGAGCATCCATTTGATGGTGACAGATATTGAGACCAATAGCGCCCTATACTCACACCGTTGACCCATGCTTGGCCTTTCCCCATGCCCGAAAGATTTAACGAAACAGGGCTGTTCCCTTCTGGTGCAAGGAACACCGTCTAATAATACAGGTAAAAGAATATGTCAAATCGAGCATGTTATTTTTCATCTATGTCATGTGTGTGTGTACGAGCGTGCTGTAAATCCAGGCCTCGTGTAATCATACATTACAAAATTTGCCTATATGCATATATGATCCTAAAGATTTCGAGTTTCTCCAATCCTAAGATTGATTGATTACCTTGTACCATATCAAACTGTGATTGATTGGTAAATCGCCTTCTTCTGTCCATATTGAACTATTCGCGAGAGAGAGATTTTGCAGTCCAAGATATTCGCCTTCGAGTCCAACCTGGATTTACGCGAAAGTTGTGGATTAATAGTTGTCACAAGACTCACAACTAAAGATGATGAGTTACATAATTAAATATTTGCTAGAAGTACAAGTGATGGTTCTTTTCCCATTTTGTGCGACAGAAACTTGAAATCCACTTCAAGTAGTATACTATCACATATCTTGTATGTAATAATTTGATTAACAGAAGTATAAACAAACTACCTGATAGGTCCATTTTTCAGAAGAAAGATCGTCTCGTGAACCCTTCAATCCAGCCAGAACAACAGACTGTATTCCTGCCCCTAGGATGTCGAACCATGGTCCGTAATTCTGTAGAAAAATGGTCCAAACATCATCAAATTGTATATTTATTGAAGCCAACAATGATGATCAAGCTAACTATCCGAAGCAGAGAGAGAGAGAGAGAAACGCGAACACCTCTTACCTGCAAACCAATCATCATACTCAGTATATCTACGGTGTTGCTTCCACTATGAAAGTCGGCCTTGGCACTCAGTATGAAGCTGGCATCATCATGATTTCCATAATCAAATGCTGAGAGCAAGAGATTGCAATTCAATTTCAGATTAAAATATTTTATCGAGAACAATAACCAAAAACAAAACATTTGCATGCTCTTGGAACAATCAGAAAACGCATGTCAGTGGATAGAAACTGCAAGAACAAACAGGTAGATATTAAAACTAATGATAGATATAGCACTTATGTGTGCACAAAAGTAACCATTCGTTTGAACTCAAACACATGACGTAGAGAACAAGAGCAATTTCACAGATCAATTTTGATAATAGCTATGTATAATTACTGAGTTGAACTGCCATGTAGGCTCACCTACTGGTTGGTTGTTAACAAACAGAAGAGCTGCATGTCCCAAGCTCCCAATAACCAAACCTACTTCTTTGGTTTGATTTTGTTTGTTATCGGCATCAACATTTATGCTGCCATGTAGAGAACAATATCAAGTTCAATATATTTCATATCGCCATCCGATTCTATAGAGGCAAATGCAATGTGGAAAAACTTTAAATTTCTCAAAACTGCTGACATGTCTTGGATTGGTCAAGGTTCGTCTCGGATTATATGGTAGCCACAATAATATCATATTACGTACATCAAGTATGAGCCTACTCATAATCATTTCATCCTATTATAGCTGCAAAACTCAATGTCAACCTTTATTTTCTCAGGTTTGATGATTGCAATACTTGGAATCTTGGAGAATCGCTTCATTTACAGGCAGGCTTCTGTTTCATGAAAATTAATATAGTAGAGTGGAACATGTAAAAACAACAAAAAGAAAACGAAGCAATTTACCTTATCGTATACCAGAGAAAATCACTTGTATCTTTTGTTGTATTTATCTGCTCTAGCAAACCCGATGCCACAAATGAACTGTTGCCCCAAACACCCACCTTTTCCTTGTACCAACTCCAAGATGCTGATGACAGTGAAGACACATCCATGGTGATGTTCCGAGTTAAAGATTCATCATCAAGAGCTATTTGTGAAGCAACCTTGTCCATCACAAATAAATGGAATAATCTCCATAAGATTCGAGAACTAAGCATATCCAAATATTTCAGAAGACGGCCGAAAAGTTTGCAACTCTTATGTAGAAATGGACGTGTTTTAAAGATGTTTGTCACAGCTAAAGATAATGCCATAAGTAAAATAAAGTTAACAAGAAATGAAATGACAAGTCTTCAAACTTAAATTGAAATGAAATGTTCATGACATATACCTTAGCTGTGTTGAATACAACATTCACGCAGTCTGGAAGAATGCTCACGGACCATGCAGGAAGAAAATAAGATTTACCACTGAAATTCACAGTTGCATCCGAAGAGCTATCGTAATTGGCAAGAAAGGCTGCACAGTCATTGGAGGATATGTAGTATACATGTGCCTGATGGCAGATACGAAGGTTAAGTTTCCTATTCGACAAAAATATTCTTGCTTCATAAAGTTCTCGGTCCAATAAATGGATAAGAGAAATACATATGCCATATTCATCGACCACTTAGCTGAATAGTAGCAAGATAAAACATACCTCAAGATTCTCACCAAGAGAAATTTGGGTTGCATTTGCATTGACCAAATGTTCTTCACATTGTTTAATTGCAAGATGAAGGTCACGCAGGTGACCCCACTTTGGTTGGTTGATAAAACCTGCATAAATGATTTCATTAGATGAAATTTACGTCTTAATTGAGTTAGCACGCTAAAATTAATCTTCAAATTTTGTTGCATGGTCTGCGTCCCTGAGCCAAAACCTTATGAACCTCGATATGTTAGGCTATCATCTCTATGATACTTTGACTCTAGAGAGAAACTCCAAGCATGAACAAAAAGCATGGGTCCATTAAAGAAGGAGCATACACATCATCAAACAACGACGTAAAGTAAAAAAAAAAAAAAAACATTTAGACTGGATCAGAATGTTTACCATACTCATTGATTGGAGCATCATAGTTGTAGCTAGTTGCAATCAAAGGTCCTCCTGCTGTCCTACCAAAGTTGGTTCCGCCAAAATACTGCAAACATTATTCGGCAAAGTCCTATTTCAGAGATATTGCATTTAATCAAGTATTGCAAAATATCTCCTGTTGTAACTAACCATGTAATAGTTCTGGAAAGTGCCACCTCTTTCAAAAAAGCGTGCAACAGCAAAAGCCAAGTCTTCAACGGGGCGGTAAGGAACAGCATATCCGAATGCTTGGAACCTATGAAATAGCATATCACTACTGAACTCTCGAAACATAAAAGAAGAGAATTATGTAGTTTTACCATCCAACATAGTTCTCAGTCCACATTGATGGCTTGGATGGTGAATTTGGAGTGAACCCATCACAGTAAAACCCGTTGCAAGTATTTATCTGCATCATCAAGTGTTTCTTCGTTAAGCATTTGATCCATACAATTACAGTAACAAATTTGTAATGCATATGAGATTCATTCTTACAACTGGATCAGGTGCATCCAATTGTTGACACATCACCCAAGGAACAGAAGTATTAAGCGCTACAGCCGTTTCTGCAGCCCATTTGACATATAGTGCTCCATCTACTCCATAAGCCGCTTCTACATTTCCATATTCGTTTTCCACCTATAACAACGTGCACCCTCTCTGAAATAGTAATTCTACATTCATTTGCAAGTACATGTGGAACATATTCCATATTGAGCAAACCTGTGCAAGAATAATAGGCCCTCCTTGTGATGCAAATAGTTTTTCATCCTTCATCATGTTTACTATTTTGGCAAGAAAACGCTCCATTTCTCTCTGCATTCACACAGATACTTGAGTATTTTAAGTTTATCCATGAAGAAACCAATGGAAATTAAAACGTAAGGAAAGCACCTGGAAAGGATCATTTTTTGTACGAAATTGTATTCCGGGAATGAAATGCAACCACATTGGGAATCCCCTGTTCATACAAGATATACTATAAGACAAGGGTAAAGCTTACATAAACACTTAAACTGAATAACTTCATCTTTGCTTCAAGATAGACTCCCAGATTTATAAAAAAATAAATAAATAAAAATAATAATAATAATAATAATAATAATAATAATAATAATAATAATAATAATAAATTCACTTCGTATTTTATCAATAATGAGCTTCACAATGCATTTCTAGCAGGCCATAAAGCGAAAATTATTGCTTTAAGAGACATCAATGACACTCATGGTACAGATGATGGAGACTGAATGCAAGACTAACCCATAGTTCCACTCGGCACAAGCATAGGGTCCGATTCTCAAATGCACAAAGAGACCAGCTTTCTGAACTTCCTTCACGAATCGTATTAGGTCGAACCTGCCTTCAAATGAGTACTACATACCGAAAGAGTCAGAAATGTCGAATGAGAATGAAGGAAGAATAATTTACTATATCCATGTCATTTCCTTCTGTGCCAAATGAATGCATCTATAGAAAATCGACTGCATAATGAAATCTCAGCTATGAGAATCGAAACAGAATCTATGTCTCCACCTATAAACTCCTCTCAGAGAAAGCCTTAAATCCAAATCAATCTTGAAAACCAGCTATTCAACTAAGAAATCAACTAGAGATAGCCAAAAATCAAGAAATTAAGCATCCACACTCGAATCCCTTCAACTAATTAACTTTGGCAATGGAACATACAAACACAAATCAATCACAAGAAAACTGTTTAAGTTACACACCTCTCCTTTCACGGGTTCATGATAATTCCAGAAAACATAAGTCTCTATCACGTCCAGCCCTCCTTCCTTCGCCTTCCTAGCAATTTCTGGCCATACCTTCAAATTCCGATTTTCTCTTTCAAAACCTCAAACAAACGAATCATCAACAAAAATAAAAAAATTAAAAAAAAATCACAGCTTACTTCTGGTGTAGTTCGCGGGTAATGCACAGACCCAGACTGCAAGATTCTCCTTTTTCCATCAATGACCAATGCCCTGCCATCATAACTCACGGCCGTCGAAGCTGCAGTTCGGAATAAATTACAAGCAAACAGTAAAATCGCAAAGAGAAGTGCAGAAAACATGTTCTTTCCGAGATTAGACAACAGAAATTACTCAATTAGCACCAAAGTGAAAGCACCCATAACCGAACCTCATATATACTATTATCCGAACAATGAATGGAAGAGCAGATGCGGGGCAGTGTTTTGGAGTAGTTGTTGCGAGCGATGACGACGAGTAAGAACGGAACAAGACGGTCTGAAAATTTTGGAATTACTGGGCTGAAATCGCGAGTGGAGAAAATTTGTCGGTATTCTTCAAACTTTGTTTCTTGGCCATTGCCTTTGGAGCATCAACCTTGTTTGTGATTGCGACGTAGAGAGATTGAATACTGTACATACAGTTACTATCGATTCTTAAAATAAAATAAAAAATATAAAAAACTGGGCATTGAAACTACAACAAAAGGTCAAAAAAATAGAATGTGATGTAGTTTTTTTACAATTTAATAATCGGGCAAAATTCATGTTAGAACTTGGAAGTGGGAAGAGGAAATAGAGGGAGAGGGAGAAAAGTAATGGCCGACAGAAGCACGTGCGAAATTACGAAAGTGAAGTGGTGCATAGATAAAGAGAGGGGAGGAGTATGTCGATTTCTTCTACAGGAAATCAGCGGTTGTTGCAGCGGCCTCATGTAACACGTGTTACATATTTATTTTAATCACATTTTTTTAGCTTGGGCCCCATCTGAACTTTCTTTTCTATAATTTCTTGGGGGGGGGGGGGGGCATTTTGCATTGCCGTATGCTTTTCGTGTTTGAATTATATTTCCCATTATTATATAAGAATCGCCAAAGACCGCTGCTTTTCTCCTTCAAACTCACCTCAATTCTCTCTCTCTCTCTCACATTAGATTCATCTATTGATCATGAAACGCAACTGTAATTTGGAGCTTAGGTTGGTGACGCCATCCGTCTCCTACCATTCTGCTAAATGTTTTGACTTGAAAAGGTTAAAAACGGAGGATGAAAACCCAGACAAATCGACGCAGCAGCTAACAATCTTCTACAACGGCAAGGTTGCTTCTTGTGATGCTACAGAACTCCAGGTACCTATCTTATCCTTCACCTTCCAAAAATAAAATAAAAAAGTTTGCATTTTTTTTTTTTAAATTAGGGTGATCGAATATTGAAATAAATTTAATTGGCGCAGGCTAGAACAATCATATCGATGGCGAGGCGAGAAATAGAAGAGAATAACGGTCACGGAACGCCGTCCTCGGCGGCGGCGGCGATGAAGTCGCCAGTGTACAGCGCGGCAACCGGCATGTCAATGAAGAGGTCGCTGCAGAGATTTCTGGAGAAGAGAAAGAGTCGAGCCCTCTCAATATCTCCCTACCCGATTACTAGACGGTAGATCACCATTATTATTATTAATTATTAATGATTAATAATTACTGATGATTAGATGTTTTAGAGTCAGTGATGCATATTAAGTTGATAAGTGATTGTATTGGGAGTAGATATTATAGTTATTATAGTTAATGGGTATTACTTTATTTTTATTTATTTATTGAGGATTTTTGAGTTGTGAATTAGTTGTAAATTTTTGTAATCCGTGTAATTCAAAATATGTTATACTTTGATATCAAAAATATACACAGCATAATATAATCATGAAAGCAATAAACCAACACAAGCAATTGGGTAACCTAGTTCGGTAATCAAACACACCTACATCAGGGTTCTCAACTCAAAAAGTCAATCCACTATATAGAACTTCAGGGATACAAGTATACCACACAAAAGTCACCGCTACTTGTACACTCCTCACCCATCTTACGCTCTCCTCTAGTAAACTTGAAGTTGCACTACTCCTGAACATAACCAAGACTAAAAACCGCAAGTTCTTGGACTTTCCCTAAGGATCTACCCTCAAATAAATAAGAACTCAATAAACTATCTGAGACAAACTCTGTTATTCGTTACAAAGTTTGTTCCATATTTACATAAATATTATTGGAAAAACGAAGGGACTCCCAACAGACTCAATATAACTCTCGGCACTACATCGTGCGAGGATAACAATAGAAGCACTCGACTCTCTCAGCCACCTCGGCTTACACACCTTGAATGAAGAATTCACCTTGTATTTATAGATCAAAAAACAGAGTCCTTCTCTAACAAGGAAACTTGCAGAGGCACTTTCCTTATTGAATCCTTGTTGAATAAGGAGTCCTTCCTTCTTCAATTTCTTGCAGCACACGGATATCCCCATAGTATATATCCAATATTTATTTCCATATCTCAAAAGATATTATTTGGATCTTCAACTCTCGATAGGAAACTCCAAAAAATCTTCAAAGATAATATTCGATCTTCTTTTCTTATTTCTTTAAGAAAAGAATCTCGATCTTCTCAGTCCAATAGGAATCTTCAAGGTCCAGTTATACAAATCATTCTTCTAGCTAGACTCTTTGAGCATGTTTCTCTCCATGTGAAACACTTATTAAAAGATATGCACAACGGAAATATATCGTGTTCACTTGCAATCAACTACATAAATATGTCAATTCATAATGAGTAAATTCCATGCACTCACAAGTTGCAGTAGTAGAATTCAATTTATTTATTTATTGGTCAGCTTGAATTTTTTACAATTTTTTTTCCAGAGAAATATGTATCCTTAATACTTGTAAGGAAATATTGTAGTTTAATCAAATGGGATGAAATTTAACTATATATTAATTGGGTTAATACGTTGATTGTAGGGTAAGATCATCATTTCCAAATAAAATTTGAAGAGGAAGATGATGACTTACAGTAATGTTTAAATTTTTGTCAAATATACTTATATGAAAGAGAACACTATATATACTGTGGTGTAAAATATACTCCATATATCTTTGAGTGAGTAATTTTCCCCTATCCATCGTGGACATGCTTAATATGCCAATGGATGAGGTGACAACATTTTATTTAAGGAAAAAAATTAATTAGTATACCTTATAAAAATAAACTCTAAAAAAAACTAAACCTTACTAAAAAAAACTAAACCCCAAAAAGAAAAATTATTGACGTGACACTGCCATATCAGCCGTGGGAACATTAAGCGTGCGCACAGTGGATATGGAGCATTTCTCATCTTTGAGTTATATTATATAGTGGAGGATAAAAAACAGTAAATTTAATATTGCATCAAAGAAAGGATATAGAATTGTAGTTGGTATATTCATCAAAGGAAGGATATAGAATTGTAGTTGGAATTTTACTTGAGCAAGAAGCAAAATAAATTAGTTTGAATAGAATTCCAGCGCCGACATAAAGTAGAGGAAGATGCAAGTGATACGAGGTTTCTCTCTCTTGAATTCATGGTGAATTTTACTCACAGATTAACGCGGTGCAACGCGTGTACTCTGCACCCGCAACCAGTCAATGCCACCGTCAACTCCAGCTCATCAATCGCTTTCTTCCAGCAAGCCCCCGCCAACGCAAAAACTACTGGCCTTCCCCTTTCATAACTCCAAAAAAAAAGGACGAACCAAACATTAAAAATATAAATAAATAAATAAAAAGAGACAATTATTGACGAGGCCGAGCAGCAGCACCAATCCGAGTAAAAAGACAATTTTGCCATCCGATCCGAACCCGAATCCTCATCTTGAAATTGATGCCTCTATTCTTAGAAGTGGGCCAAGCCCAATTTCTCGATCCAAAGCGGCCCAATATGAAGAAAAAAAAAATAGAAGAAGATGCGTTGAGATAAAAATGGCGTGTGGTGGAAAACACCAGTCAACGCATGGAGCTGCTCTATCTCCTCTGCTCCATTGTCTCCACCACAATCACCTCCCTCCTGCTATCCCTCCTCCTCCCCTTCCGCTACCTTCTCCGCCGTGTCTCCGCCGTCGATCCCTTGTTGGACCACCGTAGCTCCGTCGCTCTCTACGAGGGCACCGTCTGGCACGAGCGCCGCCGCCCTGTCCACCACTCATTCCGCTACTCCGTCCGCTATGCCTTCATCGATCTCGACAATGCGCCGTCTCCGCCGCCCAACCACCTGTCCGCCGACGAAGCACGTTCTATTTCCGATACTAATGGACCAGTGTAACCTTCCTCTTCACTTCAGCTTTATTCACATTGTAGCATCTTCGCCTCTTTGAATTCTGCGAATTTGCTCTTTAGTTGAACTTCTGCTCTCTTATATTAGATGTAGAGGAAATGAAATTTGATTCCTAATTTTGACATTTGCGGATTATTCAAGAGATAAATCACGTTGAAATATTTAATGTGCAACTGTTTTATTCATAATTTGGTAAATTTCGAACAGAGAACTGATTATGCAAAAGCATACTGCATTAAGTAGCCTGTACTGATTATCTTAATGTGATAAACTTTCAGTGAAATGGAGATAGGGTACTGATGAACTATTGATAAATAGATGCCAATTTAGTTTATGCAAGGAGCTGCATTTGCATTTATAGTTGTTATAGACTGATGAAACTACATTGGATTACCAGTTTTCTGTTGACAATACCTCCAAGCGTGGGATATGAACAAAATCCCTTGAGTTTGTACTATTGCTATGATGTTGAAGGCAAAATCCAAACTCTTAAGAAATGCATTGCTGAGGTTAGTTGCCAAATTTCCAATTAAAAGTATATATTTCTTGAATAAAGCTTATATTAATTCTTGATTACATCGATTCAAACTTGCTTCAGGTTACTAATACGCCTTGGGGCGAAAGGGTGACATTTCTATTCGATCCGAACTTAGATGTAGTCCCCAAGCCTCTTCATGTTAGCCCTTTCATGGTTGGTTACAACACCTTTGTAAAGTATGATGATTGTCTTATTTGAGTTTCAGTTCATTTGGGTTTTTACAATTTGCTTATATTTTCTTCTCTAATATACTAACAACAGGACATGATGGGGAACTGGAGCTTGAGAACAAATGAACCAGCTGATAATCTGCATATAGTTATATCAGTACAACACCCGGAACTGGGTAACTACTTCACTGCATCACTGACGGCTAAAAGAGTTTCATCTTCAGACTTAGAGGATCATTCATGGTTCTTCTGGTTGATGCCCCACAAAGTCGCGTTATGGATATATTGGCATGTAAGTGCACTATTAGACTTGTTTCTCTTTTCATTACAAAGTTTATGGTTGAGGGCCTTCAACTATACGTGTGCTGAAGCAGGATCAAGAAAAGCCTTTTTGTTTATACTGAATTTTATTGCCTGCTTGTAATATCTGCCTTAGTGTTTCTGGGTTCTTGAGGCTGAATGATTGATATAATTTTGGCCTTCGATCATATGTATGCTACAGCATGATCAAGAAAAGCCCTTTACCTTATACCGAATCATACTGTCTGCTTGTATTATCTGCATTGGTGTTTCTTGGTTCTTTAGGGTGAATGAAAATTCAGGCCTTCAACCATATGCGGTCTTCAGCATGATCGAAACTGAATAATTTTTTATAAGTGTGCTTGTATTTTCTGAATTTTAGATATATTTCCCGAAGGGAGTTGGAATAGACAAGTTTGAAGTTGTTAACCTGGTCTTTTAATAGTTTTTCTTGATCTGTTGTCCTAGGCTCTCAAACTTTGGTGGAAAAACGTTTCGTTTATTCAACACCCAAGATATCAAAATCCAACATATAGAGAGGACGCTTTGAAACGCAATGAGAATATCCATCTCTGTCCCTCATTTGGAAACACAGGGGCACTCGACCTTCAAAGAGATGGAACGAAGGTATCAAACAATCGCTGCTTCACTTGGACTGATGCCAAATGGCCGTGGTGCTGAATCTACCGATGTAAGTCCGCGTTCTTGTATCCACAGATTAAAGCCTCAACAAAATGTGCAATGCATATAAGATTTGTGACTGCAATTCTGATTCTTTGCCATGTAATATAAATATTTGATTGTTGTGATAGTAAATTCCTTCTTCAAGTGCTTTTGCTCTCGTTTCTTTAATTGGACCAAGTATTTCAGGCAATTGCAATGGCGTCTTTATTTTGTCATGTTAGAAAATAACGAATTTGTGTATATTTGAAAGGAATCCAATCACATTTTTTTTTTTTACATATTTTGATAATATGCATCAGATCGCATTTTTCCCATATGGATTCATAATATCGGCCGAAAAATCAACTAGTTTTACTTTTTCTCGGAACATAAGGCGTTAAACACGAATGATAACGCAACCGCTGCCATTTTGCTTATTCTAATTTCTTAGAGTTAATATCTACATGAAACAATTGTAGACCAAAAAAAAAAATCAAAATCAAAAATGGAAAATGGAAAATTTACTTTTAACTTTAAATTTTTTTACAAACATTCAACGCCCAAACATCCGTTGACTTCTCTGCCCTTTTTTCTGTAGGTTGTTGACTTTTCCTCAACTCTTACCGTTGAAGGTTGAACCATCAACGATTCTCTGCGCCAAAAAATAATTTTCTCAGTCTTTTTATTCAGTTCTTCGAAGTTTTATTAGTTTCCTTTTTCTTCCTCAATTACTCTCCATTAAAGAAAAAACTGCAATTTATACGGAAGCATCAGATTTCAAGTTGCGGAAAGCCATGGATTTCGCAAATATGGATCGGCGGCAGCTGACGCTGGCCGGCGCCGGATTCTCGGTGATGCTGAGTCTGCACTACAGCTTTCAGCTGCTGTCGCAGCACCTTTTTTACTGGAAGAAGCCCAAGGAGCAGAGAGCTATACTCGTACTCATACTCATGCCGCCGGTTTACGCCGTTAGCTCCTTTTTCGGATTCATCGATCCGAGCGGCAGCAGATCGATTTTGATGCTCTTGGACTCCGTTAGAGAACTCTACGGCGCTGCGGTGCGTCCTTCTTCTCGTTTTCCTTTTTTTATTTGGTAGCTATAGCTGTATGTACTGATGTGGAATTTTATGATTTTTGTGCGTCGATGGAGCAGGCGATTGCGGTTTTTTTGGGTTTGATGTATAGCTATTTGAATATCTCGATTAGCAGTAATTTTGTGGCTGATGAGATGAAGGGGAAGGAGATTAGCCATTTGTTTCCGATGACTCTTTTCCTGGTAAGGTTTTCCCTCTGTTCAGAGCAGTCGATTGTGTTTTCTGGTGTTGAATTTCATGGATTTGTTACTGATTGAGGAAGAAAGGACAGTAAATTTCTAAGCCCTAAAAAATTATTGGGTTTTTTTTGTACTTGTATCTGAGATTTATCGTCGATTCTCACCCGATTGGTGCTAGTTAGGAGGGAGAAAATAAGAAAACTAGGGTTTCTGCTGCTACATTTGAGCTTAGCTCATTAGTTAATTCCAATAGAGTTAATTGGGGTTATTGTAGATTTTGAATGTGTGTCTAAGAAAAGTTTGTTTTTTTCTGGAAATATGCAGCCTAGAAAGAGTCATTTGAATCAGCAGACACTGAGACTGCTAAAGAACTGGATATGGCAATTCGTGATCATTCGTCCCGTTTGTTCTATCCTGATGATAACGTTGCAAGTTATGGGGATGTACCCCAGTTGGCTTAATTGGGCATTCACCATTGTTCTCAGTTTGTCAATTTCCTTGGCCATGTATTCGTTGATCGTCTTCTATCTTGTCTTTGCCGAAGAATTAAAACCACACGAGCCACTCTCAAAGTTTATCTGCATCAAAGGGATTGTATTCCTCGGTTTTTGGCAGGTAAACGCAGCCTTAGCTGTACAGCCTGTACTTATTGATGTGAAATTTTCGATGAGTAGGTTTTTTGTACACATTCTATATGCCGTGCTTAACGTGTGTTCTGCTTTTATACCTAGTTCTGTTTGTAGAATTTGATTAAGGTATATATTTTTCTCTCTGCCTACTTATGTGAAAAAAGTACATTATTAGATACTAATCTTGTTATTATCATAATTTGCCTCTTGATGTTTAATTGCTTCTCTTTTGAATCCCTATGCTTGTTTCTGTAAATCTGGTAGAATTTTAAATACTTCTTTACCAATAGGGCTTATATGAAAGAATTATTTTTGAAATTTGCTAAATGTCCTGATGAAATGCAGGGAGTGTTACTTGACATCCTAGTTGCAAAGGGCATTATCCAATCTCATCATTTCTGGTTAGACACAGAGAACATATCAGCAGCAATTCAGAACATCCTAGTGTGTGTCGAGATGGTGATCTTCGCTGTACTCCACCAATACGCGTATTATGTTACGCCTTACAGTGGAGACTTCGAAGGTAAACTAAAGTTGCAGAAGGACCGGAAATGATGCAGGATCGAGATTCCTCGTATGCAGATAGAAGAATACTGAACTTTTCCAGATCTGTTCTTGCAGTTTGTAAGGGTTTTGAATTCTATACAGCACCACTTTGAGCCTTTTGTTGTAATGAAATCATATGTTAACTGATCTTAAATTACCTCAATTCCAGCCATTGCTTTCTTGAGTAAGCTTTCTTAAAAAAGATTATTCGACAATTCTGTTGCATTTTCTTGAATCTCTTAGAATGAGAAGTAAAGATTCTCAATTTGAAGATTGTAAAATTTACAGAAACTTTTATTACAAAGAAAAAAGTATAAATTCTTTTCAGCCTTTACAAAGAGGGACTAATATTCCAGAATTTGTTAGCACTGCACCAGCTTTGAACCCTTGTAAGAGAAGAGGCGCACTGCATTTCCATAACTCAGTTCAGCCACCTCTTTCTCCTCCATTTCGAGTAAACGAGCAACGTAAGCGAGTATATGATGAATGTTTGCAGGATGATTGACATTCTCTTCGTCTTGAAATCGCTCCTTCGAAGTATCTTCTTCCTCGTTCAGATCGGCTGTCTCAGTCTTGACCTTGAATAGAGAATCCGGATCGACTGAGCTTGGTCGAGCATCCGGTGCATCCGTCTCCAACAGAATCCTCTCACGAGGAACGGATTTCAGCATTTTCTTCGCCTTGCTTTCTTTCATCGACATGAGAAACCCAGAAAACGAAAAGTAAGCACCAAGCTTAGATAACTCGGGGACCATTTCAGCGGAGCCAAGAAACGAGTGCAGAACAAGACCAGAAGGGAAAGGCCCCTCGGATTTCAGTATCTCAAGAAGATCACTGAAAGCACGGACACAATGAATCGAAGCTGGCTTGTTCATCTCCTTCGCGAGCTGGAGCTGCAGTCGGAAGACTTCGACTTGATCTGTGAAATCAATCGTCTTCCCGAAAGACCCTTTGTCCAAACCCATCTCTCCTACCGCAGCAGAGGGCGTGGATGCAAGGAAATCTTTCAAAGTTCTCAGCCAATTCGGGGTTCTATCGGATATAAACCACGGATGAAGGCCGAAGTTCGGAACAACCGCGGGATGAGCTTCGCTCATCTCCTTCACCAAATGCCAGTCCTTCTCAGAGACTCCATTAACAGCGAAGTGAAGGACACCGGTATCAACGGCCTCCTTTATAAGTCGAGGAGCCACGTTCAAGATTCGAGAATCTTGTAAGTGACAATGGGAATCGAAGAGTTTAATCATCGGTCAAAATCCTCTTCCCTTATAGTTATGGATAGAGCTCGAAGAGCGAAAGCTGCAAGGCGAGAAACTGTCACCATAGGGAACATGTGAATTTTCGCAAACAGCTAAGGAGGAGAAGTGATGATTTCCAAATCGATTCCTCCTCAATTGAATGAAATTTTAAACTAGAGAGAGAGAGAGAATGACAAAGAACTGCATAAATTCTACCCAAAAAAAACAGATAACTGCATAAGCACAGAATGGATCTAATTTGCCCAGATTTTTGAATCAACACGAAGAGGAAGGAGCAGAGCAACAAATGAATGTGAATTGCTACACAAACAGCCAATTTACTCTCACAATCAGGAAAAGAAAAACAAAAACATAAATTCGATGAACTCAACTGCCCTAGTTCTAGCAACAGATAGTGCAAACAATACTTCACCATCCTATCAAAATTGATGAAGAATGAAGACTGAAATTCGATGGGTAACAGTAAATATTAAATAATAATAATTGAGAAATAGATATAGAAGAAATGGAGGAGAGAGAAACCTGGTGAGCGAGGGATGAGAGCAATCCGCGGCGGTGTGCTACAGTGCAACTCCAGCTTACAGCCGCGAAAGAAGTTACGATGGCGGTGACTTTTTCTATTTTCCCGTATTACCCTCGTCTTTTCTGTTTATACCAATATTGCCCCGCGAAAAAAGAGAGCTTTTTTCTTTTCTTTTTTTTGAAATTTAAAGGAAAAACTTTTATTTATGAGCTGGTTCCACTAAGCCCAAATCAAATTTGGGCTTTTCAAGACATAAAATACGGATCAAAGTTTTGGATTTTGCTTTGATTAATCCACGTAAATACGAGTCCATCAAAATTTAAGTTCTCTTCAATAATAGTCGAATTAAATTTTAACAAAATACTACTACTTAATAAAATCACATTTGAGTCATTTACCGAAAATGAAGTTTTTGTTTTTCATTATAGTAGTCGTTCGTGCATGTGATGATTTAATCTATATATTGAATAATGATGTAATCGGCATCAAACTCAATATTTACGTACAACATGCATTGATGACCTAAATATTATCTACTAATTAACCAAATTGCATGCATGCATGGTCTCATTTCATTTGCATGAGCTTCCAAAATATGGAGGCAACAAAATCATGGGATCATATATTGGTTTGTGGCTATAAAATGCAAGAAATTGAGGCTCTTGTTCACCAATGGGCACTAGTAGTTTAATTAATTTGAGGTGTATTTTATTTTTATTTTTATATGAGTGAAATAGGAATCTTGGTGATCCTATCCAATCGAGCATCATCCATTTTGTTCTCATCAATCGATATGAAGTGGATGTGGCTCGTTTGGATACCATTACTCTCGATTCTTCTTAAACCTTCTTTCCATATTCACACCCTTCAAAAAATAGTTTTCCATGTAATAAAACAAAATTAGCATTCTAATTTATTTAATAAAGGTTGCACATGCACTAATTAGTAATTACTCATGCCTCCTCATGTGACCTATGTGCTTTTCTTTTCTTTTCCAGTTGTCTGTGATACATGTGTTTCGTCCATTTTGAACGTGGACCTTACATTCATTATTTCATTTCCACCTCAAAAGTCAATCAAAATATATTTTTATATTTATTTTACTTTAATATTTATTTACATTTAAGTGAAACTCAAATATCACTTTAATGCCGAAAGATACTAAGCACCTAAATGCGGGGAGAATCAACATGCAATTATAAAAATCAACACTAAATCTCAAAATCTTAAATGGAGTATAAGAGTTCAAAAACTTGTTCTAAAGTAGAACAAAAAATCAAAATTGTGGTCAATTTTCGCACACTCGAGTACCAATTGAATTGCAGGGAGGAAGCAGCTGTCTTTTTCCAATTAGGGCTACGGCCATCCATAGCCAACCTCTACAGAAATAGATAAAGAGAAGCATTTGTTTTAAAGCTTTTGGTCGGTGACTCCACTTCCTCTCAACCAATCGGAAGCTACCGCACGATGTCGTTTTCAGACGCAAAATTATTTTTATTTTGGATTTTTGTTTGGTAATGAAATTCCAGTGTTTTTGCCTTTTTTGTCACTGAGAAGGAAGAGGTTGGAAACGAAGCAACACCACTTGGTTCAGCTTTTTCTATTTTATTATAATAATTATTATTATCTTAATGAAATTAAGACCATTTATTTGCTTGTGACTAATTTGTATTCCAATTAAGTCAGTCAAAGATATGGATGAGATATGAGTGTGAGAGGAATTATCCAAGAGTTAATTATGTGAAAATACACTAACTTTTTTACCAAAATTCCATTTTTTTCACGAATTTTCAAAAGTTCGTGTAAATACACGAACTTTGATAGAAATTCCATTTTTTCCACGAACATTCAAAAGTTCGTGTAAATACACGAGCTTTGACAATTGATCAATTTTTTTACGATTTTCAGAAAACCTAAGATGTACGATGATAAAATGATGCTAATCGAACGACATTGTCACAAACCACACGATGTCGTATGTTGAACATGTCATCACTCGTAATTTAAAATGTATTACACATAGTATCCACGTCAATAGAAGTGTTGCCGGAGATTGAAATCGTGGAAAAATTGATCAATTATCAAAGTTCGTGTATTTACACGAATTTTTTAAAGTTCGTGGAAAAAATGGAATTTGAGTCAAAGTTTGTGTATTTACACGAACTTTTAAAAGTTTGTGGAAAAAATAAAATTCCGGTCAAAGTTTATGTATTTTCACGTAATTAACATATTATCTAATTAATTGTGGTTTTTTTTTTTAGTCAGGACCATTCACACCAATGTTTTAAAACCCGGTCCGACCGCGACCCGGACCTAGTGCCGGGCCGGGTTGCATCGAAACCCGCCATATAGCAAGACCTGTTGTTGACCCATCGATAGGAGCCCATTTAAAGGGGTTTTTTTTTTTTGTTTTTTTTTGTTTTTACGGACTTTCGGGCTGGGCTTGGGTTTGGGCCTCAAATTAGGCCTAAATGGAACCCTAATTTAAGAGGAAAGCCCGCCAACCAGCTTTTCTAGGCAAATTGGTCAAGTGTGTGCAGGCCCGTAAAAAGCGTGGACCGTGCATGGTGCGCCGGTCCAACCCACTCGACAACTCTAAATCCGTAGGGAGAGCTTTAATAAGTCATATCTAATTAATAATTAACGATGATTATTCAAAATTAAAAAATAAACTTCATTCTTGATATATGATCAGGAATAACTAATACCACAAGTAGTGAGAGCAATAACTAATCTCGTGTTCACGAAAATATTGATTTCTACATGAATGGTTATTCTTTATTATAATTTTATATCAGTCATAGATATAAAAATAAAATAAAAGCATAAATAGTCATTTCGTTCATAAATTATTTATGCATATTAGACATGCCCTCTGAATATGGTGTTCTTTTTTATGAAAAGAAAAATAGAAAGATAAATCAAAAATTTTATTCAATAATATAATCCCCACTTCTTGTATCCTACAATATACTTACACAATTTGAAAAAACATATATATATATACCAACACTTATTTATGTTGCATGTATATATCATGTCATTTGTCTCACACGCTTCTATATATGCATTTATTAATATATACACACATATTTATATAAATACATATGAAACCGCGTAGCGTAGACTTGCATGTTGTGAATAAAAAAAAAAAATTATACTATACTTGCTAGCACAAAGAAAGTTTTGAGAAAAAGAAATTAAAACATCGCATAAAAACAAGAAAGGAAGAAAAAGAAAAGTAGTGCAGGTATATCTGAAAGAGAGGGGTTCGAAGATTCTTTCAAGCATTATAAAAGTTATGAGTAGCATAAAAGTTATGAGTGATTGCTAAAATAAAACAGAAATATGGAAAATTAGATTAACGCATTATAAATTTATAATTAATAATAACTCTGCACGAATATCTTTACAATAACTAATCAATGAACCACGATGCATATATAATCGAGTTTGATATAAAACAGAACTTTAAGATTTTATTAATGTCTGGGCAGACCTATGTGGGAATGAGTGCAGACTGAAATCATGTGGTGGTCGCCGGAATCTCTACATATTAGTGCACGTTTTTTCGGAATCTTATATTCATATTATGCCGAAGTACTGTTTTGTTATAAAATTAACCCCTTCGCTGGTTAAATTCTAAGTCTCTGCCAAAGTATTTTAAAATTTTAATAACTACCATAAATATAATACTATAAGCTTGTGGAGCATTAAAAGACAACAAACTCGTGCATGAACCTATATATTTCTTGACTCGGTATTTAATTTTTTTTTTTATACTCTCATTTTAATATTTCTGATATGACGATAAATGATTTAAAGTAATGACGTGATAATAAATAGTAAGGGATGGGGTAGTGGGCCCTATTTGTTATCGAAGTGGGTTAGTCCGCGTTTACGTTATGGGCTTTATGGATATACTAATATAGTATTAAATTTAATTTATTTTCTATTTCACCAGAGGGTAGGTGTTGGCCGTATGGGTGGGTTATTAATATTAATTATTAAGAAAAAGATTGTTCATTTCTTACAGAAAATTTCGGATCTTTTGACTCCATATTATTTTATATGTACTGTCACATTCCCATTTTTGTTGTACGTTGCGCATACAGAGTTATACCTTCAATCCGAAATTAACATTAATTGAAATATGGGGTTTTGGACTTAACACGTGTAAAATTATAAGGGTATTTGGCATAATTATATGTAATATATGCTTTGATCTTTATTAAGAATTGGACAATAGTAAGTTACAATAATGAAAATACATTAGAATGATAAGAACAGCCATTTTAGATGATAAAAATACTTTGTAAATTTGGAAATATAACTACAAAATTAAAACATATTCCACGTAGTTGATATTTCAGATAATTAATCCTACAATTGCCAAATTAATCTTTCTCAAAACCACATAGTTTAATAATGTTTACGTGACACTAAATAAGTGGGAAGGAGCTTAAATAGTGTTCAACGTACGTAATACATATAATTAAACAAACAAAAAACTAATAAATAAAAATGGATCTTTTTATCACTTGTAAACTCAACATATCTGTCCTAATAAATTCCCACTACTATCTGTCTATGTGGCCCAATAATATTTATTTTGGTGTGAACAAACATTAAAATATATCAACAAATAGAAGAAGATGCCACTAGACTCCAATCGTTGGAGTAGTTTGACTTGAATTAATAAGGTGATGTAAAAACATTATAAAAAAATTATTAATATAAAAATGGAATTAAATGCCCTTCACATTTAAGTCAATACATGCAAGTGCACGAAAATTTAATTAAATATAATAAAACTAAATCTAACTAAACGAGCATTGTCATGATCCTCAGTTCCTCACATGCAATTAATTAATTAATGGATTATAGTTTTATTCCTTAATTCGGCAGAGGGAATTATTAATACGATAATATCAAGATCTTCAAATTAAAAATATATCTTATCTTATATATAATTCCGTAGCGGATTCGAAGTACCACGTTAATTCATATGCTTACGTGGCATTACCTGCAGCCTCCATTCTTATTTATCTAAAATATATATATTTATAGCAGCGAATTCGAAGTACCACGTTAATTCATATGCTTACGTGGCATCACCTGCAGCCTTCATTCTTATTTATCTAAAATTTATATATTTATATACATTAATTATTATTTATGTATTTTAAATTATACAGATATATATTTGCCTTTCAAATTTAAAAATTTAATTATGATGATGGAAGGATTCGAACTCATGATCTCCTACACAAAAGCCTATATATTATACCACTACACCACGTCACTAATTAATGTTATTTAAGGTATACAATATATTATATGTTCCGTTCCGGATTCGAAGCACCACAACCACGTGCCTACGTGACGTCTCCTACATTCTCCATTAATTATTTATCTAAAATCTATATATTTATACAAATTAATTCTTATAAACTACTATTTTATTTCCATATTTATCTTATATTTAATTCTATATTCTATATATTAATAGAATTTCAAATATATAGAATTACTATAAGAATATGTATATGGATATATTTGTAAGTTTATAAGATAATCATTAAACTATTTATGAATTCGTAGTGTTAGTGCGCACAAATCAATTCATATAGTTGTTAAGATAACGATGAATAAAATTTTAAACTATGGATTTAATTGTGTTTATGGGTAAATATAGATGTATTTTAGATAAATAAGAATGAAGGATGGAAAATATCATTTTATATTGTATTTCTATTTATTTAAAATATCCCGTCCCACATCGAAATCTCAAAACTAAGCACATACATATAGTTGCATATAAAAAAGAGAATTTAGATAATATAATTATGCGAAATTATTTTGGTATTTCTCATAAAAGTAAAATAATACGTAGTAGTAGATATTTTAATTCTTTAAATTGACCATTTGTCACTCAAAATAAGTAGAACTACACAAGAAATAATTGGGTCTCTAATTAAATGAGTGACGCATGCGTTTGGTCAATTCGTGCTTTTTACCCATATTTATTGGGCTATTCGAGTTGGCTCGCCCAAATCGAGCTAAGCTAACTTTCAGAATATATTTTTAACACAAAATTTAAGCATCGTTTCAAAATTTTCGATTAATCCAAACCTTTCAAGCTATTTTCGAGTTTGTTAATATATTTTGGCCTTAGCAAAATTTCAATTTTGAGGTGGCCCGTTGGCCAAGAAATTTATAAAATTCTTTTAATATGTATCGATATATATACTATTAGACATAAAATCAATTTTGAGGTGGCATGTTGGCCAATAAATTTTTGAAATTTTCGATTTGAATCTATCAGACTAAATTATTTTTGAGTTAAAATGTGACATCCCACATCGAATAAGTATGAGATGTCAAGACAGTATAAGTATAGGCTCAATAGACTGCAACTTGGGTTAACCATTTTAGCAAAGCGAGGACGAACGCCAAGTAGTTGCTAGCAAACCCATAGTGCCACCGTAGCGTAATGGGCTTCCACCCCGTGGTACCGGGGTGTTACAAATGTTATCAGAGTTGACCCCGCCCGGGGTCGGTCCTGCATGTAAGTCATGATGAAGATGTCATATATTCAACGGGGGAGATTGTGACATCCCACATCGAATAAGTATGGGATGCTATTTTCGAGTTTGTTAATATATTTTAGCCTTAGCATAACTTCAATTTTAAGGAGGTCTGTTGGCCAAGAAATTTGTAAAATTCTTTTAATATGTGTATATATATACTATTAGACATAAAATCAACTTTGAGGTGGCTCATTGGCCGAAATTTTCGATTTGAATCGATCAGACTAAATTATTTTTGAGTTAGAATGTGACATCCCACATCAAGTCGGGTTCCAGTGGGTTTTACAATTATTATTTTAATATTAAAAATTTATTTTAAATTCGATTAGTTGTACCTTTTTTTGAAATAAAAAATATTATTTTATTGCAAAGAATCCAACAATGTAAACCAAAACCAGACCTCTAAATAATGAATTAGATGATGTCAAGTTATTTAAAAATTTAATCTCAAAGGACTGAGCACCGTTAAAACAAATTTGGTTAAAATTTAATGGAAAAAATGCTAAAGTAGGCTAAAGAGTGCATTCTAATTAAAACTAATTAATAAAAAATATATTTTTAGATGAAATACATATCCTACCAGCGGGTCGGGGGTCCAACTTTCAGTACCCGTACCTGAACCGCCGCCTTCAGCGGGTACGGTTTTGAACCCGAACCGGCGAGTACGGGTACGAGTACAAACCCTCCGGACGTGTACTATTATTTTGGCCATCTCTAGAACTATGTCCCGAAAAACGTTCCGTGAGGGGTATTTTTGCTTCGAAGTAGCAACGTTAAGATTGTTTTTGCTACTTTTCAAAAAAAAAAAGAAAAAAAAAGAAAAAGAAAGTAAAATATTTTGAGCTAAGACTATTTTCAGTTCCAGTTGATCAAGCTAAACTGTTTTTGATTTATAATATTTTTAAATTTAAGACACTTGACAATATATTATACACAAAATCAGCATCGTTTCAACGATTTTCAGGCCATCCTTATCGGGCTGGAGCTATTTTTTAGTTCGGGTTGATTAGGCTAAACCGTTTTTCAGTAAAAAAAAAAATATATTTTGGCCCTAACACTATTTCGGTATGAGGTGGCCCGTTGGTCAATAAGTTTTTGAAATTTTTCGCCCTAACACTATTTCAATTTTGAGATGGCCCATTGATCAAAAAGTTTTTGAAATTTTTTGCCCTAACACTATTTCGATTTTGAGGTGGCCCATTGGTCAAATTTTTTTTGAAATGCACTTAGTATGTATCGATAAACATGTTTTTTATTTTATTTTAATTATTAGACTCAAGTTCAATTTAGATATTTTTGAAATTCTTTTAGTATGTATCGATAGCTATAATTGTCAATTTTTTGTAACAAAAAATATATTTTTAATTTCAAACACTTGACAATATATTAGGCACAAAATCGATTTTGAGGTGTCCGTTAGCCAATAAATTTTTAGAATTCTTTAATATGTATCGATAACTATAATTGTCAAATTTTTGTAACAAAATTGTATATTTTCAATTTATGACGCTTCACAATAAATTAGACATAAAATAAGAATCGTTTCAAAAAAATTCGTTGATCGGGCAGACCTTCATGCTATTTTCTAAGCAGAGTACTACATATTAAAATATTTTTCTAATAAAATTTAATTTGACTTTGTAACACTTTTTTTTAACAAATTATCATAATACAACCATCTTAATAAATATATACAATAAAATGACACCCCGTCGAATTTCGACGGGATACAAACTAGTAAGTACGTAATTAGCTTCAATAATTTGCTGCTAAATTTCTGCCACGTACACTATTGTTTTGTTCAACTAACTTCAATATTCAAACGTAGAATTTTCTAGTGCACTATTTAATTAGTAAAAAACAATTAATTAATTAATTAATTAATTGTGTTTTAGTGTTTCTCTTTATTGAACCACGTAATACCATGTTTCTTACGAAGATATAATCTCCTAATTAGATAGATTAAATTACGACACTATATTTGACTTAATTGAAGCTACAACTCATACGTCCATTAAATATATAACTTCATTAAATATAATAGTACTTTCTTGCTCCAAAATATCGTAAATTCTAACCCAACATTATTACCTAACACAAAATAATTGATAAAAGTCTATTAATTATTAACCAAGTACATCGACAAAACCTATAATAACTAAACTCGAAATGGGACACCTAATATTAGACAAAATACCTAAAAATAAAATTCAATAATAATTAAACCAAAAGTGTTGGCATCACCAAAATATGTGGTCCAAACCAATTAATTAAAACTAATTGCATTTTTTTTTTTCCGTATTTCCTTCCTTGAAAAAATTGTGAGAAAAAGGAAAAAGAAAAATAAAATAAAATAGGCAAAACGGCCGTTAAAGGGGATGTTGTAGCACATCGTGCTTTAGGAGTGGGACCTAAGCGCATTTTACACTTTCGATTTCCAGAAGAAAAGGGGGTATCTTTTTTTAGGAGCACAGACACAGTGGAAAGAAAAGAAGGAAAAGGTCGGTGGCGCATACGCACGAGACCACGCTGTGGGTCACGTGATGGCCCCACCGCAAGCCAAGGCCCGGTGCGCCGGGATCTTCATACAGTTTTCATGGCCGACCGCTTTCTTCCTTGCTACGTATTTTATTTTCATCTAAAACCATTTCTTTTCTTAAATTTCTACTATTTTTAAAATGTTGACCGAAGATGACTATATTTATAGGTTTTTGTTCATAGACGACTTCTAAAATTATTCCGATCGATTAATACATATACTCCCCCTCTCCTACCCCATCTTTTTGCATAGAATCTGTCGGCTCTCATATCTATGTGTTGAAAAATAAATATTAAGATAATAATATACTATATCAAGTGAATTTAAATTTTATCTCAACATCCACTTTCATTATATATAAATGTGTGCCGAAAAATTCTATGTAAAAAGATGGAAGATGGAGGGACTATAATTTATGATTGGCATCGAAGTAAACACTGTTACTTCATCCATTTTATTCGACTTGGTGAGGGATTATGGGGTTAAAGTTGTGCTTAGTTGGGTTGTAAGGCTAAAATGTAAGCTTGGTTGGGTTGTGGGGCTAAAATAGGAAATGAAACAAATAAAAAAATAAAAAGAAAACCCAAATTAAAAATGAAGCCAAGTCAAATACTCCGTAACACGGATGGAGTACAATTTATACAAGCATCAATTTGTGTACCATTATAGTCATATTCTTGTATTAATATTCATATTCTTGTATTTTCATAAATCTGTTATAAACATAATGAAATTAATGTTAAATATGGGCTTTTGACTATTGACACGTAGCTTGCACGTTAAATAATCCACATTAGCATAATAGTAAAAAATAAAAAAAAAATAAAAAAAGCAATGCTACTTTTCAATTAGACAAAAACTTGGGTGAGGTCGGCCATATAGTGTGGCCGAGTCAAAGTGTTAATCTTTATACAGAAAAGTGTTAATCTATACGAATAAAAGAGTCAATCTTTAATATAATTATTTTACGAATAAAATGCCAATTTTAAAAAGTGTCAATCTTTATACAGAAAATTGCTAATCTACACAAATAAAAGTGTCAGTGTTTTAACCGTCCGCACAGTGCCTCTGGCTGACCCAAGTGTGTCCCTTCCAATTATGAATTCTAGGTGATTATAAGTTGCCATTTCCTTGTAATTTCGGTTTTATGAAAGTTCGGGAGTATACAACTACAAGTGAACTGTCCCTTTAGTAAACTTGAAACATTATTTAATTTGAACTAAGTCTTACTCAAAACCAATCAAAAATTGCACAATTATCTCACTTGTATTAGAACCAATCTATACCACTAAAATACTTGAATAAAATTTAACGAAGTATCACCTTAATTAATTTCTGGTTTATATGACCTTCAAAACCATATTATCGAAACATACCTACATAATTTAGTTTATATATCAATAAATTATTTGCTATACGTGAAAATATATTTAGATCGTTGATTTTAATTACTATGATTTGTACTATTGAAATAAGTATGATTGTAAACTTACAATTTACAATAAACATAATCATACTCAGCTCAATCATCAAATTATATATAATTAAGTATGATTGTAAAACAAGTATCATTATATGGGTATTTAAGTATGATTATATATACTCTTATTAAAATTTATTTGTTATATGAACTATTCCGTACACGAAAGTACTCGAATAAATTGATATCACCCTAATGCCACTAAATTTTAGTTCATGATGTACATATTGAATGGATAAGAGTTCGTGTATTTTCTTAATACGAGCCGTAATTCCTTTGATTAATTGGGGATTGTGTATTCAATGTAGAATCTAAAAGATTTTTATATATTTTAAAAGTTTATAGGTATTCAATTTAGATTATAGAAAGTTTTTAAAAATATGTTGGTATTCAATTATAACTTTTAAATCTCCATCTAATTTTAAAGTCTAAAAAAATCTAACGGAATCTCAATTGAATGCACCCCTTTAATTTGAGATTAATAGAAATCGGGATGAAGATAACGTAATTATCAAATGTTGGCCGACCAAAAAAACGGATAAATCTAGTACTGTTAATTTTCACTTTTCACCATAGAGATCACTGTGCTTACTTCCAAATCAAGCAACTAATTAGTTATTTTTATATTATTAGTTTTAGTAGTTATTAAAAATTTAAAATTCAAAATGAAAATTAAATTAATAAAGGTTGACCCACACACGTGGGCCAATCGCAAACGCCACACAACAAGTTGCAGCAGCCCCCCCCCCCCCCCATCTACACAATTTAACGGCCCAGATTCCCCCAAACAGCGTCCCCTCCTCCCCTTATATATATCTTTTCCCATTTTCACCACCTTCTCCTTCAATTCACTCTCGCCATACTCTCTCTCTCTCTAACTCTCTCTCTCTCTCTCTATCTCTCTTCTCTCTCAGGCATATATATACTCGCGCTGTGTTGAAGGATGGGGGCGATGAGCGGTTGGATGCTGTCGATGAAGATGATTCTGATATCAGCTGGAGTTTTGACAGTAGCCATGGGGGTGAAGTATACGATTCCGATAGCCGTGAACGGAGGTCCGGCGGTGTGGTCGATGATTGTTTCGTGGATGAAGCCTCCGTATCTGTATTTAATCATCAACGGCATCATCATCACCATCGCCGCGACGTCGCGCTTCCACCAGAGCCATACGGAGCCGGCGGCCGTTCGATCTGAACACTTGATTTCGGTGAAGACGCCTCCGCCGGCGACTTTTGAATTGATTTCACCCCCGGCGTATGTCGACACTGCCGTTCCGGAGCCGGCGGCGGAGGTTGCGGTGACGGAGGTTGTGGATTTGAAACCTGCGACGATGGTGAACGATTCGAAGGTCGATTTGGCGGCGGAAGTAGACGATTCACTTCGAGCTGAAGCAGAAGATTTGTTCGATGAGTCTTCCTTGCGGTACAATCCGTCAATGAACGAGAGTTTTTCGCCGGAAGCTCAATTGGAGTCGCTATTTCCGGCAAGGGAGAAACCGCTTGCTTCTTCCAGATTCGTACACCGGAAACCAAACAGAATCGCTCCTGAAGGTAAATTCACTTCGAAAAATCTCAATCTATCTCCTATTTCTAGAACTTCAATTCTAAAAATGGAATTAAAATCACGCTGCAACATCCTCCCAAATTCTGTTACTGCTTACAGTTTTGATTTAGCTTAAAAGTTTTGTTCACAACGAGTCGAAGAGATTCCGGTTGATTCGGAGAATTTCGGGATCTCTACGTTTCTCCTTTTGGTCCAAGCTTTTTATTGCACGAAACTTAACGCCATAGAATTCGAATCTTATTGCAATTTCGCTTTTGGTTCCGATCAAAACATGCAAATTTTACGCCATCTGAAAAAGTTTTCCACTGCTGCATTTTCCTATCGATTAAACAATAAATTAAATTAAATTTCCTGAAATTTGACAACAGCAGGTGCGAGGGCGCTGCGGCGGGTGGCGAGGCCGAAGAAGCAGGAGACGCTGGAGAGCACGTGGAAGATGATAACCGAGGGGAGGCACGTGCCGCTCACGAGGCACATGAAGAAGTCCGACACGTGGGACCCCCACGCAACCCCCGCCATGGATCACCTCACCACAGTGCCGAAATCGGCGACGTTCAAGGACCGTATCGACCACGAGTCGTCGCCGCTGCCGCCGCAGGCGGCGGCGGCGGTGGCCAGAATCCGGAAGGAACCGTCGCTGGGTCAAGACGAGTTGAATCGGAAGGTGGAAGCGTTCATCCATAAGTTCAACGAAGATATGAGGATGCAGAGGCAAGAATCACTCAACCAATACATGGAGATGATCAAACGCGGTGTGTAGTCTTATGCCTCCATTACATTCGCTTTCTTTTTTTTTTCTGCGAAATCGCAGAAAATTTAAGATAGGCGTTTTTTGTTCATCCAAAAGAAGAATCGTGTTTTTTAAAAATAGCTTTCAGTTTTGTTGGTGTTGAAACTGTAGAAGTTATGAAATTCTTTGGTTATAGTCTTATAGAAGCTTTGGATGCAGACTGACAGAGAAATATAAGAAAAAAAGGTTATATATGTATGTAGGAAATGTCTGTAAATGGAGAATTATTAATGTATTAATTTATTTTATTTGATTGTACATTAATGAATTTTGGTTGTATTAATTTGCTTTCCCCCCAAAGTCTCGAGTAGATAAACATTTATTATCTATACTCCATTCCTGTATTTTCTAGTTTTTAATTATGTGTACTTCGTAATAAATTAAGATATAGTACAACCTTATTAAATTTGGCAAAAACTTGGGTGAGGCCGGCCTCATAGTGTGGTCGGGCCAAAGTGCCAATTTTTATGCAGAAAAATGTTAATCTACACGAATAAAAGTATCAATCTTTAACCTAATTATTTAACGAATAAAAGTAACAATTTTTAAGAGTCTCAATCTTTATGCAGAAAAATGTTAATCTACACAAATAAAAGTGACAATCTTTTAAATTCATTGTTCGGCTGGGCTGACCCAAGTGTGCCCTATTAATTTATGTTTTAAAAAAAAATGGAAATAGGGTATTATTTGCCATTTGTTGCATGGGTGTCAACCACCGCATTACATTAAATTCCAGATTGGCGATGCATACTTTTGTACGTACAAATCTAATACTATTGGAATTCGTTAACCTAATTAATTAGTTAAATTAAACTGTATTGGTCAATATTATACGACGTTATTAGAAAATTGAAGGAAAAAATGGGGAAAAAAGAAGTTGAAAGAAAGATTAAACGAAAAGGATCACGTTGTTTCACTGCCGACTCTTTATAGTATGTGGCTGTAATGTATAATTATATACAGTCAATATTGAATTTAAGTACTCGAGTCCAGTGTCACACCGTCTCTCCACCTTACTTTCACCCAACTCTATATAGACTCGATTACCTTACAGGATTTATAATATATATATATATACCCTTTGTCTCAGTAATATAGACAAAAAAAAAATAAAAATCGGCACAAGATTTAAAACTGAAGTGATAAATGTGTAAAATGTATTGTATTTAGGGATGTAGTGTTGTTTATGTATTTATGTTGGAATTTTCCCAATAAATGCTCTAAATTAAATCCATAATTAAGTTATGGTAATTCCATTAATTAATGGAATTTGATAATGGATTTGAAATCTACATTTTATGTAGATGAATCTAGTGTATTTATTTGTCTAATTCCATAAAGGAATGAATGAGAAATGAATGCACAAAGTAAAACATTTGAATGTGGAAATGTGGGGGAAAATATTGTCCCACATTGGAAAAATAATGAAGAGTAGAGTCATTTATAAGAGATTTCCAAACACTAAGGAGCAATCAAGTGTGTTCCTCTATGGTGTGCCTTATGGTGTACCATAGTTGACTTTTTAGTCACCATTGACCGAACTCCTACGAGGATGGTGCGAAGCACCATCCGAGCACGTGCACGTCGCACTTGTCGTAATGGGCGCTTTGACGACGCACTTTGCACTTCGCGCGAGGAGCCGTAGGGGCCTTTGATGTTTTGGGCATCGATGGTTCGGATTGGTGACGTGTGTCAAACCCGCACAATGCGTGCGTTTGGTGACGTGGCCGGCAGTTGAGCACGCGTGGCGTTGCCACGTATGCGCCCAGTTGACGTGGAGGCATGGCTGGCGTATGTCCGTCGCGTGTGCGCTGACGTGGCAAACGGCGAAAGGGTGGCTCGCGAACCGAGGCAGCGGTTCGGCCCTCATCTTGGCTGAACCAAGGTGTCCCCTTGGTTCGCGCCATTTCGTCCGGTCGCGTCTCTTCGATCGCACCACTTGGAAACTATAAATAGAGGGGGGGCCCTTTGGTTTCAATCATTCCAATTCGCTTCAAGCATCACATATATATCCTATAGTTTATCTTTTGCATACTCAAGTCCCGAATATCAAGTAGGTTCGCCGTAATTACAACGTTCTAGTACAAGAACTCGTAATCGAAAACCGTTGTATCTTGGAGACAATTGTTATAGAACCGCGTGTACTGTGCGGAGCAATTTTATCTTGCGGAGAGAGAATTAAATTCTCGCCTCGGTTTTACATAGTCGTTACTCTGCCGATTCGCATTCTACACACCCAAATAACAATTTATGCATATTTTAAAACTAGAGCATTATAGATGTATAAAAATATATTGATGTTTGATCTTAAACTAATCTCACAAGAAAGATCGTATTTGGTATAAAAATCATAAAATCGGAGAATAAACGAATAAGTTATGATAATTTAAACTTTTAAAATTTAAATTATTTTGGGATACATGCTGAGAGGTGAGTTGAAGATGAGATTTAATTAGGTACTGTTAAATGTAATAAATGATTTACTAATTATACCATTTAACCCTTCCCAAAAAGGAAATGTGTATATATTAGTGAGACGGCCCAATAAATAAACTGTGTCTAAATTAGTTTGACAGAGAGAGTAAAAAATAGTATATTAAACATAATTTATCGAGATCGTGATGGATGTTTTTAATTAATTACTAGTGAATAATGATCGTTAATTTCATATGTACTCAAGTGCAAACCAAATTAAAGATATTCCTAGCCGATAAGGCTAACGTTTGGTCGCGGTGATTTGAAAATTGACAAAAACTTGGGTGAGGTCGGCCACATAGTGTGGCCGGGTCAAAGTGTCAATCTTTATACAGAAAAATGTTAATTTATACGAATAAAAGTGTCAATCTTTAACATAATTATTTTACAAATAAAATGTCAATTTTTAAAAGTGTCAATCTTTATACAGAAAAATATTAATCTACACGAATAAAAGTGTCAGTGTTTTAGTCGTCCGCACAGTGCCTCTGGCTAACCCAAATGTGTCCCTTGAAAAAATTATCAAAAGTTTGGCTATTGTCCTAATTTTTTTATCTAATAAGTTAGGGTTTAGGCCAATAGGCATGTCGTGGACGGTGCACCGTTGATTTTTCTAACTGCTTAATCAGCAATAAAAACATTTTGTTTTTTGAAGGAACAATAACATTTTTTAAAAATTAAGAAAAACTCTTTTATTTGTACTCTAGTTCAGACAGGTTATGATTGTTGCATTTGAACTTTCTTTTTCTTTCTTCAATCATCTTTGGCCAACATACCAAATAGTAGCAGGCTTAGTAGAAGATGTCATGTCATTTTTCATAGTTTATTTCAGAAATAATGGCGGACCGATTTGTTTAATGGAGTAGCGATTAGCGAACACATAAATAGTGATTTAATCACCACAAAGGAAGTGCATGTCATGTCACCTCAATTATTCATGATAAATAAGTATAGTTTTCAAATGCACTACAAAATTTTATCATTACGAGCAACATGCCAATTTTTATTTTTATATGCAGATTAAAACCGTCTAAGCAAATTATACTCTCCCTCCGTCCCAACGAAAATGAACGTTTCATTATTTTATAGTACTTGTTATTAAGGATTAGGATAATTGAGTAATAAAGAGAAACGGGAACGTAAAGAAGATCCAGATTTCGTGGTTTACCAACGTTGTGTTGGTTACGTCTACCAGCAAAAACGGAGAACATATTGTATTCGGTGGCTAGATTACATAATTAAAGAGTTTTTGTACTCAACCTCTATATAAATGGAACACACCAAACGGGCTAGGCCCAATACGACAGTTAAAGCCCAATTCAAATTACGTGTAGCAGGAGATGAATTCAAGACATCTCAACAATACTACTTTCCATATATTCAGCAAATGACTCGTTTTAGTCGGGATGGAAGAAGTAATAATTTCCCCATCACTTTTGGAGGTTGCAACGTAGATATCAACCTCCATAGCTACACCTTTCGAGGGGTAGGAACAGTAGTTGGGTGCATTATTCACCCAATATTGCTGAAAATCTTGGAATAATTGGTGTGCCACAAGTTAGTTATATGTTTGTCCTAGATTGAGTTTCTTAAAAATTACATTGAGACATTAGATTAGTACATAATAATATACAATTACATAAATATATTTAAAAATTGCGCAGGTCATTACAATGCTTGATGAGAAAATAATACGTCCGTCTATAAAGAGTTCAATACTTTATCTGTTTTGAGTATCCACAAATAATTAGATACTTTCACTTTAGTATATACATAGACCTTCACACCCTCATTATATAGGAGTGAAAAAGGATCGGATACGGACGGATAGTGCTTATCCCGTATCCTAACTCATATTTTTTTCTCGGATTCGGAGTCGGATACAGAAAAGCCGAATTCGGATACGAATTCAGAATATTTGGGATACGGACACGGGACGGATATGAGACGAATTCGGGCCAGATTCGAATAAATATCATCGGATATTATATTTCATACAAAAATCGTATTGATGTGATTGAAGCACAAAGTATCTAGCAATAATGAAATATGCATCTTGAAATATAATTCGAGAATTCAAAACCAACATAAAATAGTTTGCGAAGTTTAAGAACCATGAGTGTATCATATAAAATTTGACATGATATGGTAGCAAATAAAATAAAATAAATACTAATATTATAGGGTTGCATTCCGGTGAAAACTATATCTACTCTAAAATCTAAAAACTTTTCTAAACCATTGGTTTGCATCTAATAGATGGCTAAGATTAAAGCTATGAAAAAAACTGCCAAAAAGATTAATAAATTTTACTTAAAATATGCATAATAGTAAGGGTAATAAAGTCAGAATCATTAATCTTAAAACCTACACACATCACGTGTCCTAATTTAGTGGGATATAAATGTATCTTTCTTTAAATAAATCTTTTCCATCTCCAATGATGTATCATTTCTTCTTGTTTTTTTTTCTTTTCTTTTTTTCAAAATGTATAATGCATTAGATCATTCTTCAAAATGCATAATACGTGCACAAATAAATCATGAACAAAAATAAAAATAAACTGCAAATATATAAAATGCATAGCAATAATTAAAATTAGCACAAGTGAATCAAACACCTAAAAAATTGCAAAAAAATAGCAGACTAGTAGTACATGTGTACAATTTGTATTAGTTTGAAGAAAGACGTGCACAATCCCTCAAATTATGGCATAGAATACACATTTCTTCATGCATAATTCGACAGGTTGTTATGCATTTTCTTACATATTATTGTGCATTCTTACATGTATGAATGTTATATCAAGCATTTACTTAATAAGATAATTCACATTTATCTATTTCATATGATAATTTTGGTTATGCATTTTCTCAATCAGTGTTGCATATATGATAATTTAGTTATGCAGTTGTAGCAATCCATATTGCATATATGATGCTTTAATTGATTATGCATTTTTTACAATATTGAATGTGGTTCTTAAATTCTAGTTAAGAAAACTAAATCCTAATCGAAAAAACTAAACTCTAGTTAAAGAAAAATAAAATTGTGTTTGAAATAAAACTAAACCCAAGTCAAGGAAGGTTAATACATGGAAGTTGAAATATTCCAAGGAAACTTACAACCTCATAATAATGCATTTTTCTGTTTTTAACTTTGCATATAGTATTTTGGTGTTGCATATATGTTGACTGTTGTTTGGGATAGGCATTTTTTTGCTATAATAATGCATAAACTTAAAATGATAATACATTTTGTTTACAATAATAATGCATTTTATAAATATTAATTTTGCATTTCATCCATTATTTTTATTGAACCTCAAGAAGGATATATTATCCTAATTGATAATTAATAAATTCTATTTAAGATTAATAACTGAACAAAATAAATAAATGAAATGCATCATATTTTTGGATATAATGCATAATTAACATTAACGAAATGTGTAATGCATTATTATCCTGAAGTAAGTAATTTAATGACGTATAAGAAAATCAAAGACAATAATTATTTTTATTATAGAACACGCAACACATCATCGTCCATAATTAATTTATGAACTTTCCTAATGCATTACATGTGTTTTTAAAATAAAATAAAAATAGTTCTTACAATCTGAAACATAAAAAGTCAAACCACATTATTCTTTGTGTATAATGAAACTTCCATAATTAAATGATTCATATCCGTATTTAAGGATAAAATCGTTTACAATTTAAGTGCAAATGACATATCCGCCCTTATTAAAATTTATGTACATAAATAACTATTAAAAATCTGCTAATTATTATAGCCATTGATCTATCAAGATCAATGGTCTTAAAAAGTTTCTAGTTTTCATTTTATATTTAGTTTTCATATGATCTTTTCCCTATATATATATATATATAAATAATATAAAATAAGATATATTCAAAAAATTCGGATATCCGGATTTGTTATCCGGATAATATCTGATAAAATATGGGAAATCTCGAATACGGGCGGATATTAAAGAATCTGAATCCGATCCGGATTCGAATTCAAATATCCGGATTTGTATTAGAATCCGCCCGGATACTTTTTTTCTTTTGTCCCGAATTCAATCCCGATCGGATATGGCTCCGGATCAGGCTGATAATTGATAAACATGGTTTTTTATGATTTATAACGTTGTTAGGCGTTCATTTAGAAAGAGAATATCATGTTTATGAGGTTTTTATGCTTAAATTGCATTTTCTTGTGAAATGTGATACTTGCTCATTGTTTGATTGAATTTGCAGAAAATATGGTGAGAATATTTGGCATATTGGTCAGCATAGGAATGAAGTTCGGTTCGATAGGAGTTCATAGCAACAAACAGATTGAAAATCGGAGTTAAAACGAGCGAGAACGAGCCAAAATAAAAACGTCGCGCGCAGGATGCCAGTGGGGCGACCCGGGCGCTACACGTGCGTGGCCATCACAGAAAATTGTACAAATTCGGCGCTAGGCGCCACCTGGGCACCACCTAGGCACGGCCGCGCTCAAAGCGCATCTTTTCGGATTTTTACGGGCTTTTTGATTTCTAAGCCCATTCTAACACCAAAACTTATTCCCTTATATATATCTAAACCCTTAGAACGAAAATCATCACTTTTTTTAGTAGAATAAGAGCAAAGGTTTGAAGAGAGAGCAACGAACTTCCGACGGTTTTATTATTTTATAATTTCTTCTCTTAATTTTGATGTCATGATTATGTGTGGCTAGTTTTTGGTTATTCTAGGGTAGAAGTAGATGAATAATTTGTGATCTTGAATCTTATTTATTTAATTGCATCTTATCCCTCTTCTTCTTATGTTCTTGTGCTTATTGATAATAAATTGATTGATCACCTTTTTATTATTCTTTGGTTTTAATTCGAGATCCGAGAGAGGAGAATTAGAATTAGAATAAGGGAACATAGGACATGTTAGGAATCAACACCCAAAAGGTTTGAACTTAACGTGGGAGTGTTTAATCTTTGATTCTATTCAAGTTACATGTTTAATTGTTACTTCGAGATAATTTCAATTGCATGTTAACTTAAGGTTTAATTGCACCCAAAAAGTTGATTAGACTAATTAAGTGATTGCTTCAGAAGAGAATAAACAGTAATTAGATAAATAGGAGTCGAGTGTTAAATTGTTCATTGAAATCGAATCCTATAATATTTTTGTTTATTGGAGTTTGAATTTGCGAGCTTCGGTTGTGATTTTAATTACGTTTTTATTTTGTTTGTTTTCTTTAGAATTAATCAACAAATCATTAATTTCATTAGTCTAAATAGAGTCGAGTTTATAGGTTAAATAATCACTAGAAAAACTCAATCTCAGTAGATTCATTTCTATACTATTAAACTTGTAGCGAACAATAATATCCGCCCAAATTTCACCCATAATTATATTCTAAAACTTTTTTATTAAACTGCTGGCTCCGTCCCTGATTTCTGCCGTCTGATAAATTTGTTGTTAAAAATAAATTCCTAAATATTTTTTATTGTTTTTTTGTTTTAATCCGTCGTTGCAAATTAACAAGGTTTAGCTCTATAAAAAACAAAAAAAAAAGAACTCTTTATTTGAAGTATAATTAAATGTTGCAAAGAATGGTAATAAATCTGAATGAGAAGTACAATCGTAGCTGCAGTTGATAATCTCATTTTCTTCTGATATTGTTCAACAAAAAAAAAACAAAAGAAAAGAAAAAAGAAAACTGAAGAAGCAGCAGCAGCAGCAGGAGCAAATCCTAACCTTGTTTTGGTTGTTGTTTTGAGAGAGATTTATCGAGTTGTAGAGTGGAGATGACGAGTATGGTGACGATTATCAGAGCAATGACTATAGCAATGTAAGCTTGATTTCGTGTCTCCCTCTCGTAGTCGTTCAGTCCCCCAGTTCCGCCGCCCTTTCCTGCGCCCAGCGCCGCCGCAAGTGGCGGCGGAGCTTTGTCGACGGGGCTGTCCAGATCTCCTCCGACTCTGTTTCCGTCGCCTTGCTGCGCGGCGGCGGCGGCGGCGACCGGCGTCGCGATGCCTAACAGCACTTGGTGCAGCGCCATCAGATTCCTCCGGATCTCTCTCATGGCGTCGCGCCTCTCCTGGATCTCCGCCACCGCCTCAGCCACCGGATCCCGGCCGAGCTCCTGAATCGCGTGGTGGAGCGGACTCCCCGCCGCCTCGCTCGCGATTAGATTGTCGATTGCTTCCGCCGTCGCCTTCTCCCGCGTGATTGCGTAAAACCTAATTTTCAACATTCGATTCAATTTTTTCTGCTCAATTTTGGGGGAAAACACACACACTCACACACACACACAGAAAAAGTTTGATTCGATGATGATCCGAACCTGGTTTCGATAATCTGCCTGTGATCCGACTCCATCTGCGTCCTGAGGGTCTGAAATCTGCGCATAATGCTCTGGAGATTGTCGACGAGGTCGGCGATCATGGCAGCCCGAACATCATCGTCGACGGAACCACGCTGGGCGGCGTTGGCCCGAACGAGGCCCTCGTACTTCTTATTGATCTGCTTAGCCAGCTTGAATAAATCGTCCAGATCCGTATTCAATCGGATCCGGATCTCTCTCATCATCCTCGAATCCTCTGCGTTCTTAATATCTTCATTGGATTCCTGCAAGCTGCAGTACAGTTTCTCCAGATTCATGAAATCCTCCTTCACATTGTCGATCTCCACGGAGAACATCTCGAGGCAGTACGAGTCGTTCCGCCCCGTCGGATGCTGCCTCGTCTCCGCCTCCGCCGTCATCTTCAAGGAACCACCGTTTTCATCCATTTTTAATTTCTTCTTTCCCGCCGAAACCGTTCTAGCTTAGATGGATTCGATTTCGGGGACGGAAAGATGGATGATTTTTTGTTTCCTTCACGAGATCACGAGGTTTGATGATGGAGATACCACCATTCCTCGCATCTCCGAAGACGATCGAGGAAGAGGAAGAGGAGATGGAAATGAGGGAGCTCTTGCTACATAAACATGAACAGATTGTTTTTCGAGTTTTTAGCGGGAGCCATGCTTTTTGTCCACGTTGGATTAATTAGTTAAAACGGTTGAATTCTCGTTGATGAAAACTCATTATTTTATGTGTATGCCGATTAAGTTTTCTTCTAATTGTACAAAATGCGTGACATTTTATTCGAAAGCAAATTAAATTTAATATGACAAGATAACATTTACTTTTTATACGTTTATATTGTAAAGGATTGAGTTTTGGATCATATTTATTTTGACTGATAATAGATTAATACATTTGTTTCTATTATACTTGTATGTTGTTTACTTAATAAGAAATTAATGAATAAAATATTAAGTATCTAAATTGTCTTTATTTTTTATTAGAAAATGGTATGCAAGGATAGAATAATCTTTTTATAAAAGTGATGAAAAACGGTATAACATTATTAGTATTACACTTTTTTTTTTTTTTTTTTTTTTTTTTTTTTTTTCTTTTTCCTTTTTTTTTTTTTTTTTTATGTAATGTTATAAAATAAGTGAATCTGGCCAGATTTTTTATACATCAAAATAATGTACGAATATTGGAAAGAATCATGTAGCTGCATTAATAACTGATAAAATATTATAATTACATAGCAGTTATGTTATCTCCTTACTAAATCCATGCATGTATACAAAAAATACGACTAGCAACAATAACAGTGCTTGACCATTAAATTCTGCTCTACTCTAATGGTTATGCAACCTTTAATTCTTCCTCCCTTTCAATAATATATACAACAGCTTCACCACTGCTCCAAGGCAAAGCAAATGAGAAAAAACCAAAATTTCCATCACTTTCTTCCTTCCTACATTTCACTCTCTGCTTTAATAACTACCTTATCTCTGAGGTGTCGATTTCTTCTTCTAACCGGTCTTTTTATTGCCCCCGTCTAGTGCCACACAGCTTATCATATTCACACGTCCGACTCCATCTTGCTGCATCGTCTTACCTAACAAGTTTCCGATCACTTCAGACTCCAATGATCTCTGCATCGAGCATTTCATGGCCCCACAATCGGAGCTAGGTGAGATGTCTTCCTCCTTCTCAGGTTGGATATTGAGGTCTATTTGACCTTTTAAAGGAGAAGTTGAAATTTTTTTTGCATTCGGTTCTTCAAGGTAGCCCGACATTCGCACCTCTTCCTCCTTTAAGCTTCTGTTTTCAGTGTCCTGCTCGTTTTCATGTGAATGTTGCCCTCGTACGTTGTGAGATGAAGATGGGGATTGAGTTTCCTTCTCCGATTGCTTCCTCTCTCTCTCTCGCCTCTCCATCATGGTCCGAAAACGACGTTTCAAGGAAGTACAGACAACGCAGACACAAGACTGGTGGTGCTTGGTTCCTTTCCCACTGGGAGGTTGAAGGCAGACGATGCATGCACAGCCAGGTCTATGACGTGGGTGTTTTACTTTTGTCTTGTTTTCTGAAAAACATTGAAGAGCCTCTACTTCCCCTTCAATAGCTAGATTGGCAAGTGTATCGAGTCCTTCCACAACCACATATAGATCTGCATCCCCTCCAGCGCTCTCCTCTTTTTTAGAAGAAGGGCCTGTTCAATAGTTGGGAAACTTAAGAATGACACGAGTGATGAAGAGACAACAAAGAAAAGAGCCGACCTTTGTCCGTGGAGGTTAGCATTTGTTCAAGCTGTTCTTTAGTCATTTCCTCAGTAGATGAACACAGAGATCTGAGATGCAAATAAAGGGAAGAAAATAACTTTCCTGGTGAACTTAAAAGAGAATATGATGCAAATATGCGTTCGATAGAAATCATAGCAGACAAAACCATGTCCGTAGATAAGATTATAGACAGGCGAGTTTTAGTAAAAGAAGAAAAAACAGCAGATAATGATAATACCCACGATAACAAAAAAAGTCATTACCAAAGAACAAAGGTCTGCTCTACCTGTGACGGTCCCATACATTATCTGAACAGGTCCACCTTGAATGAATAAGAGCATTTGCAGGCACCTTACGCCACTTGAAACAGTCCTCACACTGAACCCACTGGATCTTTTCACTTACACACGAAAGAACTTAGCGTTAATATTCCCATACGCAACTATATTGTCCACTTCTTATGAAAAGACGAGTTGGAAAAATGCTACAGCTCACATAAGCAAAGACACATACCCAGAGCGATCTATTCCCATAAGAGTAGGCCTCCCAATAACAGGTTCAGTTTCCTAAAGAGAATCAAATCAAGATCAGGACGCTGGAGAACAGAATGTTTGTATTGGCACCATACCATCTGTCATGTAGCTCAGTCAAAACTCTCACAATTTTTTATATACTATATACTAATCAGAATCCTAGACCCAGATTAAAAGGGCAAAGTATATATTCAGAAGGCTAGAAGACAGGATAAAAGACAAAATGACCTGTCATAAATAAATTGAACAGCTATGGAATTTTAAGATATTTTTGGATAAAGATTTTAGGTACCTCAAACTCTTCAAATTCACACCCATCAACAACAACAGACGACGGAACAACTTCTGCAGGTGCTCGCATCAGTCTCTGAGCTTCCTTGTAGGTGAGCTTCAGCTCCATCGAGTCGTTATTCTCAATCCTAAGGCGTTTACTTTTTGCATTTAAGTTGCTATTCTTCCGCTTAACATGCATGGTAGGTTTGTCTTCAAGTATTTTTTCTGCAACCAACCCAAGTTTAGTATATCAGACAAGTCCTCTATCTATGCTTAGGCCTCCTTGCTGGTCACCACGTGCCACTTAAAGATTTACCTTTCACATGACCATTTACAGAAATGACATCAGTTGATCTATTTCTAGCATTAGCATCCCCTTGACTTGCAGATTCATTCCCTATCACAGTATCTTCTTCTCCCTGTGATCAGAGAGAACAGGCATTAAACTTGTAACAGAACCAAGATTCGATTACTAGAACCTCAACCCACTTACAAACATTAACTGTGTATACATGTTTGGAACTACATAGTAGTTTTAAAATTGGCTCAGGATTGATTTTCATCTACTTCATACGTCTATGCATTTATATAAAATCTTTGATGTAGAATATATTATAAGCATTATGATGGTTAGCAAATATTTTGGACCAATTTATCTCCACTGAAATATTTAATAACGAGAATGCACGCGCTCACACACAAACACACACACCCAAATTTGAAGTGATATTGGGATCGCAAGAGTGGAGCAACAAGTAGACATGTCATACAAGTACAACTAAGGATTAGAGTAGCTTAAACTGTGTAACTATCAGGGTATCACAATCTTTACAGTTGATGCAGCTCCCACCACCCACCCCACATAGTATGCAAGTAAGAGAATTTCTTTGTAGCTTTGTCCTCTCACACTCATAAGGAGTGTGTGTGTGTGTGTGAGAGCGTGCTTGTGCATATGTGCCTCAACCTGAAAGGCTCCAGAAGCACTTGGAGAAAGGACATACCAGATTTAATGATGGAACAGCTGAAGCCTTTCTGCCACCCATTATCAGCTTCCCTTCTGGCTCCAACCTACTAAATGTTACTGGAAAAAAAAAAAAAAAAAACTCAAATCACTTTGTAATCCAAAGACAAAAAAAGGGGTAACAAACTCAAGTAATCCTCGAATCATTTTGTAATTCAAAGACAAAAAAAAGGAGCAACAAACTCAAGTAAAAATTAATAAGACCAAATGTGTAGTACGAAAATGGAGATAAGCAATGAAGCACAAAATACCTAAAAGGAAACAATATAAGCAGCATGTCAAACCAAGCAGCCGAGGTGATGGCATAAAAAGGACAATTATATGACACGTAAATTGTGGTAGTGAGTCTAGTGACAGAAAGACTCTGATGCTCCCAAAGAAATGATGCAACTATACCAGAAGAAGGAAAACTTCTAGGCCATAAAAGAAGTCAAGCAAGTCAATAGATGGAGAAGACAATAAGAATAGCATTTTGGCGGTACTGATAGATTACCAACATCACCAGCATGTAGATGCATTGATTGTATACAAGGAGTTATCCCTTCCAGGACATACATTCTGCTGTTGTTATTTGGCCAAAATCGAAACTGGAATACCCATTCCTTCCCTTTAATGTCTTGTACTTTTAGAGCTAACCCTTCTGGATGATTGATTGGTGGGAAATAAGCCTGTCAAGTCATCAAAAACCTTTGTTACAAGGAACCTGTACAAGCATGGGCTAACATAAATAAGAGCTGAAAAGTGTTCGAAAAAGGACAATTTTCATGTATTTATTTCTTTCTTTTTTTTCTGAATTCGCTTGAAGGAAAGGTTCTTCTATAGCCTATATACGAAGGACCAAGATTCTTGAATTTCATTTTCATGCCAGTGGAAACTCAAGAAAATATTTTTTTTACTATGACTTTAACTAATAAACCAAATGTTGGGGGGAACCCACGAGGAATCTTCTTTTTTGCACTCTTTTCTCGTAGGAGCTTCAACAACCCAATTCCACAACACCACAACAAACAGACACATTGGTCCAATTTCCAGTTGAACGAGTACCAGAAGAAAAACTTGCTTCCCACTTCTTTGCAACATTACTGATTCCTTCAGATAGTTGAAAACGCAAGGCCCCATGTGGAGAAGGGCGCTGAATCATAGTAAAGTGGATTGCCAAGTCCCATGAGATTCTTGCAATTTAAACTAATGGTGTTGTACATTTTCACTAAAAAAATAAAAACCACTAATGAATTTCAGGAAGCAATGCCCCAGTAGCAATATATACCCCCCACCACTGAAGGACTGAGACATTCAAGCAGACAGATGTCAGTTCAGATGATTCCACAAGGCTTAGAAACATGCCAGCACGTGGCAAACCTCAATTTACAAGCTCCAGTATCTGTGTACTCATGATTCAAAACTACCTGTTGCGCAACAGTAACTAATGCTTACGACATGCATACAAACCAAATAGAGTTACACCTATATTTCAGTTAAAATAGGAACTTTTTGAGTTTTGAAAAAAAAATAAAAAAAAATTAAACAGATGAAGTGGGTTTAAGCACATAAATGCATGAGTGCTTACCTCAGCACACTTTTTTGGTAGGACTAAGCGCCCAACTCGTCCAGCATCACTTGCACTTAACATCTTCTCAAACAATGGGGTGATTACTGATTTTGAGCTAAAAATAAGCTAAGGTAAAATCTACAAATAAAATTGCAAAATAGCACAGGATTAAAGGTTAGTATCATGCCAGGCACGCCATATATTGACAAAAAATATATATAATATGTGCAAGTCTTGCAAGATGTTACTGACAATTTAGGAGCATGGAGAAACCATGAGTTCTAATTAATTCATTGAATATCATTGAGAAACAAATGAAACAATGAAACCTGCTACAAGCCTACAACCATAGGATACTCTCCAGAAATCTGTTGAAGCTCTTCATCTGTTATCTGGGGGCGGGTAGCGAGGAAGCATCTGATTTCGGCTTCGCCCGTCTCCTCGAGACTTTCCATTCCGTATTTGAGCTTCACCGGATGTGTCCAGCCCATTCTGACTGCACACCTGCTTGCCCACAGATATTGGGATGGGTGATGAGTTTGAAAGAATAGCTGAAAGTGGGGGACCATCTAATTCATTTTTGGACGTAGAGGCTATGCACAAGTTTTGTTTTGAAGAAGTATCATTTCTGGGGAAGATGATGGGTTTGAAATCACTTGTAAATGGACAATGCTGCTCCTTCACATTCAGTCCTTCAACAAGAAATGCAAACATATTTTAGAAGAGTGACCATGTAATTCTAAGTTACACTCTTAGTGGCTAAAACCTTTTCATTTTAAATAAGTAAAAAAGTTACCAATACTTCCATTGTGAAGTGTTCCAGATGGGCCAAGTCTTAACTTTCCATTAGCTAATCTTTCATAGGACTGCTCTTCTTTTTTCTCAGGTGAAGTCATGGATAATCTCTCATAAAGGCTACACCTATCAATGCCACCTGATACATCTGTCTCAAAGGGCATGGGCATCCTCAGTTGCACACTAGCTTGGATACTGGAACTGTTGAACAAGGAAGGAGCCTGACGCCATGGAACTGGACCGGAACCAGCAATTGCACTCCATGATTTCACTGAAAGATCCTTCATTCTTTCAGGCTGTGAAGGAAGAAAATGCAAAGGTGGCGGCCATGCTGGATTTGGTGTCTGGATGGGAAGGTAATATACACGAGTAGTTAACATTCCAAAATGAGTAAATAAAATCATATGATGACAACGTCCAATTTTTATTGTTGAAAATGCAAGTCCTCTTTGTTGTTGTAAAATGTACAGCTTCAACAGACCAACCAAGAAATCCATTTGAAAATACAATTTATAGTTACCAAAGAAATTCCAAACTTATGAACTCATTTTTGTAGCATTCATCAATCAAATAGAAAAACCACTCAGGTCCTAGGTGGTCGACATAATACAAGCTCTGTAGACGTAACCCTTATGTGCAGGGAGGACGCATTCATAGTAGTGATATTACTCAGGTTAAACTCATCTGATGTTTTAAGTATGTTTAGTGAAAAAAACTAGAATCAATTAAGTGTAAACATATATTAATGAAAATCTGAAAGGAACTGGCACCTTCTTGTAAATGGAGCATTCCATATTATCAAAAATGCACCTCCAAAAATTGTTCAGGAGAGATTTGACATAACCGCAAAAGAAAAGTAAGTGCTAAGAGCAACATTCTCTGAACATTGCCTATCCTTAACCGAACCCAGTTTCACATAAAACTTATAAAGCAAAAGTTGGCTGATATTACATACAGCATAAGTGGAAAATTGGCAAAAGAGGATATCATACCAAAATGTAACTCTTTTTTGCACATGTTAGGCATTCTATTCCTCCAGCATCCAATAGTACAAACATGTGGAATGAAACTATGCATCCACAATGTATTTGCTGCACGAGGAATTCCAATGTCAAACATTGATAAGAGCAGTAAATCAATTACCAATCCTAATCTCAGGAAATTAATGATCTTAAGAGCAAAATTACCTTCCCACAAGATTCACAGCATCTCCACCCGGAAGCATTCATGTGAAAAGACTCGCAAAATTTCCCATCCTCATAAGCGGAACTAGATTCACATTAATTTCAAAGAAAGTCACAAAGTAGCAGATATCTTCCAAGTTTAATATCATAGACTTCAACATGATAGTTAATATAGCACCTCACTCAGGTTCCATATAAATACAACTTTCAGTAGGGAACAATCATATCAGCTACATGAACAAATCAAAACCCACTTCATCCAGGAATCCTCTGAAAACATTTTCCATGACTATTCAAGATATCTTATTTGCCGAGTAGAGTTACTCTAACTGATTAAAATCAATAATTTCACTCCCATGAATATTGACTCCGGCACAGCCACTAAGATTTTTTTTTTTTTTTTTTTTTTTTCAAAACTCAAGTTTTACTCCAAAACCACCCTCCTAAGCATGACTTAGTATATGAGGCAGCAACTCCATGAGGGTCGGAACCGCACCAACGCCTTCAAGGTCAACCTAGTTCAGACCCTACACGTAGCAATTCTGGGTGTCTAAAAAAGAAAGAAATATGTACTTTGAACGACGTTGTAAAATGCAAGCAGCACAAACAATTTGGTTTTCAGAAATGTCCTTTCTATCAAAGATCCTTCCTTTTAATCTCCAAATTGGAGTCATGGACTGTGAAGCCTATAATCTAATTACTCTGTAAGGCTATCACATGCTATCTTCAAACTATACAGGAGAACAAAGTGGGAACAATCAGCTGGAACTGTAACACGATCAAAGTAGGATGACCTCTAATTAAAAAGAATCTATAACACCACTAACTCGGAGCTGTGCTTTAAAACATCAAAAAATATGGAAACCATACTCGTGCACCAAATTTCCTCCATTTCCACACACAAACGAAAGGGAATAAATTGGAAAGGTCAAACTTCAAGCAACTAATAAATAATTCAAGTCAACAAAAACGAAGGGGGAAAAAAATTGACAAGCAAACTCTCTTACGCGCAGCGATCACAGAGATGAGCGTACTCGCCGGTGCGGCGGCGCCAGCCTCTCCTCCACTTCTCCGACGTCTCTTTGCAGTTCGAATTAAAACACACCTCCGTCGTCGACGACATCACATACAAAAGAAAAAACCCTAACAAGACACTAATCTCTGTATCACTCTACAAGCCAGAATAAAATGCTAATTGTTCAGTTAGCTCAGCATATAAATTCAGCACTAAATTTCCATGGTCAGGTCAGGTGTGCCGCTGTGAGCAATAAAAGCGTAAAACCCTAGCTAGAGAGAGAAAACGCAGGAGGAGGTGCCAAGAAGGCATGGCTCGGTAACTCGAGAATCATTATTATGGGGATGAAGGAGGGCCGGGCTGAAGCGAAGGAGGCTTAGAGAGAGAGAGAAGGAGCAACAGCAACAGAGTATGTGTGTGGGAGAGAGAGATAGAGTGAGTGTGAGATACACGTAAGTGTGTGTATCTGTGTGAATTGTTGTAATGTGTGCTGATGTGTGTGAAGAGTTTCTCTGCGCATGCGTGCGTCACTGTGTAAATAGTCTCTCTCTCTCTCTCGCCCCCCTTTCTCTCTCTCTCTCTTCTCAAATTGCGGAGCGACGGGTTTGAAAAGGGACGTTGGGGGTACTGCTGCTTTATGGCATTAAACGACGTCGTTTCTCTCTCTCCCTCTCTTATTATATTTTTATGTTTTTTTGATTTGATGAGGTGTCGCCTCCTCGGCTCTCCAAATAGGATCCAATTCCAAATTCCGTGCTATATCGTCGGAACCTCTTTTCCGGTGGAATTGTGCGTTTGTTTCAATTTATTTTTAAATAATTTATGTACCATTTTCAAAAAATAAAAATAAAAGAATGACCGATTACTATGAGAATAATTGAGTGGAAAAAAATAGCAAGATTTAAAAATAGATATGCACAAGAGATATGCAATCCCCAAATATGGTATGTTACTCGTAGAAAATAAAAATAGGACGGCTAATCTTTTTATTTAGATTGTTTAGGTTTGGTCTATTAAAGTTAATTTTTTGGCTTACTTTTTCGTTATAGATTTTTATGCAAGTTTTGATTTGGTCTTTTTAGTAATTCTAGTAAGAGTAATACTCTCATATCCACAGTGAGCATAATTAATATAATTATGGTGACGTGATGATGTTAATGTTTAATACAAATAAAATTCATAGGCCATCATTGCATTTACGAATAATACTTAAATTTGTGTATGCTTTTTCATGTCTCAATTCACACATAGCGCGTGAGATTAATAAGGTAAAACATTTTTTCTTTTGTAATAAAGGGTTCGTATATAAGAACCCCTAAATCGCAATGAAGGAAAGTGGAATAACTTTAATAACTGCCTCATGGTATGCCATAAATGAGGGCGATCTTCACAAAATATGAAAAGATGGAAAATGGGCGATTTCACCAATTCTTTCTTTAGTCCTCGAATAAAGTGTTTCTTGTAACTAACGAAACCCTTATTCTATTTGTTTATTTCGGGTAAAATTTGCTTTTGTAAGACTATCACAATGTATGAAGAAATAAAATGCATTAGACGAATTTTACATAACGAGTTCAAGTTAAAAGATAAATAGAGTAGTAGTAATAAATATGCGTTTTAGATGCCAATTCAATAAATATTTTTTACTAGGAGTACGAATTTGGAAATCCGGTGAAAATTAAATGTCGAATAAATTGCATGCGCTTTTTATTTTTATTTATAGTGGTCCAGTGAAATTTTATGTTGTCCATTTATCTTGAATAGATAGAGTTGTATATAACTTCATTATATATGAATAAATACCAAATATTTCAACTAATTTTAATTTATTGTATACAATAGATTGCATTTCCTAATATGCAGGTACGAGTATTATGTTTGGACAATGTTTTGAACTTCTTGTAAATAGTAGAAAAAGAAGATAACCAACAACTATTATACAAAATTCTTTACATTTCCAACATTTGATGTGTAATAAAACAATGTTTGAATCAAATAAAAAAAATCAAATTATTAAATAAAAAACATAAATTAAATAAATAAATAAAAATCAAAGCAAAAATCGAATTAAAAAATAAATCGAATAAAAAAAATAATTAAAAATAATATATTAAAATGGAGAGAGTCCTTGGGCTGGAGGCGTTTTTCGGAGAGAGTCCATCTCCACCGGAAAGTGGCCACAAGCCCCTTTTAAGGGCTTGCGGCTGGAGATGCTCTTAGTCAACCTTTAGGAATATATGTGAGGTATAATAAAGGTGAACTAATTAGGTGGACAGATAGAGTACTTGTTTGTTGTTTACTATTTGTTCGAAAAATAATGGATAAAATACGAAATGTCTAAATTATCATAACTTTTTTATTCGGAAATTGTATATGAGTAAGGATGTCAATTTAGCCCGAAATTCGCGGGTTGACCCGAGTAACCCGAGCCAAAAGCGGGTTAGGGTTGAATATTTCTAACCCGAAAAATTTTTCAACCCGAATAGCCCGAAACCCGATAGGGCTAGCCCGGAAACTTGACGGTTTGGCCCGAAAATTTTCATTAATTAAGTGTTAATTTTTATTACTTTGTTTCAAATATTAAAATTTATGTCTTGATTCAAATATTTGTGAAAAATATTACAATTTTCTATTATAAGTTGTATTCATCATAATATTTTCTCTATTTTGTATTTCACCACATAATAAAAAATAATTAATATAATCATTAAAAGAAAAATATATTTACATCTCATTGAGCTACTTATTATATTATGCAAGTTGGAGTAACATAATACGAAATAAAGTGACTTCAATAGTATAACATGATTTATTTATTTTTATAAAATTATTGTTATAAAAAAAATCTTCAACTTCTTGGCCCGATGGGCTAGCCCGAGCCCCGAAGTTTAGGGTTAGGGTTGAAAATTTCTAGCCCGAAAAAAACTCAACCCGATTCAACCCGAACCGAATAACCCGAAACCCGACAAGGCTGACCCGAACCCGCTCGGGTTGGCCCGATTGACATCCCTATATATGAGAGTAAAGAAAACTTTTTACAAAAGTGGTAAAATGTGTAATAATCACACCATTTTCCTCAGTATAATATTATACTGATCATATTTTTATACATTTTAACCATATTTTTATACATCAAAATAAACAAATTATAAAGTGGTACCATATTCTTTATGACAAAAACTTGGGTGAGGTCGGTCACATAGTGTGGCCGGGTCAAAGTGTCAATCTTTATATAGAAAATTATGAATTTATACGAATAAAAGTGACAATCTTTAACATAATTATTTTACGAATAAAATGTCAATTTTTTCCGATAAAAAAAAAATGTCAATCTTTATACAGAAAAGTGTTAATCTACATGAATAAAAGTGTCAGTGTTTTAGCCGGTCACACGGTGCCTCTGGCTGACCTAAGTGTGTCTCATTCTTTATTGGTGTTCTTAAAAAACAGGTTAGGCGGCCATTGGCAGACTCAATTTTATGCAAATCGGAAGGTCTAGACGGTGCCGAAAAGATTGGCACCTAGATGGCCGACTAGATGGCCTAGGTAGTCCAAGTCGGGCAAAACGGGCAAAGCGGGCTGCGCGTGATCCACGGGCTGGATGTTAATTAAGGTTAAAAAAGAAAAATTAAGTTTGAAATTTCAGAAAAAAAAAAAAAAAAAAGAAGAAGAAGAAGAAAAGAACTTTCAAGCAGCTGCGCATCTCCTCATCAACTTACGAGCTTGCGCGTCTCCTCCAGGCTCCAGCAGCCACGAGCTTGCGCCGCCGCCACCAGCCACCCGTCTCCTCCTCCATTCGAAGGCGCCCACTTGCACAGCAGCACAGGTCGGTTGCACTATCCTCTATGTGGATGATTTATTTCCTTGATTCTAGTCAAAACTTGCTCATAAATGTTGAGGCTGAAAATTCAAGACTATTCTCCTTCTTTAATGTCGATCAAATTATCTATGCAATGAAATTTGCGTTGTTACTTGTTAAGCTTCATCTACGAGTTCTACGAAATTCCGAATTACAGTTATTTAGTTCTCAAGCTTCTGCTACTCTGTTGATTAACTCGATTCATCAATTCGTATTTATATAATAATAATAAAATAAAAAATAAAAAATAAAAACATATTGAGTTATTACTTTTCTTTGGTTTTTACTTTCGGCCGTTTGCGGTTTGCTACAGAGGTGAGCTAGTGGAATTTATCAAGTGTATAGACATTAGTGGATGAGTGGAATTTATCAAATATATTGAGTTATTCCATTTTGCTTTCTCTGCAGTATGGAGCGAATCTCTGCAGCTTGCGCCATGGACTGGAGCATTCAGCTCCAGAAAAGGCTTCGTTCCCAAAAACCAGGTAACTGTTACACAATACGTGTATATATAGAGAGAAAGAGAGGGGGCAAGTACTATTTTGCTAATTATTTGCATATCTGTTGGAAACATATTGATTTGTTATGTTTAGGTAAATCTACCGAGGCCCTAGAAGAAATCGGTAGGCGGCTGAGCGGTGGAACAGGGAACCAAAGCTGGCTTTTGCAGAGTACATAATATTCTGCTTAATCCCCGGGGAGGATAAGCTGTTCCTTAATGCTATTTTTCTTCATCTAGCTGATGCATTTAGATCAGGGAACATAGAAATTAAAAAATGTGTTGTTAGAATGTTCTTGAGAATGAAAAGGAGGAAGAAGGGAGAAGGTGAGGGTGTTTTGAGCAATGAAAAAAGTTGGAGAATTACTTGGAGTTGTTGAGTAGAGCAAAGGAAGTGTTTGATAAAGGGGATGCTGAAGAAAGAGCTCTGGCTTTAATGTTGTTTGGTTGCTGGGCTTACTTAGCAAAGGATTGTGCAGATGTGCGGTGTATTGTGTTGTCTAGTTTGGTTGCTGGTGATGTTCTTGAGGTATGATGTTGAAGCAACTTTTGTCTTGTCGAGGGATGAAGCTTTCATTTGATTTTTAAACTGTTGGTTGTAATCTTATGGAGTTCCCTTTAAAAGCTGAGATGAAAGATTTCATAACTTTTTCTGTCTTGGAAGACTTCACTGGCACTTCTATTAACATCATAAGTTTTAATACAAACTTCCCATCTGTTGTTTCTATTTGTTAGAGCTTCCTAGGAATTTCTTTCCTCGTGTGATGTGTGCACATTGTGAATGTTTATTTCGAACTTTGTAATGTATAGTAACCAAAACCTTCTGCAGGTGAAAGCCGCCTATTTTGCTTCAGGTTGCTTTTCTGAAATGTCAGATGACTTTGCAAATGTTTTCTTGGAGATACTTAGGACAACAGTCATGTCACAGGATATATCAAAAGACATAAAGTTAGCTGCGGGACGAGCATTCGCCAAGTTGTGGTGCTCATTTTCAACTGCTGAGAAGGCATACAAGGTTCAACATCTTTCCACTTCTATAACTTGAAAAAAGCTAGTGTAGCATCTATTGTTCTTTGTGCCGTGACACGGATTTTCTTTTCACATATTTAAGCATGTCAAGGCCAATAAGCTAGTCTTCAGAAGGAAAACTAACACGAAAAATAAATTAAAACAAGTGAGAGATCTAATGTTGAGGTCACACTTTTGGTTCATGAGATATGTTTTTGTATTTAAAGTTCACGTTATATTGCATCTCCTAAAGATAATTCTTATAGTTAGGTTCGAAGCTTCTCATGGATTCTTCAGAAGATGAATTCTCAGCCGTCTTTCCAGAATTGCCTCTCGGTGGATGCTTCTAGTTCCTACTCAGGTACCTTTTCAAATATTTTTTTAATCATCAAACCTTGCTTGCTCATAGTTGCTTTTTGCTTTTTGCTTTTTTCCCCCTTTCATACACAACCTAGAAATAAAAACAAAGGCTATGGGAGGGAGGGGTATTAGTCATTGCAGCTCAATGTATGGACAGGATCTATGAACCCGATTGGTTGTACAATTGGTTGTACAACTGTGATCGACAAATTCAATACGATTGTTAATTGAATTATAGGCATATATGTATTACATTGCTTAATTTATTTTGTAATTTCTTATATCTTGCTGTAGATAGAACTGCTTACACTGTTTCAAAGTGAAGATAGATCTTTGCACGTGCAAGCTACATCATTAAGATGCTTCCACTTTATATTAGCAAGAGAAGTTTGTATATTTCCTTCAACTTCAAGCACAGTCCATAAGTTATTTGACGTGCTGCACAGATCTGAACTTCAGCCGATACTGCAGCTTGAATCTTTAAGAATCTTATATAAGGTATTTCATGCTTGCATTACTAAATATTGGCTCAGTGTATCATAGAGTTCCTCACACATTGTCACATTTTCCAGATCCTTCAGACTAATTTATCCATCATTCCTTGCATGGAGATTCCTGAGCTTTTTCAAAAGCTGTTTGTAGCTGTTAAAAATATGCTAAAATCGTCAATGCGCTCAAACATAGTTTTAGCTGTTAATGTTCTAGCAGGTCTTTCAGGAAAAGTTTTGGGAAGACGAGATATGTGGTCAGGTGGATCTGGTTATGCCCTGGCATCGCAGGTGATCTCTTTGTTTCGGAGCTTGAGGTTAAAAGCTTGCTCAATTCTTTATTCGACTTGGTTGTGAAATACTCAAACCTTCACCTCCAAGTGCTCAATAATGCATGTTTATTTGTAAGTAATCTGATAAAGATGATCGACAAAGTAATGGACTCAGAGTATGTTAGCCATGGCAAAGCGCTGGTTGAATCAAAAATCATTCTCTCTGTGTTAAAAATCATGGCTGCTTGCTTGGAAAACCTCGACTACACTGATACTGAAACCAGCCACATCTTGGATGCTTTGAAACTTCCAAGTAGAAAATGTATGCCATTGCAGCTATATTGGTAGCTACACTAGGCTGATGAACCTTCTAGTAATGCACTCACACTCTACCTTTATTTTGTTTGATATAATATTTATATGTTGGTTATTGTTCAACTCGAAATCTTATATTTGTATTGTTTGATTTTATGAATTATTGATACTGGAATGATATCATATTTAGTATTCAAAAGAAATGATTTTTTTGTTTTTGTTTTTTTTGGACAAACTGAATTAACCAAATATTTATTTTGGTTAATTCGGTTCGGTTTTCAAATTAATTTTGGTTTGGTTTGGATGTAATTTTAATTTTATTTATTTATTTAGTTTGTTATATTTTAAGGCAAAACCAAACCAAATAACCAAATGATCACCCCTACATTTGACCATCTAATTTTAACTCATTCTTTTTATCACTTTCTTTAGTTTGTGTAATAGTACTCCTTCCGTCAACGATTTTTAGACCTTATTACTATCGTTTTTATTACTTTCTATAATTTGTTGTGTTCACAATTGTATTCACAATAATTGTTTTTATCACTTTCTTTAATTTGTTATATTCACAATTGTATTCACAATAGTACTCCCTCCGTCAACAATTTTTAGACCTTATTACTATATCGAGAAGTTCACCATCTTTAAATCCTTTCCATTTTTAGTTGTAGGCCTCGGAATAAAAACACTTTTAACACCGTTTGCATGAATGCATTTGTGAATAAATAAATCTTACAGTGCTTGAGAAATTATATGGACATGGATTTCTTTTTATAAAATCTACATTCGTATTATTAAGCATTTCTGCTACTTGTGACCTCCACGAGCATTTGAAATATAAACGGAATTGATACAAATGAATATGGAAAGTCATAGAACTGAGCCAACCATCAAAAACAAAAAAGGCAACGGCCTAACTGAAACATTACCACTCACAACCTTAGATTTATACAATTGATTTATACAATTTGCTAACAACTCAAAACCAACATTACCAACATACTTGCTTTTGCACAAAAGATTTAAAAAAAACAAATGAAAGAAAAAACAAGAAAATATTCATCGTAAGATCGTCAGCTAAAATCAGCATCCACTTCTTCACAGCTTTCATCATCTTCTTCCCCAAGCTTATACGAACTGAAATGGTTGACTCTGAACTTCCATTCTCCTTTAACAGCATCGTATGACACAAACTCAGCACCTTGATCCTCAGCTTTTCTCTTCAGCATCTCTTTGTACTTGTCGATTCTCGGCCCCTCAGTGTACTGCTGCCCACTCTTCTTATCGAAGCATTTTATATTCAGCAGCGTCACCTCAGCAGGTTTGTTGAGGCCCTGGCCCACAGGAGGTTTCTTGCTCTCGTCCATATAAACAATCACCTCACGGTTGTTGAACTGGATGAGAGACTCGAGATCGAGCCTTCGAACGTCGGTTTCTCCAAGGAATTTGATGCTTCCGAAGCCATTTCTTCCCACCACAAAGTCCTTCACGTGGCGGCAGAAACCAGGCTCGGCCCTTTCTTTTGCAGCCAGCTCTTGGATCCGAGGCTCCGTGTAGTAATCAGAGTGTCGAAGCTTTGGCATCAGTGCCTCGATTCCAGCTCCGTGCTCATAGACAATGGCAGCTTCACCAGCACGATGTCCTGTGAGAGTTATGTAGGAGTCACCTTTCTCTGCATCATGGACACCGTTAGTTTTCTGGTTCGTTTTTACAGGATCGGCTTGCTCCTTAGTCACACCATTCTCCACCACGTCTTCTGCTTGGGAAGCTGCATTGCAAATGATTAATTAGCACATTTTACTTTTAAGAGAATTGTAGGGTATATTAAACTAGAGGAAATATAGCTTAAGGTGCAAACAGAATAAACTAATAGAATCTTATTAGCATAAAGTTTGGAGAAAAGAGGAAAACTCTCTGTAAAAACAGATGAGTATTTATAGCTTGACAAAGAAATGAGTTTTCAACTTCGCATTTTATAGTTCAAAAGGAGCGAGGATGAAGCATATGGCAGTATCTCCACCTAAACATAATAAAGAAAAATGAAAGCTCTAATGGTAGGAAGCCCCGAAAAAGGAACTAAAGCTTTCCTTGATAACAAACTTAAGCAGATACTAATAATATTACGACGAGAGTTTATCTTTCACGTCTAGAAAACCCTACAAGTGACCTTGAGCACATAGTAGGAGTCAAAAATTGGAAAACAATCAGACATCGAAGGCAGATTACCGAAACAGTACATTCAGTTATATTATGATATGTTAAAGAGTGAAGGATACAATTCCACCCTTGGGTGCATGCTTATTAGCATTAGGAAAAAAAAGTATTTCCAGATTCTCTATTGAGCCATGAAATTAGATGATGATGAAATTAGAAATCACCATCTATTTCTCCACTTCATTCTTAGACCTTCAACTGGTTTCAACAATAAATGAAGAAGAAAAGTGAAGTAAAGACTCCTAAGAAATCAGCTGCTCCGCTTTATTCCAGTACATGAATAGCAATGCACATATTGATAAAGATTCAAATTTCCATGACGAGTCGAAGAAAAAAGACTCAACACTTTGTTATTAACATCTTAATTTCCCTTATTAAATGTTGCATTAACATCTTTAGCCAAATGAGATAAGCCTCTAAAACACTTGAAACATAAAACCTATGTTCAGATCCAGTAGAAACATTACATAATAAAATCACAATTACAACCAAAAATAATTTACCATCTTTGTCCTTGGTCCTGTTCCCATTTATGGAATTGTAACCATTTTGATGAAGTTTACCTGTTTATTATCAGTAAAAATTGGACATAAATAACTATAAAAGTTGACAGATTAACACACTTAGAGCAACTAGTCCAGTTAAGCCCTCTAATAATGCAGTACAAGCACCAAAAGAATGTGTTCACAACGGGAGGAAAGAGATTAAAGAGGGAGAATTTCTTTAAAAAAAATAAAATTAAGGGAATATCTCTCTACCAAACTCGACTAATCTTAATTATAAAGCAGCCATAGCCTGCATATCTCAAATAACAGTATTTCTGCTATATTCTCTTCTATGGAACTTGAGCTTTGTTTAATACATATTTGTGTGATTTTTATAGTTTGGTGTGAGTTTGTTTTCGTATGTTTTATTCGTTTTTATGTGTTTATTTTGTGTGTCTTAGTCGAAGTCGAGTTCGTGAAGAATTTTGGAAGAGAAGAACGAAAATGAGCAAAAGAATGAAGAAATGAGCAAGAAGTGAAGATCAAGTTTGGATGAAATAAAAGCATAACATCGAAGAGGGGTTCGATAGGAGCGCATAGGAAAAAACGGGGGTCGATTTCGAATTCGGACGAGGGAGATATGGCCGAAATACAAAAGTTGCGCGCAGCGGGCCGAATGTCGCACCCAGCGGGCCGCTGGACAGGAGGCCGACTTTTATTGTTATTTTCCTTATTAGATTAGGTTTTAGGAGATCTACATATATGTAAACTCCTATGAACGAAAATACACTTCCTCTCTCATTATTTTCAGCATTAGAATTCTAGATTAGCTTTAGATTTAGCTTTAGATTATAATTTTGAAGATTGGAATTTAGATTCAAGATTTAATTCAAGTTCTTCGTTTTCCTTTCGTTCGTTATTCGCACCTTTGATTCGTAAGTTTATTAATTGCTTTCTAGATTAATTTTTACTTGCTTTATTTACTTGCTTGATTAATCGCTTTCATTAGTTTAGATTAATTTGTTAAGATTAGATTTAATTGTATTCTAATTCCTTAGATTTATTTTCAAGCATGTTAGGATTAATTGGCTCTAGCTTAGATTTATTTGCTTTATTTATTGTTTTCCTTTAAATTCATGCCTAGGTAGGTTTATTGTTTTTCTCTTAGTTTAATTCCTTATCCCGGGTGACAGACGGGAACTCTTTCTATTTGCTTTAATCGTTTTTAAGTTCCAGTTTAATTTACTTGCTTTCTTTCATCTAAGTCTAGGATTAATCATTAAAACCAAAACCCCAAAATATTTACTTGCTTTCTTAGAGTGTTTAGGATTCTATTTGCTTTTTGTGTGCCACATAATTGATTCATCTGCTAAGTCTTCCTTGAGATTCGACATTGGGTTAAACTTACTAGTCTACGATAGACCTAGTTCTATTGCTAGCACTTTTAGGTGAAACAAACTCAATTAGTGAAAGTGCCTCACCAGACCTTGAAATGGACATAGATGATTATAAAGTCGAAACAGAATGAATGATAATGATCATCGTTGATGTATCATCAATCCTTCATTCATGTTTACATATGATGTCGACTCTTTAAAATTACATCAGCAGCAAACACTGATTGTGTAGTTGTGTGATTTATGACAACCATCTTTAAAATTGTTGTTGCAAAGTTGCTCAAAACATTTAGATCAGGCAAGGAATGTCAGACCTCAGAACAGAATGTTGCATTTGACAGCTTTAAAGATGAAACTATTTGTTGGCAGACATAACTCAAGAACAGGTAGATCTTTTAAGGAATCCGATTTCAAAAATTATAGCACATAATAGTTCGAGAATAACAGAGCACATAATAGTTCGAGAATAACAGAAGCGTCCTAATCCACTACTTAAAAGGGTTCCGATTAGTTTCAAGATATGGAGAACAGAAGAGACCACAGATTAAAAAATCAAGATCATCCTAAACCAATTAACATGTTTCTGAACCTCAAGCAAAAGCATTAAGCACATCAGGTACTTTACTACCACATCTTTCACCTAAGTCTGAGATAATAAGTACAATTGTAATAATCAAAGGCTCTTTTCATACAAAGCAGTTTCTTTCGAGTGAATACAAAAGATCATAATCCCACCCTCCCATCAAGCGTTTCTGCCCGTACCAATACACACATATAAGATAAAGTGCAATGGAGCTGACAAGATAAAAACTAAAGAATCGTGTCCTCACATTTATACTATTATATCCCCCCGCCCTCCACACACATAAACATCGTGTCGTAACACCTGCCTGTACTGCTACCTAAAATTCACTCATAATCAAGCTCACAATCACATCACTACCAAAAAAATCTAAAACTAAAGCAAAGAAAGATACTGGTATTTACCATTTTCATGCACGGGAGTGCCAGTGGTCTTTGTTTTCTCCACACTGGATCTAGAATGCCATTGTTCCAGAGGACGAATGACTAGAGCTCTTGGATTCTCCCTGGGAACAAATAGAGCATCTGCTTTTGGCGTGCTTGCTGCCTCTTCGTCATCATTAAAAAAAGGCACCTGAAGGAAGATATTTAAGGGGAAACATGTATTTAGAAAGCCAATTACCTTACAGAAACATAACAAATTAATCCAGAGAACATAATGGATGTCCAAAGAATTTCATTTAGGACTGATCTGACCTTCGGGCCATTCGACTTGGGATGATATTTCCTGACCGGGAGCTTTATACGCCTTTGGGAAAGGTGTCGAGATGTTAAAAGAGGTGATATTCTGACAGGAACTGGTTTTTCAACAACCTGTTTGAAAATAAGACATTTAATACATTCTTCAATACTTCAATATATCTTCTAAACCCTCAGTTATTGCAGAATCATAAGAAGAACTACTGCTCAAAGACATCATTCAAACTTTCTATGTTGCTCCAGTTCTGTGTAAGAATACTTACAGGCATGCTGGAAATACCATACTGAACAGAAGGGGAAGTTCCTGTGCGACCAATTGACACCTGAGGCATTGTAGGTAACGTTCCAAAGGGATTTGTAATAGGAGCTGCTTGTGCAGCAACAGCGCTTTGAGTACCAGGCCTGTAAAATGAAAGTAAAGCAAGTTGGTAAAGACCATATCACAACACGGGAGGAATAAGATTCAAGTCAGGCCATGCTGCTAAAGATGGCTTCAAAATGATAGTAACACCAACCTAAACAATTTCAAGCTCATGAAAGATTAAAAGAATTCCATTATGTATTAAAGACACATAAATACGATGTAATTTTCGGATAGCCAAGGAATATGGATGTTTGAGTGGCATGATTGAGCATTAAGGTAACGAGAAACAAGGTGCAATTCTGATTTGGTAATAACTGCACAAACCATGAACCTAAATGTCGAAAGAGTGGTACGTGAGGGGTAAGTAATAAACAATAAAAAATCACATGGATCAGAATTTAATTCCAGCTCAAATCAGATTCATCCTTGCACAAAACTCTAACTAAACAAAGAAGAGATGCCAAAACCAAGGGAAAAAAGTAAGATCGATCATTAGGGGTGAGCATTCGGGTTTCGGTTCGGGTTTTTGTAAAATCGGAAAAACTGAAAAAAAATCGGGTTTTGAAAAATAAAACCGAACCTGAACCCGAATTTCAAAAAACCCGAACCCGAAAAACCGAAATTAATTTTGGTTTATTTCAGTTTTTCGGTTTTTCCCCGAATTATTTTTAAAATATTATCCGAAAACCGAAAAACCGAACCGAAAAACCAAAATAACCGAAATAAACCGAATGCTCACCGAAATAACCGAAATATTTTTTGCTTTATTCAATTCTAACTTTAATTAACACACCTAAATTTCATCCAAAATTAATACTAATAATATTTTTACTAATGCAATTAAACCATAAAAACAAATATTAACTAATTTCATATCAAATATAAACTAAATATTACAATCACCAAAGATAAATTGCCAAAGTATATAAATAATAATAATATATGAATATATAAAATATTAATAATAATTAAAATAAATAATATTTCGGATTTTCGGGTTTTTCGGGTGGTAAAAAAAAAACCCGAACCCGAAACCCGAATTGCACTAAAAAAAAAACCAAAATTATTAAAAAAACCCGAGTAACCCGAACCGAAATTTAATTTCGGTTTCGGTTCGGTTTTCGGATAATAGTGCTCACCCCTATCGATCATGCAAATTGAGCATCCAACAGTTCTAGTTTTCATCAATTTAGAGCGTAAGATCAGAAAAGTGAAGAAAGAAGTAACATACGCTTGTCCAAAAGCAGTATTGCCAAACATGCCAGGGGTGCCACCAAAGGCACTTGGAGCAGCTGCAAAAACAAGACAATTAATAAAATAGGACACTGCATCATAAGAGCTCTAGAGAGAGAGAGAGCACCGTCAAATGAGGTTATCAAATCACATAGAAAATTTCGCCAAGGAGTACCTGCTTGAGGCTGGCCAAAATTGCTGAAGTTAAAACCACCAGGAGCCGATTGTGCGGATTGAAATGGTGTAGAATTTGAAGGCTACAAAGAAATGGAAGGTAGAGTATTATATTACAATTGGGGTAAAATGAAACAACAGATAAACAAGAAATACTATGAAGAATACATCTTCATGAGATCAACTATCATCTTAATCATTATGAGATTATTTCAAATGAAAGTCTTGGTTAAGTTCCTTAAGCATGCATAAGGTACAAATACAAAGAGAAGTTCATGAACTCACAGTTGTTTGACCAAACCCCCCGGAGCTGCTTAGATTTGATGAATTGGAGAACAAATTGCCACCAAAACCAGTAGAGGGTGTAGAAAACATATTTGATTGACCATAAGTTGATGTAGTTTGCCCAAATGCAGAGGAAGTCTGTCCAAAAGGTGAACTATTCTGGGGAAGTGTAGGTGTTGTTGACTGGAATAACGGGGAAGACTGAGTGTTACCAAACCCCAAGCCAGTATTAAATGTAGATGTAGTCCCCTGTGATGTTGAGGTCCCAAATATAGATGATTGCCCGAAAGGAGATGAGCTGGCAGAGTTAAAAGGAGAAGGAGAGGTATTGGGTGGAAATGCTGGAGTCGTGGGGCCAAATAAGGAGGATGTCGTTGGTGCCGTAGAGCCAAAAAGGTTAGTTGTGTTTGATGTTGCAAAAGGTGAAGAACCAAATGCAGAACCAGTTGAAGATCCAAAGCCTGGATTGCTGAACGATGGTGTTTTTGGAGCAAATGGATTAGAGTTTGTTGTTGATGAAAAAGGATTTGAAGATGTTTGGCCGAATGCAGGTGTGGGTGAGGCTCCAAAGCCTGAACCACCAAAGCCAACAGCAGCAGTAGCCTGACCAGCAGGAGCCGGCCCTCCTAGTTTTTGACAGAAAATAAAACATTCAGCAGCATAATTAGTAATAGATTCATTCTAGTGCAAGAATTGATAAATTTCAGCAAAAAAGAGAACCTTTATCTCCTAATTGGTAGTCCTCCCATCTAAGTTCCTCATGGCTTTTATCTTTATATGCTGGCATGGCTGAGATAGATTCTAGTTTGCCAGTTGGCTGTGTACCCGTGCTGGCACCATCTGTCTCAGGTGTTGCTGAGTAAGGAGCTACTCTGCTTCCCCCTCTTTGCCCTCCAAAAGTTGACTGGCCAAAAGTAGAGCCGCCAAAAGCAGGAGTTGTAGTCTGAGCTCCTGTAACAAATTATTCAAGCTAAGAGTCAGTTGCAGCAGTCGCAGACATTGTTATTATACTTGCCCTAACTGATATTGTTTCCATAGAGTCTGACTTGTAGCAATATCTATTAGGATTCTTATGTAAAAAAATAATTTAAAAGCCAAGTACAATATAGTTTTCCCTACAGAAAACAAGTGCAAGTGCTTAACTAGTTTAGCTGTATTTCATCACCATTTAAAAACAAATTAAACTGGTATATATGGCAATTTCCTCAAATTTATTCAATCAACAATGTTCTTTGTTGCTGAATCAAAACAAGGTAAACCAATCTTTTTGGTAAAAACAAACATTCAAGCATAGCATATATGAACTTGAGTTCGGAGTGATACAACATTTGAGACATGAAGACCAAGCTTACCAAATGAAGTACTTTGAGCTGCAAAGGATGATGTTGCACCAAATGGACTACTTCCAAATGCAGAAATTGATTGGCCAAATGCCGGACTTGATCCAAAGTTAAAGGAAGGACTTGAAGCACCGAACGCAGGGGCAGATGTGGCACCGAATGCAGGGGCAGTTGTGGCACCAAATCCCGGGCTGCTTGTTGCACCAAAAGCAGGAGCAGCTGTTCCACCAAAAGCTGGCGTGCTAGTGGCCCCAAATGCGGGAGAAGAGGAAGCACCAAATGCTGGAGTGCTAGATCCAAATGGAGAATTCGACGCACCAAAACCACCACTTGTGCTGCCAAATGCTGGGCTAGCTGTAGAACCGAAGGCAGGGGTAGTAGTTGCACCAAAAGCTGGAGTGCTGGGTGCACCAAATGCAGGACTACTTGCTGCACCAAATGCAGGTTGACTAGGAGCACCAAAAGGTGTTGATGAACCAAATAAGTTGCTACCAAAGGCAGGTTGTGATTGCTGAAATGAACCTCCAAACGGACTTGATTGAGTAGTATTTGATCCAAAACCACCAAATGTGGGCTTCTGCCCAAATGCTGACGAACCTATAATTTGGCAAAAGTTAACTACAGACAAGAATTGTAGGACAGCTTTACCATGCAGATAGCCATTTGAATTTGAATGAATTAACATATATATGGTTCATAAAAGGATGCATCAGTGCCTTCAGCAGATGTGCCTTTAAAGAGGCTTGAGGCACTGTAAAAGGCACTGTAGTGAAGTGAAGATTATCATAGGATGAGTTAGAAAATTTATGCTAAAACACTAAACTTCCTTATGTGCTTAGAGATGACGAGTATTATTTCGAAGAAGATGATGAGTATATATGAATCATGTTTCAGAAATTATAACCAATTTAAGGATAAAAAGGATGCATACCTTTGGTTTAATATTTTGAAAAGAAAAAAAAAATTGTTAATCGAACTTTTAGTTTATGTTTGCCATTTGGGATGCATATCTTAGTTTATGATTGCCATTTGGATGCATTCTCTTAGAATTTAAGGGCTCCACCAACCAATCATACAGAATATTGTTCGAGTGAAGCAACCACATATCTATCTTACATCTATTTTTTTTTTTCTCAAACTTAGCAAAGAATCACATACACAGCATGGAAAAAGAACGACAAAAGGAGTACCATTAGTTCAATGTTCATTAGAAAAAGGAAGTGAAAGTAAAAAATAGAATGCTGAAAATAGCAAGACAGAATTATCAAAAGAAGACGAAGATTAGCCTTTTCAGGGCACGTTCTCCTAGCCATCTAACCCCTGTTTGAGAGCAAGGGCCTAAGATTTTGCCTTGTGCCATCCATAACCATCAGATAAGAAGACATCATGACAAGCTATGAGATTTAAATAGATAGGTACAAGAACAATTCTAGAAAACAGGTTGTGCATAGACTGCCACCCACCCAATAGAAAATAAATAAGGAAATATATAAACAATGGCTAAAAGTAAATTCTAAATGATCACAAAAACCAAAATTAGTTATCTTGATAGATCTGTTTACCACCAAATGTTGAAGATGTGTTTCCAAATGCAGAACCTGTGGAACCTCCAAACGTCGTTGTCGAATTTCCAAAAGCAGGTGATGATGAAGCACCAAAAACAGAAGTGGACCCTAATGGAGAAGAAGATTGGGCACCAAAAACACCAGTAGACATGCCGCCGAAAATGGAACCCCCTGTCTGTGAGCCAAAAGGGCTAGTACTGCTGCCAAAAGGTTTAGGGGCAAAAGGATTGCTAGTAGCACTACTAGTCTGCCCAAAAACAGGTTGAGACCCAAATGGACTACTAGATGACTGCCCAAAAGCTGTAACAGAACAAGGAAAAGATCAGCATCCACAGCCTTAATCTAGAAACATATGAAGACTTTTATTGTGTATTCTCCCATGCATTAAATAAACAATTGAACATTTGATTGCACATTTATCTCTCTTAAGTAATACTTGAGGCTTTGAGGGCTTAGCCATATAAATAGATCGTGTTACATGACATGTTGATTCACCATGGTGTCAGCACAAAAATTAACAAAATTAGTCATACCCAGATGAGAAGTTGTAGAGTGACTCACTTGCATTAAATTGATAGGATCTACAGAATATAAATCTTAATCCTAAGTGTTCCTCAAAACTATCCCCTCAAAACATAACCCTTGGCTACACGTCTTTATATTCTACTTCGACATAACGATACTATCCTTCCTATCAATCATATACATCAAGAAATGTGAATAAGCAGCAGCTTTAGGTTTTGTCAATACCTAGATGAACTATCAATATAACAAAACAAAACAAATTCATAATCAAACATACTCATGCAAATAACCAATATCATTATCAATACCAAACCAATACTCCAACAAATTGAATTTAGAAATTTGCTGCAGATGATATATCGAGTCGAAGATAAAGAGAGGAAATCGTGGGATGTAATTCTAAAGCGTAGTTATCACATGAAGATAATAGTGGAGAACAACCAATGAGACTATACAGGATATAATCAAGTAAAACACATCACTTACGGTTGCTTCCGAACATTTTTCCTCCCCGCCCTTCGTCGTCGCCGCCGCTGCTGGAGTTTGGATGAGATCGGAATAGGTTAAAGGGGGGCGTGAGTAGCGTTTGGGAGAGAGAAATAGTAGAACTCACTTTTTCTTTTCTTTTTTTTCTTTCCTTTTCTTTAATTTACAGTATTTTATTTTTTTTTTGAGTTCTTTAATTTACAGTATTTAAATTAGGTTACTTCGTAGTGTTTTTTTTCTTTCCTTCTTTAATTTAGAGATATTTAAATTAGGTTACTTCGTAGTGTCTTTTTTCTTTCCTTTTCTTTAATTTAGAGATATTTAAATTAGGTTACTTCGTAGTATTAAGTCATATATATAAGTATTATAATAAATAATATTTAATGCCCTTGATGCGAATTTTTATATTATTGCTTAGAATCAAAATTTGAATATTAACATTATTTAATTGAAAAAGTGTATAACTCTAACAGCATCTGCACTGACGACTAAATAGGGGTGGGCGCTACATCTTTTTTGGTAGGCGTCCACCGTCGTCCTGCTGCTGCCCACTGCTAGTCGCTAGGAATGGGCGCGATACCGACTATTTCATGCGCCTAGGCGCTCCGACGTGGCACGCCCCAATTTGGCGATTTTTTTTTTTTTTTTTAATCTTCTTCTTCATCTTTTCCTTTTCGTTGCATATGTTTCATAATTTAGACGTTAATGCCAGTCAATTTAGGCGCTTATAGTTTTGGTGATTTTGAGCCGTGCCCACCAATTTGGTGGGTGTGGCTGTGGATGCTCTAATTGAAAATGTACATTAATCTGTACTCTCACTGTTGATAATGTCGTGATCATTTTAGTGCTTGTTTGTTAGTTGTGATATCATGGGTTTGACCATGATATTACAGTCTAATCTCATGTTTGGTTCCCGTGATATAATTTTAGGTCAGCCCGTTATATCTGCTCGGCCCGGCAGTAATACACTAAGGAAGTGTTTGGTACATTTTTGAAGTCATCTTTAGATGACTCATCTCTAGATGAGTCATATGAATAGTATTCAAGATGAATGAATCATATGTTGTTTGGTAGCAAATCTTTCAAAGTGAGATAAATTTTTTTTTAATAATCATAACAATAATAATGAATTATTATTAATAATATTATTGTTATTATTATTGAGTCATATTTATTTATTAATTATATAATTATAACCGACAATATCTATAAAATATTATTAATATTATTATTATTTAACAACAACTGCAATCTACATTATTAAAATATTATTGAGTCCTATTATTATTATTATTATTATTATTATTATTATTATTACAAAGTGAGAAGAGAGGGTCATCTCCCTTCAACTCACCATTTTGGAGAGTTGAGTCAAGTGGGAAAAACAGTAAATAGCAACGGGCCGGGTAGATGATGATCGGGCTTTTCACTTTTTGTAAAATGCTACCAAAACGCCGGATGAAGAGAGATGACTCATCTCATCTTGCCTTCATCTTGCTTCATCTTGCCTACAAAACGGAGCCTAAATCTTATCACACCTCCCCCATGTGATATGAATGTGGGCTTATGTAGTAATTGTGATATCATGGTTTACTATTCCACCCATGATATCACACGTGTGCTACCAAACAAGCACTTAGAGATGTAAAGTAACGAGAAATGCAAAAATGTAAAACGATAAGTTCTACATTTATCTCTTTATTTTAATATTTGACTAAGAGTCATATAAAATTAAATTACTTAAGTTAGTTCTACATGTATCTATATTTAAAGAATAAAATACATTCAATAATTATATAACTTCTTTTGATGGAGAGAAGTTATTTATTCAGTTTCTATCGGTATTAAGGGGTTCCTGGGTTAGCTTTTCATTCTGTGATATACACCATCTATACAGAGAAAAAAAACTTGGAAGAACCACCGATAGTTTTCAATATGTGTATTCGTCAAATGGATTTTTAGATGCGTTATATTCTCATGAACAATAGTAAAAGACATAACAATGACGGGAGGTATGTAATCGATTTTCTTCCGCTGCAGTTCGATTTATTCTTAATCGAAATTCTTACAGAATATGTCCGTCAGAGTCTTGAACTCAATCCCGTAAGCACGTAGCGTGGCGGTGAATCGAGGCTGGTAATCTGGATTCTGGACCCTCCTGCTTCCATGAGTACACCGGCAAGGATTCGCCGAGTGTCTGACATATCTCTTGTGGTTGGTTTTAATCTGATTTGTCATCTTAGTTGTAATAGAAGAAGTGAGAAACAAAGATGACGAAGTTGTGGAAAAGATAAAGGGGAGGAGAGCTGCAAATTCTTACAAAGCTTCAAACTGCATGCCTTAATTCTTACAAAGCTTCAAACTGCATGCCTTAACTGAGAACATTGACCATATATTTTGACTGTTCATGCACATAAGTGCAACATACAAGCAGATGCACTTTTTTTTTTGGGGGGGGGAGTAAAATGTGGACTGGTTTTACCTTCATGTATATCTAGTCTAGACAAAGATTGTCGCTATGCCTTTTTTATTTCGAAATAGAGCTTGGATCGCCTGCAACACACAAAACACACCACCGTATGTTGTGGCAATTTAGAAATAGTGTTGGATAGTAAATACTCGTCGCTCACGTTATTCTGGTTGGGGGGGGGGGGGTAAAATGTGGACTGGTTTTACCTTCATGTATCTCTAGTCTAGACAAAGATTGTCGCTACGCCTTTTTTATTTCAAAATAGAGCTTGGATCGCCTGCAACACACAAAACACACCACCGTATGCTGTGGCAATTTAGAAATAGTGTTGGATAGTAAATACTCGTCGCTCACGTTATTCTGGTTGTGCGCGAAATTCACGTGACATGTGTTGTGTTTAGAAGCGGTTGAAGTAAATGCGCTTGCATTCGTGTTCTTATGGTCGGATTTTGCATGGAAGATAGCTAATATGAGTATGACCATGTGTACAAGCACATGCCTCGGGTTACGTATTTCAATTTGGGTTGCATTCTATTGTAGTAATTTATAAGGTTAATTATGTGAAAATACAGCTTTCAAAAAATCGTGTTAATACACGAACTTTGACTGAAATTCCATTTTTCCGACGAATTTTTAAAAGTTCGTGTAAATACACAAACTTTGACAATTGATCAATTTTTCCACGATTTTAATCTCCGGCAACACTTCTATTGATGTAGATCTACATGTAATATAATTAAATTACGAGTGATGACATGTCCAACATACTACGTCGTTTGGTCTGTGACAATCGTTTGATTAGCGTCATTTTATCAGCGTACATCCTAGGTTTTCTAAAAATCGTGGAAAATTGATCAATTGTCAAAGTTTGTATATTTACACGAACTTTTGAAAGTTCGTGGAAAAAAATAGAATTTTTATCAAAGTTTGTGTATTTACACGAACTTTTGAAAGTTCGTGGAAGAAATGGAATTTCGGTCAAAGTTTGTGTATTTTCACGTAATTAACCCTAATTTATATACATTCATTTTTTTGAGTGACTATTATTTATATAATACTACCTCCATCCCACCTAATTGTCCCATTTTACTTTTTGATTTTTTTCGGCACGTGTTTCTACCGAAACCTAGTACGGGTTTTAAAATATAATTTTGAAGTATTTTTCTTTGATACTATGAGTGTCATTCTCAAGCTTTGTATAGTAGATCTGCAGTTACTTTAATTTATGTTCAAACATGAATATGGGAGATGACTACTTTCATACCCTCTGAAATTTTCTTCTTTTCTGAGCAACTACATGTGTATATTTTCTTATTAGTTTTTCTTATCTAAAAAAGTATTCTTTGAACAAAGCGTACATTTAGACTACCGCATGTGAGTATTAATAAATTTGGGAAAGCTCTAAGAAATTCATTGGTTGTTTTTCGTTGTACAAATTGTAACATCTAGTTAATGTTTCCATGGATTTTCCTGAAATTGGAATGCCACATGAAACTGACTTCTTAATTAGGTTAACTGTTAAACCATAATAATTTTGTATGTAATTTGTGAAATAAAAGGTTAAAAATGTAACATCTAACATTAGAATATTCTACTATATGTATACTTTTCTTGAGTGTTTTCGTTGATGCAATTGCTCCACTTTAATCTTTTTAAATGTTCAATTGCAAGCCAGGAAAGCCGTGTATTTTTCGAATTGAATCTGCACATATGTAACTAAAAAATGAAAGATCATTAGTTTCATAATGCAATAACTCATAAGCAAGTAGAATCGTGAGTACTATTACTAAGCTATTCGAATTTATCTAAGCTAACGGATTTGGATTGGATTAATTAACTACTAACAAGTAAACACAATAAACAAGCAAACAAGTAAAATAAAATGGTGAAAATTAATGGAAAGAAGCTATTCTAGGAACTTGGCATCAATGGATTTGCAAATGGACCATACTTAACTTCACAACCTATATTTTAATTAGACTTACTTAGGGTGATCGCGAATTAGATTTAGTCCCCTCCCGGGCGACTAACTCCGTTGATTAAGAGCTAGCTTTGTCGTCCCCAACTAAAGTCTAGCCTATAATTCCAAAAGGTCCCTTAGATCAATTAACCCTCACTTAAATTCTCATACTCCCGGTGTATTGAATTTAAATGCTCAATGATCACATGCTAATTATCGAACCTCGCCCAACACAATAGATATGCATAATTGGTAGCTAATCAATCATACAAGCAATTAAGACCATGATCATTAAGAAGAAGTAGTAATTAAACCATAAATTGATAACATCAAGCTCAATTCATCACAAATCCATCTAGCTCAATCCCTAGGATATAGAAATCTAGACAATCATAGACATAATAAGCATAAATCTCAAATCAAAGTAATTCATGAAACAAAACAAAAGAAAAAGAGAATTGAGAAATTCAAATCATATTTTTTGACCTTGATCTTGAATCCTTAATGCTCCTCTTCCAATGATCTTTAAAGGTTGAGCTTCCTCTCCCAAAATGGATGAAAATAGAGGATGGTGTAGAGATTTAGTGTGTGAAAAAGTGTGTAGTGTGTGTTAAAAGGGGCTAGAGAGTGAAAGTTATCCTAAAAATGAATCATAAAATGTTATTTATATGTTGGTGTATGATGGAGGTTGATTTGTAATTAGGAAAAGTGAAAAATGGGGGTCAAAACATAATAAATCGGAAATTTTGAGCTCAAAATCGGAATTTCCAGAAGGAGTAACGGGCGGCGCGCCCGCGCCCATGGGTCATGCGGCCAAGACCCTCGGAACAAGGGCGGCGCGCGCCCGGGGGTGCCCTCTGAAGCGCCCGCGCACATGGTCGCGGGCTGCAGCTTCGGAATCCTTCTTCGGCGCGCGCCCGCGCCGAGTGCCGGCTCCCGCTACGCAACGATTTTGTTTCAGCTCATTTTCCATCGTCTGAACTCCGAATCGACTTCCATTTTTTCCTATATGCTTGTTTCAATCCAAACTTCGACATGGGATTGTCATCTTTGGTGAAATTGAACTCATTTTTCCTATAAAATAATCAAAATAAACCAACAAGTAATGCGATCGACAACAAAGACAATTAATCGAATGAGGCACAAAAGAGCAATAAAATCACACCAATTCCATCAACTCTATGCTAAAATGAAGCATGAAAACCCATGTTTGTCAATAAGCAAGTAACATGGTCACAAAAATAAAAATAACGTGGAAGAATGACAATTATTATGAACGCGTTTAACAATTCAGAGAACTCATCAAAGCCGTGGTTGGTTTATAAATAGACAAAGAATAATATTATGCCTCCATAATTTGAAATTTGAATTTAAAACAAAGCTTTAAATTAGATCCACTAAATTTGGTCTCTCCAATGCTGCTAATTACATGTTGGCTGAGAAAATATAGTTGAGGAAGTCGAAGCAACTCTTTTGTGAACTGATTAGTCATAATAAAATTGAGCTAATATTCTTGAAGACTCATTGGCAAATTGGGTGGGAAAAGTAGGATTAGGAAACTATCCTACTGCTTCTTTAGGGTTTCAAAATCCGTAATTAGGTTTGTATTAAATCCCTAAAAAAAATAATATATGGAGCCATAAGATGGCCTATACATAAATACCCTTTTAATTTTCTCAAAATAGAATGCCTTTATAAGGTAGGTTGAACGGGTTTTGTTGGTCTTAATTATAAATATTAACTAATGTTGTATTAATTAACACAAAATCATGGAGATAAAAATATTTATTATGCCTAGATTTTTGTTTTCGAAATAAAAACCCTTAATAATGCCAAGAGATATAACTTTTACTTGAAAATTACTGTAAACATGTCTCTTTCTATACATAGTTATGAAGAAATTATTAAATTTATAATTTAAGAATTATATAATGAAAATAAGGTCCTCTTATTCCAGCCATTATATGGCAATTTAGCACGACCGGCCGCAAAATTCAATTAAAATATCATTTTTACTGTTGCCAAATTAATCATAATCTATTAGCGATAGATTTTCCTTAAAATCATTTTTTCTAACTTTTTTTTATAATTATATGATATTAAAATTGCAGGCGCTAATAACTATTGGCCTCTGACGTAAAACCCACAGGCAGCTGCATACAAATCGCCCCATAAGGGCCCTTATGGAGCCTATTCAGCGCCGTGTCCCTTGGCACCGGATTCATGATGTCCCGTCCGCCCCGTTATTGAATAATGTAATAGTATTTGTTTTCGCCCCCGGTATTGATTAATCAAACATTTGTAATCTAACTATGGTAGCGTATTATCATTTTTTCATGCACAACTATTAGCATATATTTTGGCATTACAATTCTGGTTATTTTATGTTAACGTATTCATTTACTTCGTATATAGATTGGCGCAGCGGGTAAATGTGCATCTCACTACAGGAGGTCCTGCAATCTCTGGCACCATCATTTAATTTTTAATTAATAACTATTCTCATCCTTCTATGCATTCATCTCTCTTCTATTCACATTTTTTTCTCCTTCTATTCATTTATCTTATAATTAAATATATCTTTTTAATTTTTACCTTCGGAAAATTTATTCATCTCTCCCTCTTTATGAATTCTTTTATTTACACTTAGAAAAAATATGAATTTAAATTTATTACTTTTTAGCTCCTAAACTATTCATCTTTTTTTAAATTAACTTGATTCAATTTATTCATCTTCAAATTCAACTTTCTGATTTTTACCTTCTTTCTTCTCTTTCACTAAATAATGAGTACAATCCATATAACTCAGTATTAATGACATCTTCTTAACTATAATGTTACAAAATATTTATCCATTTATAAATGAGACGGATAGAATATAACATAGAAACATTCGGATATCATATTCCATGCTAAAATTGGATCCCTTATATTGTCCAGCACCGCACCCTAAAACTTATGAATGGACAACCCAATACAAAGTTAAAATAGTGAACTTCTAAATTATCATTCATTTACAAAAATATTGGGCAATCTAATTGGGTAACTACGTGTACTTTTTAAAATAAGTGAAAATGTAATCAAGATATTTTAAACCACCATCATTTTTAAATGTAATCAAAATATTCCCTCTTCCTTTCCTACCACTAGATCAGGTCGAATTGTCAAACCACCGTCATTTTTAAATGATTACATCTGTGCATCTGTTCAACCATCTTGCTCCTATCCTCTTAGTTCCTTCATTTCTCACACTAATCTCAGCCCCACTTACTCTTCCTTTGTTGCATCCGATACTAGTGTGCCTGAACTATCCGCATTTGAGCAGGCTTCTGCATATGTTGAATGGAGAGAGGCTATGAAATCTGAATTACAGGCTTTGCAGCAAAATGGTACTTGGTCTTTGGTTCCTTTACCTAAAGGTAAAATAGCTATTGGATGTAAGTGGGTTTATATGGTGAAATTTCGTTTTGATGGGACAATGGAGAGATATAAGGCAAGATTGGTAGCTAAGGGCTTCACTCAACAAGAAGGTGTGGATTATTTGAACATTTTCTCGCCAATGGCCAAACTTGTTTTCGTTAAACTGATGTTGGATATCTCTGCTGTAAAATGGTACTCTCTTACACATTTAGACATCAACAATGCTTTTCTGTATGGAGATCTATTTGAAGAAATTTATATGAAGGCACCAAAGGGTTTGATATCAAACAAGGAGGAGAAAGATCTTGTCTGTAGACTTCACAAGTCTTTATATGGTCTCAAACAAGCTTCAAGGCAGTGGTATCTCAAATTCACTGAAGTGCTTATGAATTTTGGTCTTCAACAGTCACATGCTGATGAGTCTTACTTTCACATGACAACCCATGGGGTGTATATAGGTGTTATCATCTATGTAGATGATATTCTAGTTGCTAGTAATGAGCCTTCAGCTATGGATAAGTTCACACCACATCTCAGACAACACTTCAACTTCAAGGACTTGGGCAAACCAAAGTATTTCTTAGGCCTTGCAATAGCACAGAGTCCCATTGGCATTTTTGTTTGCCAAAGGAAATATGTTTTAGATCTTCTTCAAGATACATGTCTCACAGGTTGCAAACCATCTTCAACACCAATGGATCATAGTCTACACCTACAACATTCAGGTTCTAATCCTCTTCTAGACCCTAAATCTTATAGAAGGTTAGTTGGGAGACTTCTCTACCTATGCATCACTAGACCAGATGTTACATCTGTTGTGCACAAGTTGAGTTAGTTCCTATGTAAGCCTTGTGCTCGTCACCTCACTGCTGCTCATAGAGTTCTCAAATATCTAAAGGGCTGCATTGGGCTTGGACTTTTCTATTCTTCCTCTTCAACCTTGGATCCTAGTGTGTTTGCAGATGCCGATTGAGGCACTTGTACAAATAGTAGAAGATCAGTTTATGGTTTCTGTTTGTTCCTTGGTACTTCTCTTATTTCATGGCGGTCCAAGAAGCAAGGAGTTATGTCGAGATCTTCAGCTGAAGCTGAGTATCGCTCTCTGGCACATGCAACATGTGAGGTATCTTGGCTAGACATTCTTCTCCATGATTTTGGCATCATTAGCCAAACCCGTACCTCTTTTCTGTGACAATAAGACAACGGTTTATCTTACTTCAAATGCGGCATTACATGAAGGTACCAAACATATTGAAATCGACTGCCACTCCATTAGAGAACGCTACAGGTCAGGTTTGGTTAAGCCCTTACACATCAAGGGGGAGTTACAACTTGCCGATCTCTTCACCAAGCCTCTCTTTGTGGGTCCTTTCACTCGTTTGTTGAGCAAGATGAGCTTGTCTAATATCCATACTCATCTTGAGGGGGAATGTGAAAGTTTGCATGGAAAAGTGAAGAAGAAAGAAGAATATGGATGATGCTATAGGCGTGAAATGAGATGCATAGGATAAAAGATGAAAGTCGCATTTAGCTTTTACTTTACTTTTTCTGTTTTTCCGTTTTATTTCTTGTTGCCACATAGGCAAAGTAGTTAGGGTTTTTGTTTGGTATTTAGGGCTACTATTAACGTAGCCTGCACGTACGGAAAATGTCTTCTTCTTCAGTGAAATGGAATGAAATCCTCTGCAAAATATTCTTGATTTATGTTTCTTCATAGTTTTAAACAGGGCCTTTCAGAAAGGAAGAAATAAAGAGTTAATTTTTTGAACAACAAAAAGATGAATGATATATTACTCACCTTCTGTGAGCATCATTCGTGAGCACCACTTGCATTTTGGCCATTTTATCTCGATGTTTTATTGTTTTTTTCATTGATCTTTATTCTAATATCTCAAAAACTATCAATTGCATCATTGCATTCACAAACTACATAAAAATCAAACCATGATTTGTTTTTTATCCCTTAAATTCAAAGAAATGAGTGAAACGAACAACGGAAGTTTGATTTTTGTAATTTGTAAATGTAATGATGCAATTAATAGTTTTCAAGATATTAGAATAAAGATCAATGAAAAAACAAGAAAAAATCGATATAAAATGGTCAAAACACAAGTGGTGCCCACAAATGGTGTTCACGGGAGGTAAGTAGCATACATTCCTCACAACGAAAGTACAGAAAAGATACATATTATCAAAATTTGTGAATGAGAGCACACGCACCAAACTTTAAGAGTTGAATGAATGAATTTTTCTTATCTTCAGAGGCAATAAGTTATAGAAAGACATTCACAATTGTAGAATTTGAATAGCTCGTCTCATGAATTGGCTCGATACAGGTATATAATAAACAAATGAATAACATTTATTCATGTTGCTGTATTATTGCTAATTCGGAGCAAATAATGTGGCCAGACCTTGATCGATTCTAATGAGTAATTTGTCATACCTCATCAACGTATCTTCTTCACATTTGTACGCGCCTCTCCCTCTAGCCAGAACCTCTCCATCGACGTCTATGATCCCAGCTTTGGTTGGATCCTCGCTTCGTGGACCCGGCTGTAGAATGAACGCCTTCACCTATAAAGAGGGGTTATTTACATAGCAATGCTACATTCATATATAAAAAAAGGGAAAATGTGTAGCTAACAAAATTAGAAGTGAAATTGCATCTTTTTTGCAAAATAAAGCTATCGATGGCTGAAAATAGATGAAAACGAGCACTAAAAACTCTAGACACACCTTTAGATACGATACAAGAGGGGATTTAACATGGCCTCCGTTGTTTAATTCAGTCATCAGCTGCAGCAATGGCAGTCTGGGACAATCCTTCATCATGATCAGATCTAAACAACCATCCGAAAACTGCAGAATAGTTAACAAAAAGGATGGAGTTAGTACTCATAACTACGTTTAATAAACTGATGCAGCAAAATTACATAAAAAAATGGAAGGTATAGACCTCAGCATCAGGGGCAGCTTTAGTATCTTCACTTCCCCAAGGTACATTATGGAGCCAGATAGAAACAAAAGGTCCGTCAATCTTCCGCCAGTTTAAACTCTTTATATCAACTTTAGGACCCTGGTAACCATATGCTGGATCCTTATCAATCCCTTCTGGAGATTTCGTTTCACTTTCACCATCAATGATCATTTGCGCTTCTAGATCTAGTGGTTCTCCATAAGATTCATAACCTGCTGCTGGCACAAAAATTATGCTGCCGTTATACCTCCTTAGACCAAATATTCGCTGAAGAGCCTGCGAATCATAAGGGAGCCCCGTTGTTTAGGTGAAGAAAGTGATTTCTTGGATAAGGTCGTACTTTAAGGTAAAAATAATTCTGATGATCAACATATCTACACCCCGCATTGAAGAAATGACAACTTTTTAGAAATACATTGAGTAAAATATCCAAAGTGGCAGACACATAAGAAACATAAAACCAAATAAATCAAGAAATACTGATATACAAAAGATTGTATGCATCCCATCAGGCATCAGTTCATCACATATTACGAGTTCTTATGAAAGAAACAAATCTGACAACTTTCCTGTACAGAGTTGCAATACCTACAGATTATACAATCGTGCAGAGCATGAGTGCAATATTGATATAGAAGTCTATAGTTATTGTAATCCAGTAAGATTCCTGTGCAAACTTACATAGAAATCAAATCGAGCACTTCCCATCCATCTGTATTTCTCGGATTCGATGTCAATATCAGCCACAAGACCTGCATTGATACCCCAAAGATAACCATACATTACCATATCTCACTAACTTGGTGTATTGTGACGAGCAAAAAGAACTGTGATGTCTAGTTAAAGTAGTTATCTACATAACAAAGTAATATGAAAATAATTGATTGGTGATCATATATATACCCCATGCCAGCATTAACATGCTAAAAAATCTAGTTTCCCCTTGCGATATAGTAGCTATATCCAGTGAGCGCTTATGCCCTGTGATTTAAAAGCAAACAAGAACTTACTCATTCAAAACTAGATTCAAGAAAATTTCTGAAAAAACTGGTTATAAATTAAAGGGAACACAACTTACCTCGAATAATAGAAAGAGTAGCATTAGATGCTGCACATGGTTCATCGTGTGAATCTAGAAGCGACTTTGCCATGCCATTTCCAGATCCTAGATTTAGAATCATGTCAATTAAAACTTTGAACTCTCATACTTAGAAATATCGTGGCAAAAGAGAAAGAAATGGAAAATGAGTTGAACCTGCAGGTACTGCGCCAAGAGGTATCCTTATTGCATTCTCCCAATCCTCCCTGATAAGCAGTCCATTTAGCACCTACTAAGATCCCAAAATGTGTTAAGAAACAACGAGTAGCTTATAAAACTCGGATATTGCTTAGAATTTTCTGTTCTTTATTGATGTTTTCTGTCTCTGAATCCAAGAGAGAAAGGCTGGTCAATCTAGCACAAACTATGAACATTCCGAACCTCGTTCCTATGAAGCTACAGACTACAGGCTACAGCAGTACTACATCATAGTTTGGACTCGAATTAGAAATTGAAAATATGCAGAATCTTATACTAGCTCCTACTCTAAATTCAGAGTTTGAGAGTTTTATATATATGGAAAGCCGAGTTTCTTAGTATGGTTATTTGCATTAATTCCATAAAAGTACACCAGCATTCTATTTTGTTATTACAAGTTTAATGGCCAACTTCAATAAATATGCCGCCATAAATACTGGCCTACCTCAACTAGAATTCCATCTCCGCTAACGCAAACGATTCCATCATATTTTGCCAGATCCATCGACTGAACAACTTCCTTCGCATGCAACTGGCGTTTGGTTTCTAAAATCACGATAAACCCATACACAAGAACCATACACAGTTAAATACTTCAAATTCTTAGAGCAAACACACACACACACACACGTACAAACACAGGGGAGACGAGTGCCAACCTTGTAAAACATACTCCACGCCGGCATCATCAAGTAGGGGCTTCACATCATTCTGAAATATCTTCGACGCCGATTTCTTCCCTCCGTAAGGATTCACAAATATAAACAGCCGCTTCGGCCTCCCTGAATCCACGCACACAAAACTGGAACATTAAATACTAACATACAAATTTCTTCGGAGGCTGATGAAATTGGAATTCCTACCATTCAAATTACAACAACAGAAGTAACACGAATTATGACTATGATCATTCGACGACTCGCCGCAGAAGAAACACAACAGTAACTCAAAATTTTACCTAGAGAATCTAGATACTCCTGAAGTTTCTGAGTCCAAATTCGAAGAGAATCGTTCGATAATAGCTCGAGCACGAAGGTCTTCCTAATCAGAGAGGATTTACCTCTGCAGCAGCAGATTCCAGCTCCAGCTTCCACAACTGCTCTAATTTTGACTTTGAATCCGTCAACAGAGAAACCTAAAACCTCTTTCTCGATGTTAAGCCGGCGGTCTTCCCACCGGAGTTGACCGCCGGCGGAAAGAGTCGCCGCCGTCGTACAGCCGTTGATGCGAACTTGGTCCGATAATATACATTCGTCCTGCTCCATATGATTCAATTCAATCAATATGAGATGATTTTACTCAGCTCTTCCCAAATCATACAGTTGTTCTTTCTTCTCCACGGATTGGATTCGGATTCTCCGTTTTGGTTGGTGGAATGGTTTTTATTAAATGTTTGATTTGAAGAAAGGTTTTGTTAAATATTGTTAGTAAATCTGTATATAGATGATATCTATACAACTCTTCCAAGTGTAATTAAAGATGTGTGCACGCTTTAACCGCCGGCGTACATACCTATTTAGGGATTCTACGAATTTCGTAGGCATAGTCTAATTTTTATACGACCTCCGTCCCCTCGTAATCCCATTCACTTTATTGACTTTTTCGGCACGCAATTCTATCGAAACTTAGCACGAGTTTTACAATAAAATTTTAAAATATTTTTTTTTACGGGATGCAATGAGTGTCGTAATATCCCGTAAAAGAAAAAATATTTCAAAATGAGATTGTAAAACCCGTACTAGGTTTCGGTGGAAATGCGTGCCGAAAAAATCAATAAAGTGAATGAAACTAATGAGGAGGATGAAGGTAGTATATCAAAATAAATAAGACATAAAATGATAAATAAATTTTTATATCTTTTATTTGAAGCTCGACTTGTAAAAAAACTCATTCGGTATTAGTCCATCTTTAAAACGAGAGCTCGAGCCTATATATATTTGTCTTGAAAGCTCGCAAACATGTTCGAATATGAGCCTTCTAAATACATTCGCAAACATTTTCGAGAGTGTGTTCGCCAATATGTTCATGAGCCTGACTACCAGACACGTTCGCGAGCCTGTATAAGTATTATATATATTATATCATAGATATATATATATATACATATTTGAATACGATTACATCGTTTTTACATCAAAAAATCATCATGTGTTATTAAATACTTTGAATTAATTAGTAACATGTGTCATCATATCATAATACATCAGTAGTACTATTTTATACTCCGTATTAAAATGAACCAAGCCCGAGCTCGAGTTTCAAACACTTACCGAACCGAACTCGAGCTCCTTATATTTGTGGCAAGCCGAGCTCGAGTCCATTTTTTTTTTCCTTTTTTACGAGCCGAATTTGAGCATGTGGATCTTCGGCTCGGCTCGTGTACACTCCTACCTAAGGGGCTATTTTCGGGGCAAGAAATGTAAATTCATGCATTTATTTCAAACAAAATAGTACAATTAATAGTTAAATTAAACATTAATATTCCTAAGGACCTTCACTTATCTTTTTTGAAATGGAATATATTCGTAAAAACTTGTAAAAATTTATACCCTAAAATTAGGGGGATTATCTAGTATACGGACTACACTGCGGGGTAAACATGATTCTTTTGTGCAAAATATTGCATTTTAGTAATAACTTTCGTACCAATTTTATTAGATTATTATTAAGTTTTTTTGTAAAAATAATTATAAGCACTCCAAATTAGATAAATTACTCAATGATTACTTTTATTTAATTTAATTTTGAACAATTTAAAATTTTAAAATAACCACAATTCTTTTTTTTCGGTGCTCGTATCATGAGGGGCATACGATTGTTAATTGTAATTATTATAGATTTAATTAAGAACCAACAATTAACCGACCTCAACTACTTTGTGATTGTCCTTTGCTACAAGACTGAATTATTTTGTTGGAGTGTACGCGTTTTATCCAAATTTAATTAGACTCACAAGCGAAGAAATTCCTAAATTCCCACATATTGTGGGCCCGCTTTCCTAATAATCTAAAAATTAGAATATCACAAGACAATTGGAATTAAACAAAAATGAAAAGTATTTAAAGGAAAGTCCTTTTTTTTTTTTTTTTTTTTATCAAACACCCCGACATGATGAAGGGATATGCAGACCCCTAACCTATATATACAAACCCTTGTCAGCTTATTAAACGAAAGTCCAATTGAGATTATACTACCTACAACCCATATAAGTAGTCTCATTTATTTTATGCACGTATTTCTATCGAAACCTAGTACGAGTTTTAAAATATAATTTTGAAGTTCAAAATTATATTTTAAAACTTGTACTAGGTTTCGGTGGAAAAATGTGTCAAATAGTAAATGGGACTACTTATGTGGGTTTGAGGTAGTATTTTTTAATTTACAATTGTTAACCCTGATTATATTTGGATGATTATATTTATCCAAAACAGTATATAATTATTTTTTGGCATTTCATATTGATAATGTTAATTATCAATATTGATTATTGATAGGATGTGGCCCAGAGACCCAAGATCAGCTCGGCCCACCCAGATTGAAGCCCAATAACGAGTCAACAAAGTCAGCCAACTGCCCCACGATTTCTCAACCACCCGCGATGATCAGAGTACGGACGGACATGCGAGAGCAGCATCCATGAATCACCCGTGACCTCAATTCTCTATAAATAGAGCTATCTTGTAAGATAAGAGGGGGACTGTATTTTTTTTACTAGCAAGAGAGACTTCAATATAAACATCCTCTTTTCCTCCGTGGACGTAGATCTACCCACAGATCGAACCACGTAAATTCTTGTGTTCTTAGCTTTCTGTAAATCTCACCATCATAAAAACACTCCAAAATCCACGATCGATCACTGGCGCCGTCTGTGGGAAACAAAATTCTGTGAAACCGATCAGCGCGTTTTGAGTAAAGATACGATGGTGAGACCAACCCGATCCGCCACCACTGCCGCCGCCGCCGCCAAAGCAAAACAGAAGCAAGCTGACCCCTTCACCAATCCGCCTTACACTCCAGTCAATGAGGAAGAGGGTGACGTTAGTCAAGCTCAGAAAACTGCTTCCCAAATCCGACGTGACCAACAACCCATTCGCCGAACTCCTGAAGGCCACCTGGAGGATGTTCCGTCTGGAGATTCAGCTAGTAGCGATGGGCCCAACCAAGGTGGCAACCGACGCGGCAACACCGAACTCCAGCCCGAGCTTGGAGACGCACTGAAGGCGTACCTGGACCTCCACGAGCAGGATTTTCATAAGTTCGTCGATCAACATCGACAACAAAGTCAAAACAGAGAAGACGGAGTCGAACCGTCACAAAGGCGATCCCCAAGTCTCCAGATCGTTGGAGACAGGGAGGCCGAACTTCCCCGAAGGCAACAGGACAATCGTCGTGGGAACAACCGCACTTCACCTCGGCGCGGATCAACGTCACCTCGTCAAAACGCCATTCCACCTCGGCGTGACGAAGGAAATGCCTACCAGGGAAGATTCACCGTGTACGGTCGAATCTCGACTCCCTTCACTAATAAGATACTCTATACTCCCCTCCCGTCGACGTATAGAGTGTCTCTTATCCCGCCTTACAACGGGTCACAAGACCCCAGCAACTTCCTATCCCAGTTCCAATATAACATGATGAACCAGGGATTGGCCGAAGATATTTACATGTGTAAAGTCTTCCCCGAGCTGCTAGTGGATAACGCTAGGAGCTGGTTTGATAGCCTCCCTAATTGCAGCATAGGGTCGTATGCCGACCTACTTAACGCTTTCGAACGCCGTTTTTTTCAAAAAGCCGAGGCAAAAATCAGCCCAGCCCAGCTCCTAACCTTAAGGCAGGGGCGGGGAGAAACGATCAGTGATTTTCTGGCCCGTTTTTATAACGAAAGCCTTAAAGTCGATCGTCTCTCCGACGACGTGCTCATCTCGGCATTCCAAAATGCCATTCAGTCCGGGACTCTCTTTAGAGAGCTTGTAAAGGCACGCCCAACAACCTCCAGGCAGCTATGGAGGATTGCCGATGCATTCGCGGAGGCGGATGAGGCCGATCGGAAAAAGCGGGCAGCAGACCGGCCCGAAAACAACGATAAGAGAAAAAAAGAGGAGCGCGCCGACCTTGGGCAAGGTCGCCGAAGTGCCCTCGAAAGGTTACAGCGAGGACCTCTCGAGTCCCGTTTAGGACCTCGGCCCCACCAAGACCGTAGTCAGTATACACCACTGACAAAGTCCAGGGCTGAAATATACGAGCTTCACTCAAACTTGTTCGGGAAGCCACCGCCCTTATCCCGAGGTGGGTCGAAACGCCGATCCAAGGAGAAATACTGCAAGCTCCATAATGACTACGGTCATGAAACCGAAGACTGCAGGGACCTCGCCTTGGACATAGAACACATGGTACGCGACGGTACTCTTAAACTGTACCAAAGTCGCAACCAGAAAGAGGCCCGACCTCAAGGGAAGGACAAGAGAAAGAAAAACAGGGGAGGCAACAACTGTACCCCCCAAAACGACAAAAGGCCAAAGCACGATGACGAGGATGAGGATGAAGATCAGCCTCAATATGATGCAGTCATTACGGCCATCACCGGACTACCCGAAGGTACGACGAGGTCATCGTTGAAAGCCGAGGCCCGAAGTCAACAGCGGGAAGAACCCACCCAAAAAAGGTTCAAAAGGGAAGAGGTCGTCACCTTTTCTAGCAACGACCCAATTCCCCATGCGGTACCTCATCAAGATGCCACCATAATCGAGGCCGTAGTGGCCAACAAATTGGTCCACCGCATATTTATTGATAGTGGGGCCTCTGTGAGTGTTCTCTTTAAAGACTGCTTCGATAAGCTCAATATTGAAGAAGCACGCCTAAGGCCAGCACCCATGCCGCTAAGGAGCTTCACGCAACAAGAGACGACGACGGAAGGCATCATTTCACTGCCCTTGACAGTTGGAAAGAGCCCGCTGTCCACTACGAAGATAATCCACTTCTTCGTCGTAAAAGCCAGCTCCCCCTATAACATCATCTTAGGAAGGGATTGGCTAATAGCAACGAAGGCGATCTGCTCAGCCTACCACCTGATGATTAAAATTCCGTCTAGAAACAGAGTGATCACGCTTCGGGGAAACCAGCAACAGGCTAAGGAGTGCATGCAGGTCGCACTCCGAGGTGTTAAGAATCAACACCCCCAAGCATAGCAATTACAGAAACCCGAAGAGGTAGAGCCGACGTCGCATCCATCCGTCGAGACGGTAGAAGACGTCACATTATACGAAGATGACCCTACTAAGGTCGTCAAAGTAGGGTTCGTCGGCGAAAACGAGCTCCGAAGTCAACTTATCCGGCTACTTCGGGAGTATAGAGATGTCTTCGCTTGGACGCCGCTAGACATGACCGGGGTGGCTCCAAGCGTCATCACTCATCACCTCAACATCTATCTTGAGGTGAAACCAGTTCGGCAGAAGCAGCGAGCCTTCGCAACCGAAAGGAATCAAGTGATCCATGACGAGGTTCGCCAACTGTAGAAGGCCGATATTTTATTCGAAGTAAAATATCCGACCTGGTTGGCCAACCCCGTGATGGTGAAGAAGCAAGGAGGCGGGTGGCGGATGTGCATTGATTACACTGACCTCAATAAACACTGCCCGAAAGACTGCTACCCCCTCCCCAACATTGATAAGAAGGTCGAAGCTCTTGTTGGCCACAAGGCGTTCAGCTTCTTAGACCTATACAAGGGGTACCGCCAAGTCCTCATGAATGAAGAAGACGCTCCGAAGACCGCTTTCGTCACAGACTTCGGCGTCTACGCATACAAAAAGATGCCCTTCGGGCTGAAAAATGCTGGAGCTACATACCAAAGGATGGTCGACAAGATTTTTGAAGACCACATCGGTAGTATCGTCGAAGTATATGTAGACGATATAGTCGTAAAAAGTAAGGAAATCGTCACTTGTGTAAATGACCTTAAAGTTGTTTTTAGCCTACTTCGTAAAGTGAACCTAAAATTAAACCCAGAAAAGTGTACTTTCATGGTCCGGTCTGGAAAATTTCTAGGGTGTTGGGTTTCACGCGAAGGGTTAAAAGCTAACCCATCAAAAGTCCGAGCCATCCAAGAAATGCGAGTGCCGAAGTCAATTCATGACGTGCACAGACTGACGGGCTGCCTAGCCGCCCTAAGTCGTTTTCTATCCAAGGTCGCCGAAAAACAACTCCCATTCTTCAAAATACTAAAGAAGGCGCCGAACTTTGAATGGAACGACGAGCACAGGGGAGCTTTTGATGGCTTAAAGACGTACCTCGCAAATCTCCCCACATTATCTGTACCAAAAGAGGGCGAGGATCTCTCCCTGTACCTCGCCGCTTCGGACGAGACAATCAGTGCAGTCCTGGTACGAGAAGAAAAACGTCATCAGCTACCCGTCTATTTCATAAGCCGAGCCCTAAAAGGACCGGAGACGAGGTATCAACCTCTGGAAAAGGTCGCACTTGCATTGGTGAATGCGGCAAGGAGACTCCGACCGTACTTCCACGCACATCCGATACAAGTGTTAACCGACCTCCCACTTTGGCAAGTGCTTACAAAACCAGAAGCGTCCGGGCGAATCGCTAAATGGGCTGTAGAACTCAGCGAGTACACGATTTCCTTTGTACCTCGCCAAGCCATTAAAGGGCAATCTTTGGCTGATTTCTTAGTGGAAGCCAAGTTCAGGGACGCACAACAATCCGTTGAACCCACTAAGGATAAATTAAAGGCTGAGGCGCCGATGCCACCACCACAAGACTGTTGGAAGGTCTACGTCGATGGGGCATCAGGTCACAAAGGAAGCGGAGCCGGAGTCTTACTCATCAGCCCTGAAGGAAAGGAGATCACCCACGCACTCCGGTTCAATTTCCCGACCACAAATAACGAAGTGGAGTACAAAGTCGTAATCGCTGGACTTCGTCTAGCCCAAGCTCTCCAAATAAGGGCCATTCAAATTCACAGCGACTCCCAAGTCATAGTGAACCATATATTAGGCAAATACGAAGCCAAAGGAGAACGAATGAAGAAATACCTCCATAAGGCCAAGATCCTACAACGAAGCTTCTCGTATTTTGAGTTGGTACGAATCCCAAGAGGAGATAATGAGCGAGCTGACGCATTAAGCAAACTCGCATCATCATCAACTATCTCTCCGGTGGAAGAAGTACAACTCCGAAGCATCGATGACGCCGAAGTCAACGTAGTAAACGAAGATGGACCGAACTGGATGACTCCACTTCGTAATTACTTGTTAAATGGCGAACTCCCAACCGATAAGGCTGAGGCTAGGAAGCTCCTGGCCAAGTCCACAAAGTACGTCCTAGAGCAGGGAATACTGTATAGAAAATCCTACCTCCAACCTCTCCTAAGATGTGTGGGGCCCAACCAAGCGAACTACGCACTGCGCGAAGTCCATGAAGGTTCCTGTGGCAGTCACATCGGAGCCCGCGCCCTGTCCAAAAAGGTCATGAGGTGGGGGTACTACTGGCCCACTATGTTCCAAGACGCTAACGACCTCGTCAAACAATGCCCGAAGTGCCAAATCCATGCGACGGTTCCGAGATTGCCACAGACCAAACTGGCTAGCATGCAAAGCCCTTGGCCGTTCATGCAGTGGGGAATTGACATCGTTGGCCCATTCGAAAAAGCTCCCGGCCAACTACAGTTCCTCGTTGTAGCAATCGACTACTTTACGAAGTGGGTCGAAGCCGAACCATTGGCACGAATCACAAGTAAAAATGCCCTAAACTTCGTTTGGAAGAATATAGTTTGTCGCTTCGGCATACCTCACGTCCTCGTCTTAGATAACGGAACCCAGTTCACAGACAGGACATTCAGAGAATGGTGTGACGAACTTCACATCCAACAAAAGTTCACCTCGGTAGCTCATCCTCAAGCAAATGGCCAAACCGAGATTACGAACCGAACGATAGTCAAGGGGTTAAAAACCCGGCTGGATAAGGCCAAAGGAGACTGGGCAATGAACTTACCCCAAGTCCTATGGTCATACCGAACCACCCCGCGGACATCACACGGTGAAACACCATACAGCTTGGTGTATGGAGCCGAAGCGGTGATCCCGGTAGAGATCAGTTTGCCGAGCCCCCGAACACTTAACTTCGCGGCCCAAGACAACGAAGACGGACTTCGAACTAACTTGGATTTGCTAGAAGAAAAATGAGAACAAGCCTACATACAAGAAGCTCGATACAAACAACAAGTAGCTCGGTATTATAACAGCCGGGTGAAGCATCAACAGCTCCAAGTAGGCGACTTCGTACTTCGGAATAACGAGGTCAGCAGGGCGGAGAAGCTCGGCAAATTAGAAGCCACCTGGGAAGGACCGTACCGAGTTCAAGAAGTCCTCGGAAAAGGGTCGTACAAGCTCACCCACCTATCTGGTGAGCTCGTACCCCGTACATGGCACATTACCCACTTGAAGAGGTACTTTGTATAAACAGAGGGTGATGTCCAAGTTCATTTAGGTCGTAGGAATCGAGTTGTCTTGATAAATTTTGTCTTATTTTGACTTCGTAAAAATTTTGTCTTATTTTGACTTCGTAAAACTTTTTTTTCGTTTAAATAATTTGCATGCATTTTGCATCTCTCTCTCTCTCTCGTTTATACTAAGTATCTCGATTTTAAAATCCTGACGAGGATACGCAAATAAACTCCGCCTCAGAGTAACACCTAAACGCGCGTAAGGGGACCACCCCTATCGATAAATTCGACAAATAAGGAACCAAAAGGCCTAGACTTCGTCTTCGGATGAAGTGGCTAACTGAAAGCCTAAACTTCGTCATTAGACGAAGTGGCTACCTAGAAAGCCTAAACTTCGTCGTTAGAAGAAGTGGCTACCTAGAAAGCCTAAACTTCACCTTCGGACGAAGTGGCTAACTGAAAGCCTAAACTTCGTCGTTAGACGAAGTGGCTACCTAGAAAGCCTAAACTTCGTCGTTAGAAGAAGTGGCCACCTAAAAAGCCTAAACTTCACCTTCGGACGAAGTGGCTAACTGAAAGCCTAAACTTCGTCGTTAGACGAAGTGGCTACCTAAAAAGCCCAAACTTCATCTCTGGACGAAGTGGTCGACCGAAAGCCCAAACTCCGTCACAAGACGAAGTGACTATGAGAAAGCTGCCTTCGTTGAAAACAAGGGAACCTGCCTCGGTTAAAGGCAAGGATAGAAAGCTTAAACACAAATGCAAAAAATTTCTGTTTTATTTGAATAGAAATAAATGTACAATTGTTACATTAAGAAGACGAGGAACCCGGAGGCTTTGGCTTACTAAAGCTAAGCCAATCTCTAGCAAAATTCCTGCCGGAATTAAAGTTCAAAACATCGTCTATACTAAACCTGCCCCGACACCCGTCTAGAAGCCGAACTTCGGCCTCTACCTCGGACATTCTGGCTCGCCCGACCCCGACCCCGTCCCGACGCCGATCGCCGCTCTTGACTATAAATTTCTCGAGAATGACGTGTCACAATCTTCGGGTCCGGGTCAGCAGACCTCGAAGATTCACCTTCCAAAAATTCTCTAGAAGTACGGTCGAGCAACCTCGGATCCGGATTGGAAGAAATTGAAGTCGCAGAACCAGCCTCTAAAGACAGACGCCGCTTCAACTTCGGAAAGCGATCAAGGACTGTCTCATAAATGCTCGCCACACGAATGAGCTCTTCAAACTCACCTCTAACCTGCCAGGATTCATTCCCATATTGCTCCCTGTAACTTCGGCATCGGGCCTGGAGCTCCTTGACCTTATCGTAAGTCTCGGAAATCGTGGATCCCCCAGCTCGATGAATTATGGTCTCGTACTCCATATGCTCCTCGACGATCTCTTTGCAAGTCTTGATGTCATCCCGAGCTCGTTGGTACTGGTCTTCAAGCTCCATATATCTGGCATGCATCTCATCAAGTTTTTCCTGAGCGGCCCGAAGTTTCACCTCGGCCTCGATCTCGATGTTATCAGCTCGCTTCTTCCAGCCCGAAGCATCGAGCTCGGCTACTTCTACAGCTCGGCGAAGCTCGGATATTTCTTTAACAAGGTGGGAAGCATCATAAAACTCAGGGGCAGGCTACAGAATAAATACAAGCAAAGTTTAACAGAGAGCCTTTTTTATTTATAGCCGAACACGGCAAATGAAACGCCACCCTAATGGTGACGAAGTACAAGGCTACAAAAAAAAAAAGAAAAAAAAAAGGGGAGAGCGGTAAAGAAGCCAAAAATCATGAAAAGTGTCAATTGACTCCATCACGATTTTCTCCTTCTAGGCCGACCTCTGGTTCAACCTCGGGTTCTGTGGGGTCGTCGCGAGCTGGCTCCTCGATGGTCCCCTCCCCAACCGGCGTCTTCAGCAAATCGGCAATGACCGTCTCCAGGAGCTCGTACCTGTCAACAGGACACCGCCGAATGACATCTTCATTTAGCAGACTCCTCTGTGCGGAGAGCCGCTCGACAACCGGAATGGAAGAGGTATGCTCCAGAAGCACCTCGGCGAAGTCTCGCAGTGTCTCCTCCTCCGTCATGGTAGCATACCCGTACTTGGTTTTGTCCAAGTCCGGGATGTCCTTGGCGATATCATCGATCACCGCTGAGACAACCGGGGTGCTCATGGCAGTCACCAGCTGAACAGCCATCCGGGAAAAATGGGTAGACAGGACGAATCGTTCCACCAACGCGCGGAACACGCCTCCCTGGCCAGCTACCACCCCGGCTACTTGGGTCCTCAGCCGACCCACTTCTGCCTCAAGCTCGGCAACCTTCTTCTTCTCCTTTTCGGCGACAGCCAAAGCTGTCGCCTCCCTGTCCGCTGCTGCCTGTGCCGCGGCTTCGGCGATAGAGATCTTAGCCATTAGCCGATCTTCCACCGCCGCAGCCTCGGCAACCTTTGTCTGGAACTTGGCAACTCCACTTCTAATGAAGTTCGCCAAGCCCTGCAGCCCATCTAAAGCCGCCTCGGCCTCCTAAAACACAAAACCAAAGGACAAGATTTTAGTAGAAGGTACAAATCACCATATACAAATACTTCTAGTTTCACGCTTACCTCGGGAAATGACATCTCCCGTGCATGCATTTGGCCCGAGGTCGGGCCACTCTCGACGACCGTCACTTCGTCATCCAACGAGAGTAAAGTTCGTCGAGGTCGTTGGCCCACCAGCTGCAGGGGAGAGGAGCTTCGGACGGGAGCGTCCAACTGCGAGCTCACGGATACCGACCTTCCAAGGTCGGTTGTCCTCTCCGACGACGTCGCCGAAGTCGTCTTCTCCACCACCGAAGCAGAAGGCTTCTGCCTCTTCCTCTTGTTCTTGTTCTGAAGAGCAGCCTGGATAGCTTGAGCGTCCATTACAAAAAAAAAAAAAAAAAAAAAAAGATTTACATCAGTAAAAATGAAAGAGACCACATGACACAAATCAGTGAAGCAGAGCCTCACCCAAGTCCACATCGGACACGGAGTTATATGGGCTTAACCCGTGATTTGCGAGCTCGGCCTCGGCATAATCCCTCTCAATGAGGCCAAGGTTCACCAAGCTCGTTTCAAGCTCACCGGTTGGTTTTCCAGTGTTTCGAAGTACGAACTTGGCCGTGGTCCAAGGGTACAACGGCACGCCTTCACACCGGCAAAAGAAGAATTTCTTCTGCCAGTTCGTCACCTTAGTAGGAGTCCCTAACTTGAACCTACTAATAGGGGAAAGGTAAGCCCACCCCGTCGGACCAAGCTTAGGTCTAAAAAACCTAAGGAAAGAATCCACAGTAGGCGTACCACCACGGCGGCTGACCTCGAAACAAAAACCAACGACCTGCTTGATGGAAGGAGGTTGCAACTGACCTAACGACAGTTGGAGCTCCTCTAAGAGCTCGGCAAAAAAGCGATTTAAAGGAAAACGAAGACCAAAATGAAGATAGTCTTCATAAACGGTAAAAAAACCTACGGGAGGCGAACTACCCCTATCGACATCACGAGGCAGGAGCAGCTCCATTGACTCAGGAAACAAAAAACGCCGAGCCAAGTCCTGCATATGAGACACAGACATGGTCGAGGCACATGCCAGTGAGGCACTAGACCCGACCACTGGCGGGAATTCGATTTCTCGAAATGACGGCGGAACTAGCGTGCGTGTATGTACATTTAACCAAACCCTCGCCGGAAAAACCCTAGACGGCGAGGGCAAAATCTGTGCGCTAGCCCTACCAGTATCTACTTGGGGAAAAGAAGAAGAATCCATTACAAGGAAAGTACTTACTTGTCAAAGTCTTTTTCCGACTACAAATCACCGGGAAATTGAACTGGACGGCGGCGGTTGCAGAATTTTGGGTCTAGGGTTTTCTCTCTCGCTGACAATTGGAAACGATTGAGGGGGGAAAAATATTTTTTAGCGTACACTGGAAGCTTTTATAAGCAAAGACACGCCTTTTCAAATCCCGCCTCTCCGCCTGCTCCAACAAAAGAGCGACACGTATCCTACCTACCCTGATACCAACAGTCGTGCCTTTTCATATCATGACTATTCAAGCTCGACCTCGTCAAAACGAGGCGGTATGCAGTTTGACTTCGTCAAAATCTTATTTTCGACGGGGTAATGCAATTCGAGCTCGACCTCGTCAAAACGAGGCGGTATGAAGTTCGACTTCGTCAAAATCTTATTTTTGACGGGGCAATGCAATTCAAGCTCGACCTCGTCAAAACGAGGCGGTATGCAGTTCGACTTCGTCAAAATCTTATTTTCGACGGGGCAATGCAATTCAAGCTCGACCTCGTCAAAACGAGGCGGTATGCAGTTTGACTTCGTCAAAATCTTATTTTCGACGGGGTAATGCAATTCGAGCTCGACCTCGTCAAAATGAGGCGGTATGAAGTTCGACTTCGTCAAAATCTTATTTTCAACGGGGTAATGCAATTCGAGCTCGACCTCGTCAAAATGAGGCGGTATGAAGTTCGACTTCATCAAAATCTTATTTTCGACGGGGCAATGCAATTCAAGCTTGACCTCGTCAAAACGAGGCGGTATGCAGTTCGACTTCGTCAAAATCTTATTTTCGACGGGGTAATGCAATTCAAGCTCGACCTCGTCAAAATGAGGCGGTATGCAGTTCGACTTCGTCAAAATCTTATTTTCGACGGGGTAATGCAATTCGAGCTCGACCTCGTCAAAACGAGGCGGTATGAAGTTCGACTTCGTCAAAATCTTATTTTCGACGGGGTAATGCAATTCGAGCTCGACCTCGTCAAAACGAGGCGGTATGAAGTTCGACTTCGTCAAAATCTTATTTCGACGGGTAATGCAATTCGAGCTCGACCTCGTCAAACGAGGCGGTATGAAGTTCGACTTCGTCAAATCTTATTTTCGACGGGGTAATGCAATTCGAGCTCGACCTCGTCAAAACGAGGCGGTATGAAGTTCAACTTCGTCAAAATCTTATTTTCGACGGGGCAATGCAATTCAAGCTCGACCTCGTCAAAACGAGGCGGTATGCAGTTTGACCTCGTCAAAATGAGGCGGTGTGCAGTTTCAACTTCGTCGAAATCCCACGGGGCAATTTCCACCTCTCTACAATGACCTCGCTTCTCCGACCTTTTGGGGGGGAATGTGATAGGATGTGGCCCAGAGGCCCAAGATCAGCTCGGCCCACCCAGATTAAAGCCCAATAACGAGTCAACAAAGTCAACCAACTGCCCCACGATTTCTCAACCACCCGCGATGATCAGAGTACGGACGGACATGCGAGAGCAGCATCCATGAATCACCCGTGACCTCAATTCTCTATAAATAGAGCTATCTTGTAAGATAAGAGGGGGACTGTATTTTTTTTACTAGCAAGAGAGACTTCAATATAAACATCATCTTTTCCTCCGTGAACGTAGATCTACCCACAGATCGAACCACGTAAATTCTTGTGTTCTTAGCTTTCTGTAAATCTCACCATCATAAAAACACTCCAAAATCCACGATCGATCAATTATTCTATGAACACGCATAGTTTTTATTTATTACCCGTTTCATTAGTCCCGAATCAAATTTAGCTGCAAGTTTTGTAAAAGGGAATAAAGATATCTGACCTGGTGAAGTGATTAATCTACGGCCACGATCTGCCCTCGCTGCCGTCCGATTTTGGCTTATAAAATTCCCCAATTTAATGCTATTGACACTCCACTAAAGTTTTAAGTTCTAGGTTTTTTTTTTTTTTTTTTTTTGAGTTTTAAGTTCTAGATTGTCATCACTAATTTTATTCAAATTGGGAAAATGTAGAAATACACTCTAATGGACAATAAATGGTTCTTTTTATGTGTGTATTGGTATAACGGTAGAAGTAAATGTTTGGGATCAGAGATTCTGAGTTCGAACTCGTTCTTCGTGGCACAGTCTTTAAATTTATTGTTAATGATTAAAAAAAAAAAGAGTTCGAACTCGTCCTCCGTGGCATAGTCTTTAAATTTCTTGTTAATGATTTATAAATTTCTTATTAATGATTTACAAAAAAAGAAAAAAGTTCGAACTCGTCCTCCGTGGTATAGTCTTTAAATTTCTTATTAATGATTTATAAAAAAAATGGTTACGTGAGTTTAATAAAATGTTACTCCCTCCGTCTCTTGTTAATGATTTCAAAAAATTAAAAAAAAAATGGTTACATGAGTTCAATAAAATGTTACTCACTCCGTCTCAGCGAAAGTGAGGCGAGACATATATCATTTTCTTATAGTAGAAAATTTATTTTTTATTTCCATTAGAAAAAAGAGTGCCAATAGCATAAACTATTCGAGCCATCGTAATAGAAAATTCGAAAAATCTCTCCCATTCAAGTTTTTAGGAAGTTTCCCAGAGGCTTCGTTGAAACTCCGTAGAAACCTCTATCTCAGTTCCCGGCACTTTCAATTTTTTTTCCCGCTTTTTGCTCCTTTTATTCCCCTTCTTCACTGTCGGAATCTTCTCACGTTCGCCTCAATTTCACTCCAAAAATACAGTTAAACGGACAGTTGATGATTAAAAAAACGAAATAATCGGACTCGAATCGATCGGATCTGAATTAGAAAAAACTGCATAATTTCCTGAATTGTTTACTGTTTTTTGGAGCTGCAGCTGCAGATTCCCTTTTTTTTTTTTTTTAAGAATTTTTAAAATAAGGAAACAGTTGGAAGATGCAGAGGCCGTATATGGGAGCAACGAACGGCATGGCGGCGAGGGAGAAGCGGAGTTTGGATGCGAGCAATAGCGAGGAAGTTGAGCCGGATAGGAAGCGCCCCGCTCTCGCTAGGTATTTATACACGCTTCGAGCTCGAGTTTGCACGCATGGTTACAGTTACATATCTCAGATATTATGCATTCTGTGTGCTTTTTGCTAGCATTATTGTTATTTGAAAGCATTCGTGGCTCATGAAGACGTACTGTGTGATTTCTTATAATCTTGGTGAGATTTTGCTCAAGTGGGGAAGATTCGGGAGCGTTGACTTTTGTAGTAGTATTTTGGGGAAATTAGGTTGTTTTGTGTCTCTTGCATTTGCTGTTTGTGACCTGCGTTGGGTGGTGATGATGATGGGATATGATTATTTTTATTACTATATTTTTCCTGATTTCGCTTCTGTGATGTGTACGCATAAATATACTATGCGATTCATGTGTCTTTAATGCTGCAAAGCGAATAGTTACTTGGTAATTAATGTGTAATTATGTGTGATTGAGTTTTAGTAGTGGAACAGTGCAACAATCTATAGAGGTTAGCTCAATGGGCATGACCAATTATGCTCCATTATTGGTATCTTATTCACACAAGCTGTAGTAGTGAGATTAAATAGTTCACAACATTAGTTGTAAGATAGTAAAGTAAAGAACAGCAAAAACAACAGTCGAATGAGATAGGTATAGTTGCTTTGCTGTGCATGATTGCGGGTTTTTGGTGTCCTTGATTAAACTAAGCTTTAACACAGGGAATAAGCAAATTGCAACTTAAATCAATTTTGCACTGCCTGTATTAAATTCAGTTCAGTGTGCCCTCTATGCAAGCTTAATCCTCACATTGATTTTGTTGCTTAGACAACTAGTCATATTAAACTACAGTGGTCTCATTTTGCATATATGTGCCGATTTTCTGACCTTTTGAACCCATTATGGCGATATAATAATATTATTACATTTATAAGGCTTGTTTGGCTAGGCATTTTGTAATGTATGATTCATGATGAATGCAGTGTTATTGTGGAGGCTCTTAAAGTTGACAGTCTACAGAAGCTGTGTTCATCATTGGAACCAATTCTTCGTAGAGTGGTAAGATTATAGTCCACTTTGGTTAATTGTTTATATTCTGGATATTCATTCACTTTTACCAATACTTGAGACCAATTATCATTGGCATTGTCCATTTGTCTGTTCTAAATACACTGCAATGTATGCTAATATTAAGGTCATATATTTAGTTATTTGACTAAAGTTGATACATGTTTCGGATCAAATATTGGATCATTCGTCATGCAACAGCGCTTAACTTGCTCTGCATAGTTTTTATGTTCTTGTTACTGCATATTATAATTTTTGGCTCATAATTTATGAATAAAATTTCATTTTGACTACCAGGTTAGTGAAGAAGTAGAACGTGCCTTGGCAAAACTGGGCACTGCCAAATTAAATGGAAGGTACAACTTCTCAATATCTTTGCATGATGACTGTCAGTTTCCTAGTATTGTCATATTTAGTTCAGTGTCAATTCCTTCTGAATGGTAATTGTCCCACGCTAGCGCTTTGGTGCTGCACAAAAATTCTACTGAGACCCAAATCTGGCAGTGCGGTCAATTTTTTTACCCCTGGTTATCAACTTGGTTATGAGAAAAGAATAATCAGTTATTCCAATTTGATGCAGACAAGGCTGCATCTATGATTTGCTATATTCTCCACTTCTTATTTGAAAAATATTTATGTCGACAGTGTTTTCAAGATTTTTCCTGTTCTCTCTGTTAATAAGGGTCATGGATACTCAAGTACAATGCTACATTGTCTATATTTTTAATTTTTACTAGTCGGACAGAAGCATCTGTAAACTTCTGAAATAATCTAGCCTGCTGGTATACTTCTTTTGCTTGTTTAATGATTATTGACCCTTTTGTTCTGTGCTGGCTGAGTCCGTACATATAATAAATCTCCTTGATACATATGCAGGGTTTCTCCAAAAAGAATTGAGGGCCCTAATGGAAGAAATCTGCAGCTTCAGTTCAAGTCCAAGCTGTCACTGCCTCTATTTACGGGTGGAAAGGTGGAGGGAGAGCAGGGTACTGCAATCCATATTGTGTTGCTTGATGCAAATACAGGCCATTTAGTGACATCAGGTCCAGAGTCTTCTGTCAAATTAGATGTTGTTGTGCTTGAAGGTGATTTCAACAGTGAGGATGATGATGACTGGAGTCAGGAAACATTTGAGTCTCATATAGTGAAAGAGCGAGAGGGGAAGCGGCCACTGCTTAATGGAGACTTGCAAGTGACCTTAAAGCAAGGTGTTGGTACAGTTGGCGAGCTGACCTTCACTGACAACTCTAGTTGGATTAGGAGCAGAAAATTTAGACTTGGTCTGAAAGTTGCCTCTGGTATTTGCGAAGGCATTCGAATCCGAGAAGCCAAAACAGATGCCTTCACTGTCAAGGATCACAGAGGGGAATGTAAGCTTATTTTCAGTCAAGACGCATAAAGCAACATTTTCTCAGTCATCATGCTCATCCATCAGAGTATTAATTTTTTTTTTGTTTCCTTTGGTTTACCTTTTCTAGTATACAAGAAACACTATCCGCCTGCGCGTAATGATGAAGTTTGGAGATTGGAGAAGATTGGTAAAGATGGATCATTTCATAAGAGGCTCAATAAAGCTGGAATATGCACAGTGGAAGACTTCTTGCGACTTGCTGTGAGAGATCCACAAAGACTTCGGCATGTGAGATATCTTTTGCCACTTCTGTTTCCTTCATATACTTCTTTCTGCATGTCCTAATCGATTCTGTTTTTCTTACTACAGATACTGGGAAGTGGAATGTCAAATAAGATGTGGGATGTCCTCGTAGAACACTCAAAGACATGTATTCTGGGTGGAAAACACTATGTTTACTACCCTGATGAGCCAAGAAATGTGGGAATCATATTCAATGATATTTATGAGTTGAGTGGCCTGATTGCTGGTGGACAATATCATTCAGTTGATGCCCTTTCTGACAGTCAGAAGGTCAGTAATATTATAGTAGCTATTTCAGTGGGACCAGTAGGTATCTATTAAATTTTCACTACTTTCTAAAGGCTCGGTTTTGGAAACCGTTACCCACTCTCTTCAGGAAAGGACTGAAAACTTCTCCACATGAAAATATTAATGGTATCATATTTTTGGTTGCCTTACCATGGTAATTGCCTGGATATGGTTAGTCTGGAAGCAATTGTTTTGATTGTTAAATTATTTTGGTAGGGGCAATTCAACAATTCTATGGATTAATTCTTAATAACTGGATAATTAATTCCCAACTCTACTTCTGGTTTTGCTTAGTGAGTTGGTGTACTTAACCACCACAGTCTATAATTAATGTTTCCCTCTATTCCTGGCTCCTCTTGATCAATTGAAGTTGAAATTTGAATGTGTTTGCTTGACTTGTCCCTTTGTGGAAGGCATTCGCTTCACTTAGCAAAATGAAAGTTGGACAGTTAGCTTATGTATGTTTTTCATGGCAGGTCTTTGTTGATACGTTAGTGAAGAAGGCATATGACAACTGGGCTCATGTCATCGAGTATGATGACAAATCTTTTCTGGGTTTCGATCAAAATAAAAGTCCAGATGCTCAAAATGATCTCAGGATACAATCGCAATATCAGCCCAACTCTTTTGATCAGCTTGCCCTACCTACCCTCCCAGCCTCAGTTCCTGCTGAACATAGTCCTATGACCCCAGGACTGACTATTAGAGGTAACCTAAACACATCTTAATATGTGATGCTTGACTATCATAGTGCAGTAGGTTTTTTCTTTTGCCTGTAATGGACTTCGAGGGTTTCCTCCATTTTATAGTTTTCTTTCTGAATATGTTGGTTTTTCCTTGTCTACGCATGTCTGACCTCAATTTGTTCAATTACCACAAAACTGTGACTTTTATTCTGCTTTTATTTGCCTTTTGCTCACAATGATTTGTTTTTATCTATTCACCAGCTCATCACGAAAGCATTGGAGTTCGGTTCCCCACACATCCTCAAAATATGAATCTTAATCTTTCCGCACAGTTGGAGAGCCCTTCATTTTCTCCTAATCAGCTCATCACTACAGTGCAGCAGCCTCAGCCAACTGGAAATGAAAACATGTTGGCTCTCGGTCAACCACCCTCAACCTCTCCTAGTTTCTCTGCCAACGTGACATCAAATCTCACTTCTTATAGGACTTTGGATGACATCCCTGAGGATGAAATCCGTGTAAGAACTCATGAGATGCTCGAAAACGATGACATGCAGCATCTCCTTCGCATGTTCAGTATGGGAGGGAACAGTCATGCTTCTTTTAATGGCAACGAGCAAAATTTTACAGCTTACAGCCCATTCCCTCCTGCAAACTTCAGTTTCGGTGAGGACCGTACACGTTCATCTGGAAAAGCTGTTGTTGGATGGCTTAAACTGAAGGCGGCTCTAAGATGGGGCATTTTCATCAGAAAGAAAGCTGCCGAGAGAAGGGCACAGCTGGTGGAGTTGGATGACTACTAGATATGCTGATCATTCTTTTTTCTTGCCATGCCTAGAGTTCATCCTCCTCATATGTTCGATTCTTGTTATGCAATCTCAAGTTCATGTGTAAGACGTTGCATGGACTTGTTAGCATATGAAAGCTCTGTGGCTATTCACTTCAAGAAATAAAGACCAAGTACAGAAAGTATAGTTGCCCTAACTCAGTGGGATTTACTTACAAGGTTGACAGAATTATAGAAACCACCGTGAAAGCTACAGGATTGGCAAGTTCGGAGGAATCCTCGTTTCCTCTTTGAGGTGGATGGTTTGTTTTATTTGTACACTATGTTTCCCAAGTTTGGTGTGCCATTTAAAGTTGTGAGAGCTCCGTTTTGTTCCTGAATAACAGCCCTTTGTTACTTGGGAAGTATAGAGAAGTGTAGAGTTTAGAGCCCACACTATAGCCTCTTAACAGTGTGACCTTATGTTGTAATTGTTATGATTTTGATTTTCTTGTTTTTGTAATCCAAATTTTCCTATAAATTTTCACCATTTTCGTGTCAAAGTGGGTAGAAACGATACTTTCTCCGTTTCTCAAATTTGTGCATATAATTTCATCGAGATATATTTTTTCCATCTCTCAGATATGTGCATATAATTTCATTTTTGATAGTCCCTCAAATTTGTGCATTATAATCTCAATCCCTACAATGGTTTGAATTGCTGAGAAAGGCCTCTAAACAAAATCTTATTGTCGAGATTGAGTAAAAAAAGAAATCTAAATTAATAATTGAATCAAACATTTGAGTCTAGGATGGAAAAGTATTAAGTATTTCATTATACCAAAACAAATGAAACTAGAAGATGTTCAACAAAGCTAAACCAACTCGCAGTTTTTGCTATAACTAATGAAATTACAACTCATTATGTACTACTCAAATTTTACACGTTCAACCTCAAAGTATCAATAAGAAAAGGAAAAGGAAAAAGAAAAAGAAAAGACCCCACCGCAAATCAAAATAGATTTCCGGTCAGTGTTTGTAGAACAAAACAATGTAGATCTCCTTATTCAGTAATTCAATCAACAAAAAATAAATATTACAGTCCATCTCCCAATTAAGGATATGAAACCGGCCGCAGAATTCTCTTTCAATATTTGTCGACAAATGCTGAGACGTAAAAGAATGCCAGTTCACATGAAATCATAGTCATCGTAACCATCATAACCATCAACCACCACATCATCATCTGGCTTCCCAACATGCAGTTTTGTTTTCTTTCCGGCTGTATGCAATAGATAAGTTGTCAAAATGTAACGAACCAAATTCGCTCTAAGGAAAAATCACCAAAATGTAGCATACAACTGAGAAATGACAAACCTGTCTTCTTTTTGCCAGCATTGGCTTCTTTTTCTGCTTTGATCTTTTCATTTGCAATTGCGGTAATGGATGAAGCAACTTCTTTGGCATCTGCGCCTTTCAAAGAAGTCAATGACAATCTCATTACAGACTTCAGCAACCCAATATAGTGATAGCTTTTCTGCAATAGGGAAATTAGATATGTCAAAGTTCTGTAACAACAAATCCAACCAGCTATAATGATGCAAATATGACGAACCTCATAGGGACGAAGTTTATGTGAAATAAGTTCTGCGTATTCCAAAAAGTCGCTCTCGGAGTTTGGAATAAAATTATCCAGAGTCTTATCATCACCCTTCTTTCCAAACAATTCTGTAGTAGCCTTAAAATCAGCTTCTTCAACAAGCCTGTAGAGACGGAGAATGTTTATTAATAGATGTTATTTAGTGAAAATTGTGAAGGTAAAGACAATTTTAAATGAGTAGCATGAGCTCTCACCTTTGCTGGCGAAGTTTTTCTTCGATGGGATCTAAAGGCGCCTCTTTTGCAGCTCCGACAGCTTTACCTTTCTTTTCGTCACCCTTTTTTTCTTCGGTTTTTGCTGCAGTCTTCTTAACAGTCTGTTCAGGAGGCGGTGGCTCGACTTTAGGTTCCTGGCCACATAAATTTTGAGAATGATAGCGTTACAACACAAGCAAACAGCTTAAAACTTCCATAAGCTTTAGCCAACACAAGCAAAGAACTTAAAACTTCCATAAGCTTTAGCACTCAAAGAACCCTAACAAACAAGAAAATTTAGAGCAATATTGCAGCCAAATAATGTTTCAAGACGTACCTTAGCAGGCTCATCATCATCATCATCTTCCCAAGACTCCTTCACATCATCATCTTCCAAATCCTCATCAACCCAATTGCTCTTCAGCAGCTCCTTTTTTTTAAGGAGATCTGGCACAGGCTCGTCTTCTGAAACATCAAAAAGTTGCCTCAATAAGATATCAGCAAAGTATTGATGAGACCAAATTGTCATTCATTACTCCATATAAAAAAATGAAATGATATCATACATAATAACTCAAAGATAAAACTGTATAGACTAGCAATCATCACCAAGAACACATACTATTTTGATGTCAAAACAGTACATGTTTCATTTATTACCAATCAAGGAAGATCTAACAATGCCCAGGTTTTAGATCTTCAAAACGAATCTTGATCATCTTCTTGTTAATAATTCGGAGATGAGGAGATTTTTTGCTAATACTCCGTACCAAACAAGTAACCAAAAATGAAGCTCGAAAAGAATTATTCGACTTATTTGGTAACAAGAAGATCAAAAACCAAAGTTCGAAATGGAGTGTCATCAATCAAATAGCTGACAGAAATAAATAAAAATCTAGAATCCTATATCAACCTCAAATTCAATCAAATTGTTCCTCAAATAGACCTAATTACACACAAGCCAAGGCACCAATCAATTCAAGAGGGAAGCTCTGTATAAATCACGAACACGACGAAAAAAGGAAGACAGAAATTCACCGACAACAATCGAAAATCCAATTGGGTATTGAATACATAATAAATAGATGAAAAAAAAGTACCCCAATCCTCCATATAGTTTCGCCTCTTCCGAACTCAAAATTACTTCAAAATTTCGATTACACCCTGAATTGGAGAAAAATAATAAATCAAAATCCAATTAAGTTAACAAGGAGAGGGAACAATTTCACGAAAGAACTGTTCATGAACTGCAGTTAATTGAAATAAATAAATAAAAAAAACAAAAAAAAACGAACCTTTTCCACGGAAGCAATATAGTCTAAAAATCGGTGAGAGGAAACACTCGAAAGGAATGCTAAAACCGTAATCTAATTCTAATCTTTGCTGGAACGGCGACAAGAGCTAGAGAGAGAGAGGAGAGAGAATCTGGGCGACTTGTTACTAGGGTTATTGTTTATATTTCTTACTTTTTCCCCAGCAATAGGCGGTTTTATGCTTTACGAGTTCTGATCGAATACTGACATTAAAATTGCGGTTTTAGGGAGGTTTTTAAAAAGTCTTGTGTTTATTTGTTTTTATTTATTTATTTATTATTATTTCTAATTTCGGGAATTTGAGTTTTTTTTTTAATAATGAAAAAGTCAATTTATAAGTTGTGAAGAAAATATTCCACTTTAATGTGTCTTGTTTACTCGTTTAACAATAAAAAAAGTTGGATTTTATAAATTGTGAAGAAAATATTTCGGGATTTGTTGTTGTTGTTGTTTTTTTTTTTCTTTTTTTGAGCTGATTATTTATGAATTCGTGTACTCGAATAATCATAATATTCATATTTGTAAAATATATAACCATTTTAGTTTGAACTAGGCCCAAAGAAAAACAATTCTTTAGGACCGGGCCGGGCCGAATAGGCCTGCTAAAGCCAACCCAATATTGATCCAGCAAAATTAATATTGAGAAATTCACGTCACTTAGGTTCAATTTTATATCTACATTTGTCTAGTGATTAATCAATTTTTCACTAAAAATACAATAATCCGTCTATTAATTTTCTATAGATTACAATGATTATAGTAATTTCATCTTACATTATAATGCGTCGTTTAAATAATCTATCATACTTACATTGCAATATCGCTTCAACTACAAAGATAAATCACTGCACCAACCATCATAAAGAGGTTGCTTGATATTTGATATAAAAATAAATAAATTTGAATAGTGTGAAATATTATTGTCATTTTCTATGTCCATAAAAATTGTGACTATTTTTTTATGGGCATGTCCACTGATATATCTTATACTACATTATTTATACTTTTTATCTTAATTGTTCACCAATATTTACTAAAAACCCACTTAAATAGCTCACAAACCCCATTCCCATCAATTTTCTTCATTTATTAAACAATTACATATAATTAACTCATTTCTATACTACAAAAGAACCCACCAATCTTTTATCAAACCCCGCGTGGAAGCAACAATCCATTAACATATACACTCTTTCCGTCTTATATCTTTTTATATAAATTTCATTTTCGATACGTTTTCAATAAATTTGTACTTTTCTTTTTTGAATATAATATTTCATCATATATCACTTTATCTTTGTTCTCCATCTATTTTATATTTTTAAACATAATACCACATAGTCCACATCACTTAACATTTTATTAAAACTTGTATCATGATTTTTTTTGCATTAAAATGACGGATGAAGGAAGTGTTAGGTATAAAGAAACAAAAATAGTGTGAATATGAAAGGAAACGAGGCCATCGCACATGGAATAAAGTGTAGATTTGTCAAGCCCAATGAATATGATTCCCACGTGACGGGCCACATTATTACCCATCCCAAAAAAGAAATTATTTCTTTCACAGATTTGGAACCATTTTAGGGGACAAATTTCCACCAATACTCTTGGCCCCATTTTATTTGCCACTATATTTTCATTAATACGACACTCTTGATGAATGAATTGTATTTTAACGGTTTTACCTAAAAGCGATTTAAAATTATCTTTAATTTAAAACTGATAATCATTATCAAGTTTACATGAAGTCGGCTCTTCATGATTGCTCCCACTTACTCCTTCAACCAGCAATGATCAAGAATATGAGTGTATAAGTGTATTTACTAATATATTGAAGATCCCAAAAAAAAAAAACTATAGCAAATAAGATTAGTCCTCTTTTAATTATTATCTACTCCCTCCGTCATGTTCGAAACTTTATAGTTTTTTAATATACATGAAGTATAAAATAATAAATTGTAACATCTTGACCACGACGTAGATAGTATATAACATTGGCAAATTTAATCAAACCCATAAATTAAATATGTACGAGATTTGTTTGAATTGAGTTGTAACAGAGTTTCTTATGCACTGTATATAAAAACTAATTGTATCATCTATTCCAATTTTAGTTGAGAATTTTGGTGTCTCGGCCATGTGTTAAATGTTAATTTATGGTGTATTTGTTTTATGTATTTTTTCTTCAATAATTTTAATTTATAATAATTTTGTTTGATTCTATAATTATTTTCTAGAGCTTACGAGTCAAATTATGATTTATAATGAATTTTTAATTATTAAAAAACAACTTTTATTTATAAATTTTTATATGATTTGTGAGTATATTAGATTAGTACAATTTTTTGTGACAAATAATAAAAAGCTATATCGAGGTTTAGAAAAAAGGTTTCAAGTATGTCGAATCTAGTATCCATTTATCTTCTTCCAGTTGCTGTGGAAACAGAGCTTATGTACAGAAACCTGAAAAAAGAAAAAGAAAAAAAAAATAAAAAATCAAAGATTCAGATAAAGCAAAAGGCACGGCATAAAAAAGCTGCTGTTCACAACAGTTAGAAAACATGCAGTTTCGTCACTCCAACTACAGGATTTCGAGTTAAGCTGTAAGTCAAATACAAAGAGCAATTATCTTCCAATTTCATACCAACAATCTCAAACACCAGATTCAGCCATTGATACAAGAGTGCGGAAAAACTCATAGCATTTCTCGATGGTAACAACGAGCTCGATGGCGAATCGCAGCTCGCTGGAGCTGATGCTGGATAAATTGCAGCAGAAGCAGATTGAGGAAAAGCCCCAGCACCTTCCGCCGCCGCTGCCGGCGAGGCCCGTTTCGAGGGCCCGGGCCCGCCCGCCGCGGCCGATGCAGCTTGAGCTCGGCCGGAGGGAAAATGGAGAAAGAATTGGTGTTGCTGCACATCAGTTTTTGAAGGTATGCCTTTGTCTTTCAAATTGGGAAAAATCGAAGATGCTTATTTTGATGATTTTGAGACGCAGGAATCGGGAAATTTGAAAGAGATAGCAGAAAAGGGAGTATGCAAGATTCAGAAACTGTACCGTGGTTACCGAGTTCGTTGCTGCTGCAGGGAGTTGAGGAGGGGAGCCATAGCCCTACAATCGTGTAAGCAGCAGCCATTAATTAATTCTTCGAAAACTTGAGGTTGGATCTGAGCATTTTATGCGTGAATATGTGCAGTTATTCGAGGCGAAAACGGAAGAAGACGGTATGAAGAAAGATGCAGAATTCTTATGGCTATTATCACAATACAGAAACAAGGGAGAAAATACCTTGAAAATCAAGCTGCTCTCTCACAAAACAAGGTTTGTTCATTCTTCAATCCCCAAATTCAAGCCTCTCTCTCTCTCTAAACAAAGCTAATTTTGAATATTTTGCAGGATCAAACTCGGATTCCGTACAAATCCCTAATTGATCTTCAAAAGCGAGTGGTGAGAACAGAGGCGAAGCTCAGAGCGAAGAAAGAGGAAAACATCGCTTTGAAGATTAAACTGTTCGAAATAGAGGAGAAATGGCAGAAGCGCGAAGAGAGAATGGCATCGATGGAGAAGGAATGGCAAGATCAATTAACATATATACAGGTGAGATCCGGATTACCAGATAATCATCCTTCGCAATCGCCGAATACAGATCCAAAATTTCATAAATTCCCCTTCCTTTTGCAGGAATCCCTAGCTGCAGCGAGGAAGAATCCATCTCCTGAAATCCGATTCTCGAATCGATTTCACAATCCAGATGCTAATTTACACATTCCGATTAATTCGAATTGTACTGGTGCGGAAGAAGACGATGAGATTGGGGATTGCCTCAAGCTCCGCCCTCACGAGGAGATTCGTAAACTGAAACTCAGATTCAAGGAATGGAAGAAAGAGTACAAGAATAAGCTGAGGGAAACGCATTCGACCTTGAAGAAGATTGGAAATGCGGAAACTTCCAGAAGCCGCAAGAATTACTGGTGGGGAAGAGGAAGAAGATCATCGAATTAACTGCATTCAAACTACACAGTATAATGCTGTTTACGTGAATACATAATGAAATGCTACTATTCAAAATATAGAATATCTCTAGTATTTATCAAGTATGCTAAGCTAGGAGTAAATGAAGATGTCGCTGTCAACTCTATCCAAACCAAATTGAATCCAACCGAACTCCGAACAACTCGAAAATCGAATTATATTTATGTTAATTCAAACCATAGTTTACGATTCGGTTTGAGTTTACACGTTTCTTTTTCTTTTCTTATCTTCTTGTGCTCTTCTTCTGCAACAATATGTAAAAAAAAAAAACTTAAAAAAAATTACTACTATTATTTAAAATGAGAAGATTCACAATACGGACAATTTTGAGTTAAAACCTAATTTTTTTCGGCCAAATCAGAACCCAAGCCATTATAAATTTGATTTGTCAATAATAGTCCAAATCGCACCGAGTTGGGTGTCAACCCGATACATACCGTGAATTTCAATTTGGTTCGATTTGATTTTTCGGCCCGGTTCAAGTTCGTGGAAAACTAGCCGTTGATATTTGAATTGCATTTTATTAGTAGTATTTAGAAAAAAGCAAACCGATACCAACGGGCCAGCATCGACAAACTGGGAAAATAGGCAGAAACAGCCCAATAAACGATCGGCCCAAAGATTGTAAAACTAGTGTTAGTCCGATAGTATTCAACACAACAAAAATGAAGAAAAACTTTTGGAAATGTTGGAAGAGTGATACCACCATAGTTGGGCCGTTAGCTGGTAACGAAGAAAGATCTCAAGGGTCCAGTAGGCCCAATATCTACGAGTTACTAGTCGTTATTGCCTCTTCGCGGCAACGTGTTTCGACGAGCGGCGGCTTTCTGCGGAGGCGGAGGATTAATGGCTGACGGAGAGGCGGAGCTCTGCGGAGGCGAAGGATTGATGGCCTATGAAGAGGTGGAGCTCTGCGACGGTGAAGTATTAATGGTTGACGAAGCGGCGGAGCTGGCGCTTCCGAGTTCGGAGTCCGCCGAAGACGGCACAAGTAACTGGCCGGCGGTTCAGTACGACGTCGCTCCGTACAGAACTTACAATTTCTTCCAGCAGTTCAGGACTAGTAAATCGAACCCTAACAATTTCCTCAAAGGCGTCAAATGGTAATTTTCCTTACAAAATTTTGTTGAGAAACCCTCGCGGTTATGGCGATTATCGTTTCAGTTTTCACTGATTATCTAACCGTATTGATAGGTCGCCGGACGGTTCATGCTTCCTGACCTGTAATGACGACAATACCCTCCGAGTTTTCAGTTTGTAAGCACATCTCCTTCTCCTCTTTGTGATTACTAAGTTACTGTACTGTATTTCCTTTTTTTCCCTTCTTATGGCGTTTTCATTTTTGTCTTTTAATTAGGCCTTATAGTGACATCGGCGATGCTGACGCTCCGACATGCATGCCCGATTCTGGTAGCTTTCTTACCTTGAACTTGATAAATTACTGAGGTTATGCTGGTTTAATTTTTGAAGACTTATTTGTAAATTTTTGCTCTATTTACTCTGAACTATAGTTGTTTCTGTTATTGGAATTGGTCGATCTTGCTGTTGCATGAATGATATGGGTACTGAAAGAGGTTTTGATTTGATGGGAAGGCAATATATCATGTCGGATGCGAGCACCATGAAATTGTTAAAATTATAGAGGCTATTTATTTATGACTGTTTATTAAAATTTACGCGAGTTTAAGTTTACAAATTCTTGTACTTTTGGATATTTGATGAATGATGATGGAGCTCGCTCTCTCTTTCCTGCCCTTCAACCACTGCACGAACATTCTTTTCCCTAGGTATACTTCCCTAATTCATTCAGCTTACTTGCAGATTCATATGGGCCAAATATTGTTGTGAGGGAAGGAGAATCTGCATATGACTACTGCTGGTACCCATACATGTCTGCCTCAAGTATATCTTCATGACATTATTTTGTTGTTCCATTATATTGTAGTTTAAAAAGTGTCATTTACTATATTTCCAGTTTGGTATTCCAGATCCAGATTCATGTGTATTCGCAACATCTACGCGGGACCATCCTATTCATCTATGGGATGCTAATTCTGGACAGGTGTTTTCTAGTGATTATGTTTTCTTGCATGTTCGTGTGTGTTCTTTTTCAGAGCTTGTGAGTGTGCCCTTTCAGTATGCTTTGTTGTGTATGTTTAAGGGCGAATATTAAGTATTTTTGAAATGGGAATTTCAGCTACGCTGCACATATCGTGCCTATGACGCCGTGGATGAGATTACTGCAGCCTTTTCGATTGGCTTTAACCCTGGCGGAAACAAGTAAGCATCAACTAAAAGGGATGATGTGTGATACCAATTCAATCACTTGTAATGGCATTTGCATTGTGATCTTATACACTTGCTTGATTTTTGTGTTCATGTTGTATTTCTTTTTAAAAAAAATATTAAGTCTTCTTCAATATGATGTGGGGTGCAGATTTTTGGTACCTAGATGCTAGGCAATGATTATGTTGCTAAATTTCCTGAAACATTTTTGTGTCCATCTTGAGGATTCACTTTTGACATTATTTTGCTTTTAGAGAGTAGGATACATAGTATGAGCTTGATTTCCAAAATCTTATTTAATACTAGTAGTTTACTTTACTTGATATAAATGTTCTCAAATTAGTGGGGTCTTTTTCTCAGGAATATGTTGTGATGACCGATGAAATTGACAATATCTAGATATATGGAAGTTTAACTCATAATGTGTTATCATGTCTGATTATTTAATAGGTCTATTTCTTAGGCATTCTATTGCATTTCTTATAGGATCTTAATTCAAACACTTCTTATTGAAGAGCAGTCTGAATCAAATCTCGTATGGTTGTTGATGAGCAATTTTCGCTCCTCTTCTTTCCAAGACATCTCGACTGGGCATCATCAAAACATATAGAAATAAACTTCTTCTTTGAGGCTCAGCCTGATAGGTGGATGTATCTATTTTTTTTGCCCCTAAATCCAGACTCTATCATTGTTGGCTTTATGTCCTTTGTCTTTAAGTAACGTCTGAAAAATTTCTTAGACATGTAGCTCTTTTCTATTTTATATTTTCAATAGACTTACTTCTTTTGATTCAGGATTTTTGCTGGATACAATAAAGCTATCAGAATCTTTGAGGTTCGTCGCCCAGGGAGAGATTTTGAACAGCACTCAACTGTTTTAGCAAACAACGAAGGGCAATCAGGTGATTTTATCAGATTTCTAGATTAAAGCACTCTCAAATGCATTGCCCCATCTTTGCGACAGACCTACATTTAGAACTTTTGTTTGACTTTATGAAGTCGATTGAGTCTTTGATAAGTTATTTGCTATGATCTATTAGAGTTTGATGAAGTGGTTAATCAATCTAGCATTATGCACTAAATGTATTTATTTTTAGTGGTCTCTCTATCTCAGCTCGTTGCTTCTTATCTTTAGGTATTATATCTTCTATTGCTTTCTCCCCCACTGGTTCTGGAATGCTGGCTGCGGGTTCCTACAACCAGACTACTGCTATATACAGAGAAGACAATATGGAACTACTGTATGTGTTGCACGGTCAAGAAGGTGGTGTTACACAAGTAAGTTGGTTGAGTCACTTCTTTAGGTTGAAGTTTTCTTGAGTTTCTAGATATGGTTAATCATTCAAAACTGTATCTTACAGGTTCAGTTTTCTAAGGATGGAAACTATTTGTACTCTGGGGGGCGGAAGGTAACTTACAACTGCTCCTGTTTTGACAGCATGTTATTGCAAAGTTATATGAGTCTTTGATGGATATTTTCGCAAACATTTTGCAGGATCCTTATATTCTTTGCTGGGATATTCGCAAATCTGTAGATATTGTCTACAAGTATGTTTCTCACTCCTGCCTGACTGCAGAAATTGCTATGTGAATCATTGATAACCTGAGGGTGTGTTTACTTTGTGTGATTAGATTAGATTGACAAAACATCTGATTGATTATTTGAAGAATTAGACGTGGAACAAGCTTAAATTATTCAGTCCATCAAACTTTGTGGTGAATTAGCACATATTATTTGCATCTATCTATGCTGTGCTGTCACCCAGAGTAAATGCTCCCGTAGAGTTCAGCTGCGCTTTAATTTTTTCTCTGTAATAAGTATTTATTCAGAAGAATGGAGCATTAAAAGATTATGATCCAATTATTACTAATTTCTCTTCCACGTTTGGTTAGACTATATCGATCATCTGAAAGCACCAATCAAAGAATACAATTTGACATCGAGCCTCTTGGTCGATATCTTGGAACTGGTGGTCAGGTAACTTTATAGCTTCCATGTAATCTTTTCAGGCAGTTGATTCAACAACAGAAAGTCCCTAATTCTTTCAAACTTTCTTTTGAAGGATGGTCTAGTACATATTTATGATCTTCAGACTGGGGAGTGGGTATCAAGCTTTCGAGCTGCACTAGGTTTGCTCATCCTCCTCTTTTCCCATCCGCGCTTGATAACAAACTTAAATTTCACGTTTTGTTAACAAATATCTTTAATCCCTCTTCATTATCAGACACTGTGAATGGTTTTAGTTTCCACCCATTTCAACCGATGGCAGCCACTTCATCAGGACACCGCAGATTTATAGCTCTTGACGACTCTGAAGAGGATATTACTTTGAGTGGTAATAGATCGGTCCCTAAATCCCCCCTAATATTTTCTCGCTTTGCTTTGCCTTTAAATACTAACGTTTCATTCGCCACCAGTTAATGACGATAAGGCTGTATCGTCTTCATTCTATAATCTACATTTCTAGACCGTAATATTTCAATGCAGTCGCATCAGTTTTCACAAATCTTCTGATGATATCTGTGTGGTTCGTTACGTTCAGGCGATGAAAATTGTGTGTCGATATGGAGCTTTTACTCGTCTGGAGGCGACGATGCAGTTGAAGGCGTTGCCGATGTTTCCAATTGATATCTTTGGGAGATCTTCGTACTTGCTTCATAATATTACGGTAACATACCATTATCCTTAGAATTTTTGATTTTGGAAATCTTATTTTGAAATTGTAGAAAGAAAACTTTGGATCTTGTGTTTGCTGTTATTGCTTACATTCTTTGGATCTCCTCTTTAATTTAAAAATCAGTCGCCTGTGTTTAATTTATATATGATTGGATATAAATTTATTCATATAAATAAACAACCTTCCCCCAGATTTATCCAATTTTCTTGAATTTAGTTATCAATTAAACTCCAGATTAAATAATGAATACAGATCAGATTATAGCTATTTTCAAAAGGAGGAATGCGCTACCAATTTTTTTTGACAAATTCACGTTTGCCTAATTAGAAGAAAGAAAAAGAAAAACGCCAAAATTTCTTATAATCCTGCGCTGGAATTCCTTACTCTGCACAATTAAATGTAATTTCCTTCTATTGTGATTGTGGCCTCCGAGAAAATGTCCTAATTTAGTGGAAACTTTGGATGATAAAATATAGTATTAAGGATTTTAATAATCAATAGCAATAGTTTTCACTCATTTTCGTCGCTTGGTCAAGATTTGCTTTATACTCCAAGCTTAATCCGATTATGAATAGGTTGCTATATTCTTTTCTTATGAAAACTTAAAATAAAATAAATAAGAGTCAAATATTATTCCGAGTATATTTTCTCATCATGCAATTTTGTAATACACGTCTAGCCAAAAAAGGAGTCAAATATTACTCTATTTGAACAATCAATGAATCCGTACTGGCTTATGGCCTATTTCAAGAAATGGGATGCTACAGGTCACCAAATTCCTACAAAAATAACACATTGAATTATAGCATAATTTATCATACATGAAATAAGATTGTATGTGCAATAAAAATAAATCTAGTTTTACATTTTTGTTTGAACGGCATAACGCTCCTTTATATACAAATTTCAAAACGCGCGGGTGGCAATCGGTCGCACTCAGATTAAAATCCGACCGTACAGTGAGTCCAGACTGATAGGAATTTTTGTCTAACAATACATGAATACATTTAACTACCACCATGCCATTATAGGCTAAATAACGTTAATTTTCTTATCCTAACATGAAATTTTGAAATTGAGGGAGGGTGCATTATTCAAACATGCACAGTCAGATTACATATGGTCTTAGCTAATACTGCTAAATGATAGTATTACAATAGAGACAATATATGGAAATTATAATAAATTTTTATATACTAAAATTATGTAATAATATATGTTCCAATTGATCCATTTTTGCTTGAAATCTAGCTGTAAAATTTTGTCTTTAGATAATCAAGATCCAGACTATATAATTAACATCCCTTATCTTTCCCTCTCCTCTTCAATTGAATTCAATCCAAACTCTTGAAAAATTAAATAAAATAAATTCCTATATAAACATCCTTGATTCATCACTATTATGCATTATCAAAAGTTCAAAAAAAAAAAAAAAAAAAAGAGTTCTTCCCATCCCAAATACTGCAATGGCGGACCAACATTTTCCCAACAAGAGATTCAAACAAATTAGCCGAATGCCTGAAGATGTAATCGAGAGGATTTTTTCATTTCTTCCATTCAAAAAACTCTGCACTCTCTCCATTCTATCGAAGAGATACAGAAATTCGTGGAAATTATGCAGAGACCTCTCCTTCGATATCGAAGTAGCTAGGAATTTGTCGAGAGATGAGTACCGAAACATCGTCGAAAACTTCTTCAACAATCAATCAAACACTCGCGCGGATCGATTGAAGCTCTGCTACGACGCAACCGACGACGGAAACCTCATCAGTTTCTGGGTGGGGAAAGCGATTAAACTCGGAATCGAAGAACTCGAGCTACACCTAACTCAAAAGGAAGAAGAAATTACTCTCGAGCACGACCTAATCGACGGCGAGAGCCTCAAAATTCTGAAGCTAATCAACTGCGAGCTGAAATTGCCGCTGGAATCGAACGGCCTCCGCCACTTGCGGGAGATCTCGCTGCAGAGCGTGGCGGCGACGGAGAAGCTGACGGAGTCGATATTCCGCAACTGCGTATCGCTGAGGGCTCTGCGGCTGATACGGTGCCGTTTGGTTTACGCCATTAGGGCGTTCGCGAAAAGGCTGGAGGTTTTGGTGGTGAAGGATTGCTACGACGTGCACCTGATCGAGATCGGTTCCCCTTCGCTTGGGATCCTCCATTATCACGGGAAGATGACGGAGTTGAGATTTTGGTGCGATACGCAGTTTTTGAGTGACGTCATCCTTGAAATCGCTCAACCTAGAGGCTTCCACCGCCTTTCGCGCAGGGATGAAATCGTCGCGCGCTTTTCGTTTGTGGAGATTCTTACCGTTACCAGCGTTTTTCTTGAGGTATATTTTATTTAATTTTGCACTGCAGTTTTTTTTTTTTTTTTTTTTAATTATTATTTTTTATTTTAGTGAATCCAATATTGTAAGATACTAGTATTATGGAATTAATTAGTATTTTTCACGTGTGATGCATGCTTTTTTCAAATACAGTAAATATTAATGCCATGTTCATGATAAATGTGCTCTTTCGACTATATCAAGTCCGACGCGAGTCGAAAAATTCTAAGTGCATTTGTCTTGGATGAATGAAGTATTATAAATTGTGGTTTATAACCCTTTTTGGAGTTGGTGATGTTTAAGTATTGAAATTTGATTACGTATATATCAAGTCCGACGCGTGTCGAAAAATTCTAAGTGCATTTGTCTTAATGAATGAAGTATTATAAATTGTGGTTTATAACCTTTTTTTGGAGTTGGTGATGTTTAAGTATTGAAATTTGATTATGTATATATCAAGTCCGACGCGTGTCGAAAAATTATAAGTGCATTTATCTTAGATGAATGAAGTATTATAAATTGTGGTTTATATTGAAATTTGATTATGTATATATCAAGTCCGACGCGTGTCGAAAAATTCTAAGTGCATTTATCTTGGACGAATGAAGTATTATAAATTATGTTTTATAGTAACTATTTTTGGATTTGGTGGTATTAAAGTATTTAGATTAGATTATGTATATATTTGTTGTTATAATTATTTATTTTTATATAGCCAGGATATGTTGATTTTTTTTTTTAACTAAAATTTCTTGTTGGGTTAATTTTTCAGGGGCTGTGTGCTAGATTTGAGAATAATGAATACAAGAAAATGGAATTCTCTCTACGAAAACTAAAGGAATTTCACCTGATTATAGCCCCGGAGAGTTTCTTGAATCCCTCCGATGTCGCCATTTTCATCAAAAAGTGCCCAAGAATTGAGAAACTCTTCATAGATGTATACTTTCAATATTTTCTTTATAATTTTATTTCTTAAATATGCATCAATTACTTCATCCGTCCACCAAAAACATGCTTAAAATCTTTCGGCATGTGTTTTTATATGTGAAAAATGGTTTTCGACACATAAAAATACGTCTCAAAGATTCTATGCTCGTCTTAGGTGGAACGGAGAAAGTACTATGTTTCACCAATGCAACTCACTATTTTTCTCTCTACCTCTCTCTATGCAGCTTGGAAGAGATGCCTTTGGCAGCAGTCTTTACTGGGAGAATTATGGGAAGAATTATATGAGTGCATGCAAGGCAACATTCCCATTCTTGAAATGTGTGAAAATAAAAGGATTTGCAATGAGGGAGCTGCCAGTGTGCATGGCTAGATTTTTCCTTAAAAATGCTACTAATTTAAATCGTTTAATTCTTGTGAAAGCGAGAAAACATAATTTTTCTGCAAATTATAGCCCAGAAAACCTACGTTGGGGAATAATATCAAATGCCAGAATTGAATTGTATAATTATCGAGCTGATAAAAATGCAATAATGCCTCAACATCTAATTGGTGTTTGAAATTAATTAGTGGAAATCCTTGTTTTATTTTTATTCTTTTTATTCTATGTATTTTTTTAGTAAATTTTAAATTGTATGTTCCATTCTACAGCTTTGATAAATGATATTCTGATTTTCTGAGTTGAGCGTATAATCAGTTTTTCTGGATATAGCTTTGAAAAAACAATTTTCTTCATTTATATATATACATTTATATATATACTAGTGTAACACCCGTCGAAATTCGAAGTTAACTATTTTTAAAAAAAAATCAAATATAGTATATATAATAAAAGTATAAGTATTTATTTTAAATAATAGTATTGCAACTTTTCATTGAAAAAAAAAAATATTAGCACTGAATAATATTAAAAAAAAATTGTCCAGTGAAAAATAAAATTTTAAATTTTTTTTGGGTAGTCGTATTCATTCAAATTTTGATGTCAAGTTGTTCATTGTTCATAGTAATTGAAAGATAGATTAATGAGAGTAACATTTTTTCTCAAGTAGGCATATTCATTCAGATTTCGATGTAAAGTCGCCCGTCGTTAAACAATAATTGGAAAATATATTAATAAAGACACAAAACAAAAAAACACACACACGACTTGGTAAAACAAAATTGAAAGCACGAATCGCAAATTGGAAAATTTTACAGCAGCCCCTCCCCTCTCGTTCCAACCACCACCATCGTCGTCACGTTTGAGAAATCGGGCCGCTGCCATATCGTGCCCACATCGCCGTCGATCGAGCCACCTTCTCCGGTGATCGCTTCAACCAATCAAACCACGGCTCGTGCCCAATCAAATGAGACCGCTATCGCACCGCAATTCTCATCGCCAACAACCATCTGTTCCACCTTATTCTTGCCGTCAACAACCGCATGCAATTATGTTAGAGAACAGGTAGATTCCGACGAAGAAGATGAGATTTCGGCAGACCAATAGGTATTCCTTTCTCTATTATCAAAAACCCGTCAAGGACGAACAGATCTAGGGCTGGATTCATGCCCTATTCCACGTTTACTGTTTGTTCAATAGATGTGTCATGCTCGATCGAGCACTAAGTGAACAACTCGATCGAGCATCCTTCGTATCATTTGAGCCCGAACTTGATAAACTGAAACTACCCCCTATAGGAGCTCGATCGATCAATCGTGGTTTCGATCGAGCATCAGTGGGCTTGATCGAGATCTTATGGTTCGATTTGAAACTTAGAGCAATCGGGGATCTATAGAGTTATTGGTGCCTCGATCGAGAATCACTGGGCTCGAATGGGGCTCTGGCTGAGACTGGAGTCAGCACCGGAGATGTGGGTAATGGAGACCTCGACGGAGTGGATGATCGGGTTGACTCGGAGGCTAAGAGTCGTCGGCGACTCCATCAATGGCGCATCCCAGAAGACAAAGTCCCGTCCCAAAGTTGGTGACAGTGGCGGATGTGAAGGTTTTGATGGGGATGAATACGGATGGAAAATTTGTAATAAGAGAGAGAGAGAAGATAGAAAATTTGGGGGAGGGGTGAAGAAGACGGGTTGCAGAAAGGTGGGGAAGAAAGAAAAAGTGGGGATGAGAGAAAATAGGGTGAGTTGGGTGAGAGGCGAGAATGATTTTTTTTTTTTTTTGTCAATTTAAATTGTGAATTATTTTTATTAATATTTTATTAAGGGTATTTTCGTCTCATTACATCGAAAATGGTTAGAATTTATATGTTTTTAAGTTGGTGGCTAATTTTTAATTTTTGTTAACTTTAGTGGCTAATTTTGACCATTATCACTTCCTTAGATTCATGTATAATAAATAAAAAAAGTAGAAAAAAATTCATGCAAAATTACGATATATATATATCCATATTAGCAACAAAAAATCGAGATTATTACACGTAAGATGAGGATCTGTAATCGTATTATATATATATTGATATTGGTGTACTTATTACATACTGTATAAAAAATAAAATGGAGTATGTTAATGAAAAAAAATAGCCATATATATTTATATATTGCCATTTTGGTAGACAAAAACAAATGGATTATATAAATTAAGCAATACTGAAGACTCTGATTCTAATTAGGCGGGCTTAAAATGATTGGATACTCATGTTCCAAACTTATTTTCTATACTCAAGGCAATACTCAAATATGGAAGTTGAAATTAGAATCCTACACACACAAGACTTTTAGACTTTTATAACTGATAAGTTTTGCCAAACTACAACAAGCTTCAATTCTCATTTCCATGAATACTAACAGATAAAGCATACCGTGGACGACGCCTTTCTGTAGCTGCTACGATTGTTGATTTGATCTTGTTCAGAGTAGCTGCTGCTTCAATCATATTGATCCTTTCATCTGCTGAAACTGCTAAACATTTCACAGCCAACTCAAAAATCGATGACACGCATTGCTCCTTCGCAAGAAAATGTTGATCCTCCCTTGATAATAGAGCAGCTGCAACGATTTCAGTAGTTGCATTCTGCTGTAGAGCTTCAGCTACCCAATCCTTTAAGCTCATTGCCCCACCAAACATATCATCTGTTGGCTTATTTCCTGTGAACATCTCCAACAACATTATCCCGAAACTGTATACATCCCCACTCGTAGACACTTTCCCTTCTGATCCCAATTCTATTTGTAATTTTGTATCACACACATTAATTCATCAATTTATCAGAATCAGATAAAAGAATTGCATGTAAGTAATACATATGATGGAAATGAAGTTGGAAAGATTAACAATAGACATCATCACCTGGTGCAGCATAACCAATGGTGGCCAATGTTTGAGTTTGGATGAAAGCTTCCCCTTCTTCAAAAAGCTTTGAAATTCCAAAATCAGAGAGATGAGCAATCATGTCTTCATCAAGCAACACATTGCTCGGTTTTATATCGCAATGGACAACTGGGAATGAATAGCCATGGTGTAGATATTCCAGTGCAGCTGCAACATCTAATGCTATTTTTAATCTCTGTGTTAGATCCAAATGATAGTTGTCAGAATATAACCGTTTATCGAAGCTCCCGTTTGGCATGTATGTGAGAATCAGGGCCTTAAACTCCGTGTTGCTACAACATCCAATAACTCCAACTAAGTTTCTGTGTCGGATGTTGCCCAATATTTCAGTCTCGGTATCAAAGCTTTTCCCACCTCCTTCGAGTTGTAAGTTGAACACTTTGACTGCAACTTCTAACCCATCATGAAGTGTTGCTTGGAAGACTGAACTGAAGCTTCCTCTTCCAAGTAAGTTTCCCTCACTAAAATAATTAGTTCCTCATTCCAGTTCTATGTGAGATATTCTTCTCCACTCAATAACCGGTGAAATATCAGCGGAGAGGGCTGCCTTGTTTTGTTTCCTTCTCCTTATGAACACGAGCATGAGGAACACAAAAATGATTATAACAATCAACGAGGGCACCATATACTTTATTAATTGCACAGACTTATTTCCCCTTGATCCATCTCCAGTTTTAGAGCAAAGTCGGCAAAGTTGTGGGCAAAAGATTGAGCAGCAAAGTTACGAAAATGACCCCCATCTGGAATTTGCCCCTCCAACCTGTTGTCAGAAACATTAAAATGCACAAGAAAGAGGAGGTCTTCTAAAGACTTGGGTATGGTTCCAGAGAGATTATTGTTAGACAAGTCTAATTCTGTAAGACCTCTAATATTTCCCAAGGATTTTGGAATAGATCCCGTAAACTGATTATTTGATAGGTTTAGAAGTAGTAATGATTGGCAACCATCAATTACGCTTGGAATGTTGCCTGAAAATTGATTAAAAGACAAGTCTAGAATACTTCCAAATACTTCAAATATCGACAGTCAGTTAAAGAAGAGATGAATGACAGCTCCTCCTCCGCCGCCCCGGCCAACTTATTTCCCCAAATTAGAAGCTTTTCCAGGAGCCTCAAATTACCAAACTTGTTGGGTATGGGCCCACCGAAAGAGTTGTTAAACAGGGCCAAAATGGTAAGTTGAGAAGCATTGGTGATGGAGCTTGGAATTGGGCCATTCAGTTTGTTAGCACTCAAATAAAGCTCCTCGAGATTGAAAAGTGAATTCCCCAAGTCCGAAGGAAGAGTTCTGGAGAACTTATTCCATGAAAGTTCTAATTTCTTCAAGGTTGATAAGTTGAATATGGAAGATGGGATGGTGCCAGATAAGGAATTGTTGAGCACAGTGAGAATTTAGAGGTTAGGTAGGTTACCAATCTCTTTTGGTAATTCACCTGCCGTTTCTAGACATGCATGAGCTTCTAGTACTGAATATATTCTATACTACAAATTTCCCAAATCTGAATACAGTCGATAATACAAATAATTTGTAGCTTAGTGGAAACCCTCATACACAACCGTATTTTAATTTCTATTTGAACGGCAATTCTAAAACATAAATCTGACTGGAGTAATTAATATATATTGAGAAATCTAGTTTCCGTACACGTATTGATACTTGAATAGTTGAATGTGTGACTTTAAACAATTAATTTTAGGATTAAGTTAGAACAACTGCATCAGAAAAGTATTAAATCATAAATACAAACATATATTAGTGTAAGTTCAGTAGCAACGGGCAACTATAATCATATTTATTCAGTAAAAGTTTTAAATTTATTATTATTATTATTATTAATAATAATAATAATAATAATAATAATAATATAATAATAATAATAATAATAATAATAATAATAAGAAGAAGAAGAAGAAGAAGAAGAAGTTAAATTTTTTTTTTTTTGAAAGAATAAGAAGTTAAGTTATCATCGCAAATTGTTAAAATCTAAGTTATAAAATAGATAACCTCTTCCAACTTAAGTACGTACCAATCTTCACAAAAAAAAAAAAACAAAAAACAAAACAACAACAACAACTTTATAAGTAGATCAAGGAAAGTTGGAAAATTACCGGAAAAACCGTTGTTAGAGAGGTCCATTGCTTTCAACGAAGATATGTTGAAGACTGAAGATGGAATATTTCCCGTGAGAGAGGAGTCTGAGATACTTAAAACCTCTAAATATGAAAGATTCCCTATTTCGGTAGGCACCATTCCTGCATTTTTACATAAATCAAAATATATTGTATTACTCCACTAGCTAGTCGTCTTCCCGGCCATATATACAGAAGTACGTAAGTAAGAAGAGATACATGTGATGTGACAACGAATCGCAAGTGTTGTGTTTGCCTGATAAAAACAAAAAAGAAAAAGAAAAAAAGATACATGTGTACAAGTGTAGTGTAGTACCTTGGAAAGCGTTTGCGCCCAGGTACAAGTATCTGAGCATGCTCAAACTCCCGATTTCACTTGGGATTTCTCCATTGAAATGATTGAGGGATAGTTCCAGGTTCTCAAGGCGTCTGCATTTCCATATATTTGGCGGAATTCCCCCAGAAAGTTGATTGCCTGAAACAACCAGTGCTTCGATATTTGGGAGATTGTCACACAAATCAGTTGGGAGCGACCAGATAGGTTATTGTCTCTGATTCTAATTTCTCTCAAAGAAGAGATATTGAAGATGCCACGTGGTATGGACCCACTCAACTCATTCATTTGCAAGCCTAATATTTGGAGAATAGAGGAGGAGGAGCTATTTCCAATTTCCTTTGGAATATTCCCACTCAACAAATTTACACTCATTTCCAATATTCGGAGCTTCGAACTGTTAAACAAAGACGCAGGGATTGTACCTGAGAAAGTGTTGTTGTGGAGATAGAGTTGCTCGAGCTGAGGCAAATCCCCTAACCACGCCGGAATTTCTCCGGTGAATGAATTCACTCCCACGTTCACCATCTTCAAGCGGCGCAGTTTAGAGAGCTCCAACGGTAAGAAGCCCGTGAAATTGTTGTAACTGATTTCCAAATATCTCAGAAACCTTAGGTTTCCGAGATCCGGAGAAACAGTTCCTGCAAGGTCGAATCCAGAGAGACTCAGAGCAGTTACCCTTTGGTGCCTGAGGCCGCACGTGATGCCAATCCAATTACAAATCGGTATATTTTCCAACCAATTCTTTCGAGATTCTAGGGTAAGTTAAGATTCTAAGCATAGTAGTAAGAAATTCTAAGTTAAGTTAATTGTGTTTTGAAATTAAGTTAACTTTCCGGTGAGATCCTACGTCGCAATTTCATTTCAGTATACCAATTGTATCAGAATTAGTTATTTCACTATCTTTATAACGTTTATTATAAACATAAAATTTTATTATTTTTACAAAATCATACTCCATTTAACATTTATAACTATAAATAAAAATAAATAAATAAATCTAATTTTCAAAAAAATATTTTCTCAAAATTTTATTTTATCAATCTTATTTTAACTAATAAAACTAACATTAAATTCTAAAAAAATAAATAATTATAAATCCTAATTGATTGTAATGTTAGATACTCCCTCCGTCGACGAAATATAAGCATTGTTCGTCCACAAAATGCCCCAACCCCACCTCTTACATGAGTATTAAAATAAGAATACTTAAAATTGATGAAAAAAATGCATACAATTTTAAGAAGGGTCAATGCATAGGTCAAGAATTTGTGGAAATTTTTATGAATAATTTTCTACAACACGTTCTAAATTAAGGTTTTTCCACGTAACAATTCCTGACTTGTTACATGTTTTCTACTATTACAAATTGCACGGGGAAGACTTCTGTACCACTATCTGTTACATGCGATAAACAAGTCGAAAATAACGTAGGGAGTAATATAGACTGTCGAGAAGTCTATATATTACGTGCTTGACGGGGGGAAATCGGAAATGATGCGAGTCGTCGTCAACTTGAGGTAGATTTTTTTTAGTAGTCAAATTTATTCCAATCAAGCATTTCATCACTAAGCTTTTGGGCTTCGATGTTTTTAATAATTTAGCAGGATTTTTTTTTCCCCTTTTCTTTCAAGCATTTAATCATCTCAAACCACAACAATCAATCCATCTTAAAATATTAAACAAAAGGGATTTGATAGACAAGTTACTTGAAACAAACACACAGTCTAAGATTGCGGGTTCAACAGAGTGTGTGTGTGTTGGGTTGTTGGCCTAACGGTAGGGGTTAAGTTTCGAAACCAAAAGTATTGTGTTCGAATCCTCTGTGATACGATCTTTAAATTTCAGGTAATTATGTTATTAAAAAAAAGAAAGAAAAAAGATTGCGGGTTCAACAGAAGCAAACTTCTAAAAGTCTCTAACCCAAAGGAGGCCTCGTAAATAGTCTTACTTGTTAGAGAAGATACGAAACAATCTTCTAGTTCTTCAAGATAATTCCATTTCCTCTATTATAGTATCTAGATTATTCTCTTTCCTTATCTTGATTGTATTTTGTAACTATATAAAGTCATCAAGTGAAGTGTAGGGTTCGCCCGAATACGAAGTTTGGATCGGAAAAGCTCAAAGATGGTTCTTGCAAGGCTTTTGGTAAAAATTATGGGAAGAATTATATGAGTGCATGTAAGGCAACATTCCCATTCTTGAAATGTGTGAAAATAAAAGGATTTGCAATGAGGGAGCTGCCGATGTGTATGGCTACATTTTTCCTTAAAAATGCTACTAATTTAAATCGTTTAGTTCTCGTGAAAGCGAGAAAGCATAATTTTTCTGCAAATTATAGCCCAGAAAACCTACGTTGGGGGGATAATATCAAATGCCAGAATTGAATTGTATAATTATCGACCTGATAAATATACAATAATGCTTCAACATCTAATTGGTGTTTGAAATTAATTAGTGGAAATCCTTGTTTTATTTTTGGTAAATTATAAATTTATACTCCATTCTACAGCTTTGATATTTTAATTTTCTGATTTTGAAAAAAACAATTTTCTTTATGTATGTACATATTACATATAAAAAATAAAAAGGAGTGCGTTAAAAAAAAAAAAGGCCATAAAATTAAGCAATACTTTCAATAAAATTTCAGTTTTCAATCAAACTTTAAATTAAAACAAAATTTTGCATTCAACAAAAACTTTAATTAATTTTCTTGGAAGGTTAAATTGGTTTGAATTTTCAACAAAAAAAAGAAAAAAAGACAAAAAAACAAAGGACAATTTGGATTTTAATGAAAAAGAATACCGTCCTTCATCGAGCCAATTAAATAATTAATTTATTCAGTCCAACTAAGGAAATATTGAACGACTTATTTGAATTAATTGGCGCCAAAGAAAGAAAAAAGTGATGGGCCTCACGTATTATTGCACACTTATTTTATCACTACCTTTTTTATTAAATAACCCACAAATTAATACTCCGTATTTGAATTTATCATACTTTGCATTGGGAATATTTTATGGCTTTTTATGAAATTAATAAACCCATAATTAAACAAGATTGTCATTAATTAATTTTTAGTCAACATTACCTTTAATTTAACAAAATCAAAGAAATTGCCTCTTGACCGGCTTTAAATTGGGCCTGAATAAATTTTGTAATGGCCCACAAAGTACAAACACACAATCCAATTAGCAGCGTTGACTTATTTTGACTCACCAACCGCATATTATTGATAACGATCGGTCAATATACTTCAAACATATATTTAAAGTGAAATTTGTGAAATTAAATATTGCAGCATTATATGATTTATTGTTATTTATCTCTTAATTTAATGCACAAGTATTTTGCACCTAATATTCCAAATAAATTTAAGAGGATATACTTCATGCAGCCATTTATATCGCCACGTGGCTTTATAAATCATTAAGATACAACGAATCGTGCTAAATTATTTTCAAAATGAAATAAATTGAATCAAGCTATATTATTATTATTATTATTATTATTATTATTATTATTATTATTATTATTATATGAGTTGGTTTATCTTCTTTTGCTAGATTCAGTAACACTGTTGAACTACTTGGTCCCTTAAAAAGTCAAGCACGTGAGTTGGCAGTGATTACAGTTTTCTAATCCTCATTTAAATATAAAAAATGCAATAATATCAGTATTACCTAACTGTTAATACAAATATAAATAAATTAAAGAAATGCCTTTTTTTACATTAAAGAAATAGCTTTTGATTACTACCTCCATCCTTTTACATTAGTCACATTCACTATTTGACACGTATTTCCACCGAAACTTAGTACGGATTTTAAAATATAATTTTGTAGTATCGTTTTTTAGTACCGTAAAAAAACGATACTATAAAATTATATTTTAAAAGTCGTACTAGGTTTCGGTGGAAAAACGTGTCAAATAGTGAATGTGATTAATGTAATAGGATGAAGGTAGTATATAATAGTAGGAATGCATTTAAGCACATAATAACAGTGTAGCCTATAAACTTTATATATTAGGCAATTCTTATTTTTTAAATGGTAAATAATATTCTCCTAATCTATACCTAATTTTACTATTTACACACCCACTTGGATTAATTATTGTACACCAGCACTGCACTCCTGGTGCTGGAGGCATGGCAATGCACAGAAAAGCCCATAGCTGGGTAAAACAGTAATTTCACATTCCTTAACAATTAACCGAACAAGTAACACCGTGTGTGGATACTGTCACCCAGCCGTCACACGGTTTCCGCCTCCAATTTAGAATCACTCCACAAACCAGTCAACCCCTTCCACCTCCACTCCCTCCACCAAATCCTGACCGTCGCACGTCCACGTGTCAAAATCATGTAGCACCTTGACCCACGAAGCGCAACCGTCAGGTCACTGTAGCAAACCGTCCCGATACACGTCTCTGTACAGCACACGTCTCCTTTTAAACCTATCGCCAGCCGACTTAGACCGACCACTCGCTGCCACATCATCAGAACAAACCCATGTTGCTTCGCCGGGCCTCTAATATCCCGACACGTGTCCTCCCCCAACGGCTAGTTTTCCGCCCTCTTTATACTTGAGCCGAGATTTCTCCAGTCGCAAACTCGAGTCCTTTCTAGTAAAAACCTTAAACCCTCAGATATTTCTTTTCGCAGAATAACCGCATTTTTAAAGAGAATTTCCGCCATAGCTTTTCCTTTAGATCGAGAAAAATTACTCTTTTTTATTTTATTTAAATTTTAATTGTAAAGTGGGTGTATATATATAGAAGATAGTTGGAAGGGCGGTTTTAGTTTCCTTCTTCAGTAAGCCGTTACATCAATCTCCATTTACTCTCTATTAAGTTGGGTTCTGCTACTGCACGCTTAAATAGTTCTCCGTACTTGGCTAGATTTGTGGCTGAAGTTGAGATTTAGTAGGTTTGAGTTCGTCGGATTCTGCTTAGGTTTAGATTTTGGAGCTTGAATTTGGGGAAAAATGGCGTTTGGGGAGAAATGTGGTTCGAATTTGGCTAGGGCAAATGAAGGGTACGGAATGGGGCTGGTGAGGAGCACTTCATTTGGGAGGAAAAGGGTATTTCTGTCAAATCATAGTATGGAATTTGGGGATGATGATGATTGTGTGAGGAATACAACTCTGAAGAGGCGGTGCTCTCAAGATTCGATTTTTCGGGGAGAAAAATCTGCGCTTGAAGACTTGCCTCAAGAAATTCTGGTAAGTTCTATCATGATTTTTTTTATTTTTTATTTTATTTATGTTCTTCTATTTTGATTGAAGCTGAGCGATTGCCGTCTTCTCTTTTGCAGATTAGGATACTCTGTGGTGTGGAGCATGACGATTTGAAAAGGCTGTTTTTTGTGTCGAAAGCCATTAGAGAAGCGGTGAGCTTTCCATTTCTGCTACAGACATTCACCAATTCAATTTGTTGCTTTCCGGTAGCTAATTTTTGTTGATTTTTGATTGAAACAGACTTTAATCGCGAAGCAATCCCATTTCGCCTTCAACACACCGAGGAAAACACTCGGATTTGCGAAAGCAGAGTGTCTCGACGAATCGATTGAGGTGGAAGCCCCAAATGCTCCGAAGCAATCTAGGGTTCCACGTCAGCGATTGAGCGTGAAGAAACTGGCCGAAATCTCAGTCGCCCTCTTCTCCGCCGGCGCCGATGAAGACGGCGCCGTCTGGCCACGTGGCGATCTGTTCTCGGAGGTTTGAATATGAATAGAGTCTTCTTCATCATCCCATTTTGTTCCTTATCGGATTGTAGCTTTGTGTACATGTCTGAACAATTTATCTTCGATCCATTCTCTCTCTCTCTCTTCAACTCCTTCCGTTGAAGAATTGGGGAAGGCTCGTTTGTACTCTGTTTGTACATGTGTGGATGTCGATCTGATGCTGTAGATACGACATAGAGGTGTGTGTATATGAATATCTTTGTAATTTATTCAAGAAACCCAATAAAAAAAACGCAGTGAGTGATCATTTTTTGGAGAAATTGTTTCTTTTGTATAGTGGAATGTGTTTGTTTTTGGAATTTTCCTGTCTTTCGATTCATATTGTTGGCGTTTTGAGAGGAAATTCATATTAAAAGATGAAATTGTTCCAATTTTTGATTTATTTAATCCGATAATCACGTTGTTTGAGCTAAATTAATGAGCTGAAACCGCCATTAATGGGTTGTGGGAAAACATGGTACTTGGCTTTGAAGGCGGCTGTGATTGTGGGGCCGTGGCTGAATTATAGGGGGATTATTTAATTATTTAATGGTTTAAAATAAGTTTTCCCGCTTTGTCCCGAGCAGAAAGCGTGTCGTGGTTCTAGAATGTTGTCTCCTCGGATTCTTTGATGGGCCCGATTAGTGGGCTCTTCACACGTTTTGGCCCAAATTAAGGCTCAGTGCCCCAAATCATTACCTTTATTTATTTTATTGGTTTTAATATTCATTTTTTAGTGGGCCAATATCAGCCCACCTTGGTTTAAGTGGGCCCAGCCTCCCTCGTAAAGAGTATATTCGAAATGCAAAGGGAATAGCAACCATACACATGTCATGCTTACCCATAATGCTTTTTATAACTCACCACCTATAATGTACGGATTCTTCGAAAAATACAACAATGCAGAATCGGATACGCGGGGGATACGGGTGCGGGTGCGATTCGCGTGGGATACGCACGGGATTCGCCACTTGGAGAATCCTACAAATAAATAAATAATAATAATTAGGATACGCGTATCCTGTGGGTAGGATATGCGTATCCGGTAAGAATCCTGTAAGAATCCGGATATTTTTGGGGTTTTTTTAAAAATAATTTTATATTTTTGGTTTTTTTAATACTTTTTTATATGTATTGTCCTAAAATTTAAATTAACTACAAAATCAATATAGTATTTAATTTATAGGGTTTAATTGAAATCTTCATTTTAATTGAGTAGTATTTAATTTATGATTTTTATTTTTATAAAATGGGTGATATATATAATAAAATATAAATATATAGACGTATCATCGACGAATCGCACCCTAACATTTTTAAAAATCCATATCCGCGTATCCGAATCGTATCGCCCCCGCACCCGCACTCCCGCACTCATGCAACATAGCTCACCACTAGTCATATAAAATAAATTTTGATAATTATTTTAGCATACTTCTATTCTAAAGTTGTATATTAGTTATGGACCTTTTATAATTTACATTTAAACTTGTTTGAGGCTACTTACATATATCTTGGCCCAGTCGAACGTTATTTTAATTTCTTGAAGCCCATGCCCATAAATATAATTATTGAGAATATTTATATCAGCCCATAAACGACCTATATCTCTTTCTGGCGCGATAGTCCATTTTTTTTATAGGATCTTTGTTGAATTTAGAGACATATTTCACCATGGTTGAAGGTCAAGTATCATTATGAATAAAAATGCAGTGATTCTTAAAAACTTTGAAGATTATTTAATGATCTAAAAATCTGTTGTAATTGCATTTTTATTTCCAGTTGTGCTAGGTCAAAAAATACTACTCCCGTAATATTATACCTTAAATCCGATATTTTATTTAATTCGACTTGATACAACTATAACCTAAAGTCATGTTAACCACACAACAAAATTGAAGATTCAATGACTAACAAAAAAATAAAGTTTTCAAACTGTAGAGAAATTGGTGTTAATCTGCAGAAAGGTCAGCTTGGAGAAGAAGGTGCTGATGTGGAAGTTAATGCTGAGGTGGAAAACACGTCCATTTTCTCTACACAAACGAAAACCATCCACTGCATGTAGCCATATTGTGATTGCAAAATAATGAAATTGAAATATACTAGTGCCTAGTGGAAAAGAGTGGTGAAGAATTGAGCAACAGTGATAGTGGATTGTGTACTGTTTCATTGTCATTTCCCTTTCGCTCGAGAAAATTCATGCCATGTTGAATTCCACATGCCCAAGTGCCCTTCACCTAATCCATGGGAACACAACCTTTTTAATCATTAATCTTAACCCCTAACTGCAAAAAAGAAGAAGAGAAAAAAGTGTACTTCTATAAAAGATTTATCCTCTAGAAAGGAGAAGCTTTCTTATTCTTCTTTTTCTTTCTCCCATCATTTTCTGACAACCACTAAAATGTATGTAATTTTAGGCTTTGGATCTGAATTATATAGAATAGAATAGGAGTTTCAACTTTCAAATTCGGGATTGGCTTATCTTGAAATAACCTCTATGGTTGGCATCTCTTATTCTTGTTAATTGTTATTGAATTTTAAATCTTGCAATTATAACATTTGTATAGTTCGATGCAATATGATAATATAATGTTTTGATACAGTTATATATTATGGGAGAAATGACATACTAGTCACCTTTCATGAGCACTTTTGGTGGGCACCACTTACGTTTTGGTTATTTAATCACATTTTTTTTCATTGATTTTTATTCTAATACCTCAAAAACTATAACATCATTACATTTACAAATTACATAAAAATCAAACTTTAATTTGTTTTTGATCTCTTGAATTTTAAAGAAAAGAGTAAAAAGAACAAATCAAGGTTTGATTTTTGTAAAATCTGTGAATGTAATGATACTATTAACAATTTTTGAGGTATTAGAATAATGATCAATGAAAAAAAATTGTAATAAAATGATCAAAACGTAAATAATGTATGCGCGAGGTGACTAACATGATATTCTTTCATAATATGTTATGTATATTCATATAAGTAAAATACAATACTAGAACACAATAAGATAATGGTTTGTCTTATTCAAAGCCAATGCAATGTGAAAACGAAAGTACAATAATTAGTTCACAGACAGATCAAATAAAAAATACTAAAATTATTGGTTTAGTATATACAAGAAAATGGCTTTTTAAAAAAAAGTACAGTAAAATACAAAGATAATTTGAACTAGCTAGGGATAAAATAAATAAACACCCGGGGTCCACGAGGGCAAACTCGTCATTACACGAAGCAACTCATCATCAGTAAACCGTTGGGTTTAGCGCTTAAACACGCCCTAATCCTCGATGCAATACAACGGTAAAACCTCTAAACACTAAAACCCACGAAACGTTTCTCCTTTTAATCAATTAATTAATCACAGTTTACTACAAAAATCTCAACTGTACTGTACCTGAACCCCCCTTCCGGCCGCCACGTCATCACGCCGGCGAGAGATCGATCTCGATCAGATTCTCCTCCTCCGCCTCGTAGTTCCTCTTCTCGTCCAGCGCGATCTCTATCAACCCCTCCCTGTCGTCGTCGTCCTCCTCCTCCCACCGGAAGCACGCGCTCTCCGGCGAATCCCAGCCACGGCCGGTCGGGAAATCCCCCTCCGACGAGGCGTCGCTGTCGGACTCCGGGTAGAACAGCGACAGCGACGCGTACCGCCGGATATCGTCCGCCTCCGACTCTCGCTTCGCCGCCGAATCGTCCTCCCCTTCGCATTCCTCGTGTATCACCTCCAGCGGCGCTCGGACGTCCCACTCCACGAACGTCTCCGCGTACCGATCGACCGGTTCCTTCTTCGGATCGGAGTCGTAGCTCCGGCAATCCTGATTGACGTCGCGAAATTCCCCAATTTGATGCGGCGGTGGCGATTGCGAGGAATCCAATTCGACGGAATCGGCGTCGATTTGTCTAACCGTAGATCTCTGCGCGGCGCCTAATCGGAGAAGGTGCAGCAGCAGAATCAAAGCGGAGAGTGGAACGGGAGAGAGGAGGAAGCGGGAGAAGGTAGAGGGGGAGTAGATGAGCACGAGCGCATACAGAGTGGCGATGAATGAAAACAGAGAATTCATGATTTTTGCGGAGATGGAAGGGAAGGAAATATATTTGTAATTTATATTTATAAATGAATGGATTTTTTTTTTTTTTTTGCAGATTCAGATGTATGATTATAGAACAGTGAACATGTATGGTATAGTTGTAACTCGTAAACCCCATGCATGAATATATGTGGAAAGCGAGGGCGACTTTGTGTGGGACTTTGGTTTGAAGTAATAATTATGTAACAAAATACGAGATTTGATAGCTTGGGAGATTAAAAAACGATCATACAATTATGGAACTTCTTATTTGAGAGGACATTCTATGAAATGGAAATTCCTTTTCCAAAGTAAGAGAGAAAATCGTGAGAGAGAGAGAGAGGTGGTTGATCATGTGATGGCAGCATTTATTTGCTTGCCACACCATTAATAATGAGGCCATGGTTTACTATTGAGGAAGAGATTTCACTGATTTATCATTTTTTTTAAGCAGTGATTTTTTTTTTATATGATAGAAATGACTTGAATAAATTTAATCCCTTCATCCGCAATATAGGTGCTTAGAATTTTTGAGACACGGTTTTTAATTTTTATAATCAGAAATATTAAAGTGTATTTGGGTCTCACTTAATGTGAATGGATATTAAAGTAATATTAATATAAAAATATATTTTGATTGACATTTGAGGTGAAAAATAAGTAATGAATGTAGGGTCCTAGTCAAAAAATGGACGAAATACATATATCGTAGATGGACGAAAAAAGAAATAAAAACACGTACTCCATCTGTCCACGATTTATAGACCTTGTTGACTTTTTAAATAATTTTGGAGTGTTGTGATGATGAATTTTAAATTAAATTTTAGAGTTTATTTTATTTTATTTTTTTACAGGATACCACAACACTCGTAATATATTGTAAAAAAAACTAAACTCCATGCAAATGGACGGAATATTTTATTTATACAATTCCAAAAATAAGGCTTGATTTTTCATTCAATTATTTGCATTTTTGTTTTGTTCTTTCTATTCCAAAACAAAGCGAGATGATGTTCTTTTTTTGTTGGTGATGGATTATAATATACTAATATATAAGTAATATTGGCGTGACATACCACATGCAGTAACAAGGGAAAATAAAGGCAAAAAATTATAGTACTAAGATGCGGTTCTCTACTAGAAGAGGCAAAGGTGTCCCATAATAAATATGGATTTTTTGTCACACACCAAAATCACTAAATTCGAATTCGAACACACCAACAAATATACTTTTAAACCAGTCTAAATTCATATCCCAGTAATGAATAAAGACATAGATGTATCAAAGCCTCCAATCATACATACATCCTCTCAACTTTGACTTGAATAGAGAGTGTATTGAATAATTCGAACCAGTCAAAGGTGCCAGCCCAGAAATTCCGATCTCGACCGTCCATCGTCTCGTAATCTGTCAGAAGATTGGATCAGACAAATGTTGGAAGACATTAAAGCTGGCACTTGTGTTATGTCAAAGCATAGAGCCCCAGTTGTTGAGAGGTGCAAGTTAAAGAAAAGGGAAAATTTCTGCTAGCTCAAAAGGTGGAGTTGGTGGCGAGTATGGTCCCTTGATGGTTATGGCGGACAGCGAATCTCGGACGTCGATTCTGTATCAAACGAACATTTTATACCTGAATTACGTTATGGTTGGGAAGAATAAAGTCATGGCCACAACCGAAATATCAAAAGCAGAATTTTTGTGAACTGAGTAACAAGGTCCTTGTGTAAAACTGCAGTTCACGTGGCTCCGGGCCCACACTCAAACTGTGATTCTTGGAATGGAAACTGAAGGAAATGGAAAGAATAAGGATGAGAAGCTTACTAGTTTACTAGTTATTGATGCTCATTAATTTACTATTCCATGGTTGGAGGAAGAGCGAGCAGTACCTGATTTCAGTAGTGTTGCCGGAAAAGCGCGATCATGCACCTGAATCAAGAAATGAAGTCCAAATCGTTAACCACCACGTTCACCGTAAAAAAAAAAAAAAAAAAGTGCTCTCAAAGTAAAAAAAACGGCGATCACATTTAGTTTCATGTTGGTGGTTTCTCTGTCCTACCGACTACTTTAAAAACATATAAAAGAAAATCAGATAGCATGTTCATGTTGGTGGCTTTAGCCTTTAGAAAAGTTGATACGGATTTGTGTAGGGGAAATAGTGGCAAACAAAGAAAATGAGAGGGATAAAGAAAGAAACATCAAATTCCAAACCATATGTTGAAGGAAGACTATGATTATGCATCAGAAAAATCATCTTAACATCAGAAAAAACAGCTAAACGTACGGATAAGTTGTAATTAGATGTTAGTTCAGAGAAAGAAAATGTCATTTAGCACCCCAAACGGAAATGCTGAAGATAGACTACCACATCACGTTGCCAGGAATATCACACGATTTGCATGATTTCGAAAAACTACAGTAGAAGATTTGATCTTAGCCGAATTTCTCCAATTAGGTTGGATTGGGACCGAAATAAGGGGCGCTGCTCTCATTCCCTACATACCTGGACTTCTACTTTTCCTCTAACTTGAGAAAGTCACTTTGGTTGGAACTTCAGCTTTTGCTGGGAAGCAATGACAGCTTAAAATTAGCAGAGAACTATAAGTTGTGCAGACAGTATTATACAAAACTACATTTCAATAATCCAAAAAAGCATGACATCCATTCCACAACTTCGAGCTGGTCACGATTGAACCTAAGCAACATCATTTCATAAAGTTTAATTAACCAGATAGTGGAAATAAATACACAGTTCCTGTAAAAACCAAGGATATAGCAGGCTTAGAGTTAGTCATCTAGATACTCCACTTATCTATTTAGTGAAAGATAATAGATGCCCACACAGAATAGAATAATCACTACGAGATTACATAATAATATTTTAGCATGGTCATATACTTGCCTCACTCAAGAGTTGCCGACTGCACAAGCTTTTTCAGTCAGAAAGTCCAAATTTAAGCATAAGGTCCCCTCAAATCCCCATCAAAGGACATATATTGGTGACCCACATTTGGAAGTAAGCCATGCATAAAGATATGATATGAGACTATGAGTAATAATAAACTTCCAAGATTAGTTTCATGCAATGTATGGAAACCCAAGGACTAGACAACAATAATGGAGTTTACTTTGGGATAGCTTGAATAGATTAAGATCATATAAGTGAATCCACGGCGTACTCTTTTTGATCATGTGATATTTCAAACATCAATCCCTTATATTGTAACTAATCAATCACCTGACGCGAACACCCCCAGACGGTACCAGATAATCTGATTTTAAAAATGCAACTCTAATTTCGCCAAAGCTATCTCCAGCAGACATTGTATATCCATATCATGGAATTTGTATCCCGACGCTCCAATTTGTACCCATTAGCTTCTTCATGCTTCTTCCTAGTTCACATATCCCCCTTTTATTCTGGAAATGTATCCATCAGAACTTCTCTAGTCCTTAAAAGAATAATGTTCTATAAGAATTCCGTATTAGCAATTGAAGCACAAGGTCAGAGGAGAACAGTCTTCTTCATCCTATTTTCTTGACAAAAAAGTGATAGGATAGAGAATCACCACACATAATAGAGCATACCAATCAGAACTGGATCGTCTAAAAAGGTATCGTAATTTGAAGACCAATTTGGTGTTAGATTAGATGCTATCACCCTCTTCCTACAGCAAGTAACCCCTCCCCATCCCAAGAAAGAAAAATTTGCAGTTGTTACCAATATTGATGAAGACACATAAAAGGTTATTAAGCCACAAATAAAATAGTTCATGATTCAGTTAAGTTCAAAGTTGAGCTCACATATCTTAAGCTTAAACAACACTACCAATCAGGAAAAGTATTGTGGTAGATTCACATTCTGCCACTTCAAAAAGACACACATGGATACTGATCAATGCTAAATAAATATGGAACTAGAGAAGAAATTGCCAACCCAAATGAGCAATATCCCAATAAATCGGTAAAGGTATACAAAAGGTGTAAGCACATTGAAGATCACCTTCATGACATACAGGATTTAATAATGCTGAATAACGAGTTGATGAATCAGATACGCCGCATAGATATCTCTAACTGCTCTATTCTTTTGGCTAAATCATGTTTCCCGCAGTTCTTTAAGCCATCAGAGACCAAATCAAAGCTTTGTGACATTGGCAGCAAACCTAACTCAGTCATCTCCACCAAATAATTGGCAGCCTCAACAAATCTGCCAGCACGCCCATACATCTTTATCAGCATAGTATACACAGGCCTGTTTGGAGGATGCCCTTTCACCTTCATATCAGCAAAAAAGCTGAACGCATCATCAAATTGTCCCCTTCGACAAAGAGCTTTCAGAATTGGAGCATACAAACTGGGAAACGGGCGGTGACCATCCTCAATGGACCTATGAAGTATTTTAAAAGCCTCATCAACTTTTCCAATTTTTGATGTCACAGTTATCATAATCTTATAAGTGCTTGTATCAGGACAAAAGCCCAATCCACAAACATCAAAGAAAAGTTCAATGCAGAAGTCAATCTGCCCAGAATTACATAAAGCTTCAGCCAAACAATTGAATGTGCCTACATCTGGCACAAATCCTTCCTTGGTCATTCTCCTCACCAACCCTAAAGCTGATTCGAGATACCCTGCATTTAATAATCCATCGATCAGTAAATCACGGCCACGGACAGGGGGATTATATCCCTTTTCACTCATCTCCTCCAAGAATTCTTGGGCCTCTCTCATCTTTCCAGCAGAGCACCAAGCATTAACAAGAACGGAATAGGTCCTCTTATCAGGAATGGTCCCTTTTCTAATCATTCTCCGTATCAAAGCATATGCTCCCTGGAAGTTCTTAACCTCACATAGAGCAAAAAGCAAGGAATTGTATACTTCAGTTGTCTGCGGACAGTTAAAATTTTTGAGCCCATTAAATAGGCCTACAGCTTGATCAATGAGACCATGCTTACCATACTGTTCAATAATGAAAGAGACAACAGACGGAGATATAGCAAAATTCTGGGATTTCATAGTTTCAGCTACCTTCCACATAGTTTCCCAGTGTCGGTTCCGAGCTAAGATTTTGAGGAGCTCTTCAAACTCAAGTGTGGTAGGCTCATAATTTGGGTGATTTGTCCTTGCCCAATTGAAGAAGCGAAAAGATTCTATCCCGCAGTTGCAGCAACTACGGAAGACCCTGTAAACTAGCTCCGAGTTTACAATTTTTGAGATGCGCATCTTATTGAGGGTACGCTCCAGGTATATATCCCGTCGCACAATGTTGGATATGTGGTGAATCGTGGCGAAGTAGTCATCATTGGGCAAGCCTCTAGTACTATTACTACCACCATTATTACAAGATAAACTGGTTCCGGTGCTTAGGGTTCGGACAAAAGTTGAGGGGGTCGTGCCATTGATGAGGGCAGAGATTCTGCGAACCACAAGCATTCGAGTCCCTGTGACGGATGATAAGTAAAGAGACTCCTGTGCAACCTAACTCTCAAGCTGCTCTATGATCTATATATCTGGGGCATCATCAGCAGCCCTACAATTTATGAACAAAACCCTCAGATATATGACACCATGACTTCAGAGATGACACAAAATTGAAAGGAAGTAGCTCTTTTCTTTAAGGAAAGAAGGAAACCAGCCATATTACTTAAATGATTTTGTGGGAAAAGTGGGCAGAGGTCCACTCAGATGTTGAAGGACAAATCCCTGAAAATATATCAACCAAAATTGATTACACAACTCCATGTGAATCATGAGCAGAGCAGAGAGAGAGAGAGATACTGCTGAATGCATGATAATAGAGCACAATCGAAGCTCTAGAAAACGATCAAAATAGATAGCAAGAGCAGCAATTAATAGAGCTAGGATCACACCGTAGAATCAGCAATAAAAACAGGTGCAACATCAATATTTTGACAGATACGGGGATCCAACAAACAGCACAAATCAGTCAAGTAAAGCACTAAAGGAAGCTAGCAAATAGTGCAGGCACACAGCAGGTGCTACAATTCCAAATAGCTGCAGATTGCACACAGAAATAAGAGACAACAAAGAATGACACAAAATGGTAGTACTTTGGCAAAAGGCTGCCCCAAGGATGCTTAAAAACGACATAACAGTAGCATACCGAAAACGTAATAGGAAAGGGAACAAGATCAGTAAGCAAGGAAGGAAAGGGAGTCCAATTTAAGTATCGACATCTAAACGCTCTAGCATTTTGAAACAAAGACAAATGTAAGTATTCAGGAATTTCACCTCTTTATCATAGGTGACTTTCAGAACCAATTTGCCATCGCAATGCCTGTATTTCATGGCATAATGAGTCTGCGCCACCAAATAAAACAATACACGTTACAACTTCGAAATAGCAATCGAATCAAAATCATATGAGTGCAGCATAGTGCAGTCGAAGAGAATTAGGATCGGAACAAAATACAAGCTGAAAAAAAAAAAAAAAAAAAAAAAGAATCGCAAACACGAAAAATATCAAATATGAATACTAACACATATACTACCTCCATCCCATTACATTAGTCCTCTTTGCTTTTTGATTGTTCGGCACGCTTTTCCACCGAAACCTAGTACGAGTTTTAAAATATAATTTTGACGTATTCATTTTTTCACAGGGTACTATGACACTCATAGTACCCTGTGAAAAAATGAATACGTCAAAATTATATTTTAAAACTCGTACTAGGTTTCGGTGGAAAAGCGTGCCGAACAATCAAAAAGCAAAGAGGACTAATGTAATGGGATGGAGGTAGTATATGATAATGGAACAGGAAATCGAACGCACGTATATATAAAAAAGAAACTGAAAATTTAAACCAAAAAAAAAAATACTGACATTACATAAACTAAGAGATTCCGGATGTGGAGGGGCGGTCGGCGGCCGCCGATAGGTCGGCAACGGTCCGGCCGGCAGCGGTGGCGAGGAAGCACGGCGCGGCAAGCGGAAGGTTCACCTGCAAACACGGTGGAAAAATTAGTTTGAGCTTGACGGAGTCGGACTTTTTACGAGGAAGACGGAATTTGGGTGCACGTACACGGCGGCGGTGGCGGCTTGGACGGCAGCAGAGACGGGCAGTGTCTGAATCAAAATTTTCGATTTTGGTTTTTGTAACTCCCGCTAAGACGATTTGGGAAAGAAAGGGGGTTTTAATTCGGCTCAACAATTGCGGCAGTTCGGACATTTGCATCTGACTTAAAATTTAAGATTTATATAAAAATAAAGGTAAAAATTGCATGTAAATACACAAATTTTGTTTGACATTTCATTTAAAATATCAATTTTTAATTTTTTCTGTAAATTCATGAACTTTGTCTCATGTTCAATTTTACCACAGATTTACTTTCCGGCCAAATCGAAAATGAGTTGACAATCTACGTGGCATTTATATTTAATTATTTAATAATCAATTGACTACACGTCGTCGTCTTAAATGGAACGAAAATTAGGTGGCAATCCACGTATATTTATGAGAAAAAAAAATGAAATTGAAAAAATCATCATCTTCCAAAACTTTTCTTTTGCAGACATGTGCGGGCTCTCTCTCTCTATCCTCCTTATTCCATCTTTTCTCTACACCACTGCGTGCCGGTGCCGGCTCCGGCTTCCCCTCACACCGCCGTGGCGGAACTCGGTGACGCACGACATCCCGCGCACCGCCGCCACCCCTTTATCTAGTCTATCATCTCTCTCTGAAGCTTAAATTGATATCATTGTGAAAAAAAATCAAGTTGAAATTGCGGCGATTGACAGGCCGAAAGTGATGCCGATTTGTAGTAGAAGGCAGGGCTGGGGATGGTGGCAGCGCTAGCGATTCCTATCAATGTGGACGACGCTCTAGGTTTCGATAATTTTGAAATTTGATGTGTTGCAGATCTGGTATTAGAAGAGAGAGAGAGAGAGAGAGAGAGGACTGGGTTCTGGTGACGGTGTGACGAGGGAGATGGTGGAAGAAACAGAATGGAACTCGAAGAAGCCGCCATTGATGGTGATAGGCCCAGACCAGCTCGGCCCATCCAAAGGGAGGCCCAATAACACAGTCAACAAAGATCAGCCACCCACCCCACGATTTCTCAACCACTGCACATGCGGACGTGCGAGAGCAGCAACATCCATGATCTCTCAACCACCCTTGACTGAAACTATCTATAAATAAGAGCTATTTTGTAAGAGGAGGGGGTCGGCACTGTACTATTTAGAAAAGATACCGAAATATACATATTCTCATTCTCCTCCGTGGACGTAGATCGACCCAAACGATCGAACCACGTAAATCCTTGTGTTCCCAGTCTTCTACAAATCTCTCCATCACTAAAACACTCTAAAATCGACGATCGATCACTGGCGCCGTCTGTGGGAACCGAAAGAATTTTGTGAAACCGATCAGCACATTTTCGAGTGAAAATACGATGGTAAGACCAACCCGCTCCGCCACCACCGCCGCCGCCGCCGCTGCTGCCAAGGCGAAACAGAAACGGGCTGACCTCTTTTCCAATCCGCCTTACATGCCAGCCAACGAGGAAGAAGGTGACGTTAGTCAAGCTCAGAAAACTGCTTCCCAGATCCAACGTGACCAACAGCCCATTCGCCGAACTCCTGAAGGCCACCTGGAGGATGTCCCATCTGGGGGTTCAGCTAGCGGCGACGGACCAGATCAAAGTGGCAGCCAACGCGGAAATACCGAACTCCAACCCGAGCTGGGAGACGCACTGAAGGCGTACCTGAACCTCCACGAGCAGGATTTTCGCAAGTTCGCCGATCAACACCGACAACAAAGTCAAAGCAAAGAAGACGAAGTCGAACTGTCACAAAGGCCATCCCTAAGTCTCCAGATCGTTGGAGACAGGGAGGCCGAAGTTCCCCAAAGGCGACAAAACAATCGCCGTAGAAACGATCGCGCTTCACCTCGGCACGGTTCAACGTCACCTCGTCAAAACGCCGTTCCTCATCGGCGTGACGAAGGGAACGTCCATCAGAGAAGATTCGACGTTGAGGCCGAACTTCCCCGAAGGCGACAAAGCAATCGCCGCGGGAACGATCACGTTTCACCTCAGCGCGATCCGACGCCACCTCGTCAAAACGCCATTCCACCTCGGCGCGACGACGAGAACGCCTACCAAGGAAGATTCGCCGTCTACGGTCGGATCTCGACTCCCTTCACTAATAGGATACTCTATACTCCCCTCCCGTCGACGTATAGAGTACCTCCTATCCCACCTTACAACGGAACCCAAGACCCCAGCAACTTTCTATCCCGGTTCCAATACAACATGATGAACCAGGGGTTGGCCGAAGACGTTTACCTGTGTAAAGTCTTCCCCGAGCTACTAGTGGACAACGCTAGGAGCTGGTTTGATAGCCTCCCTAATTGCAGCGTAGGGTCATATGCTGACCTACTGGACGCCTTTGAACGTCGTTTCTTCCAAAAAGCCGAGGCAAAGATCAGCCCAGCCCAACTCCTCACCTTAAAGCAAGGGCGGGGAGAAACGATCAGTAATTTTCTAGCCCGTTTTTATAACGAGAGCCTAAAAGTCGATCGTCTCTCCGACGACGTGCTTATCTCGGCCTTCCAAAATGGCATCCAGTCCGGAACTCTCTTCAGAGAGCTCGTAAAGGCACGTCCCGCAACCTCCAGGCAGCTATGGAAGATCGCCGACACATTCGCCAAAGCGGACGAGGCCGATCAGAAGAACGGGCGGCAGATCGGCCCGAAAACAACGATAAGAGAAAAAAAGAGGAGCACACTGACTTTGGGCAAGGCCGCCGAAGTGCCCTCGAAAGGTTACAGCGAGGACCCCTCGAGTCCCGCCTAGGACCTCGACCCAACCAAGACCGAAGTCAGTATACACCGCTGACAAAGTCCAGGGCCGAAATATATGAGCTCCACTCAGACTTGTTCGAGAAGTCATCGCCCTTATCCCGAGGTGGCTCGAAGCGCCGATCCAAGGAAAAATACTGCAAGCTCCACAATGACTATGGTCATGAAACTGAGGACTGCAGGGACCTCGCCTCGGACATAGAGCATATGGTGCGCGACGGTACCCTCAAACTGTACCAAAGTCGCGACCAGAAAGAGCCCGACCTCAAGGAAAGGGCAAGAGAAAGAAAAATAAGGGAGGCCATAACTGCGCCTCCAAAACTGACAAAAGGCCAAAACGCGATGACGAGGATGAGGATGAGGATCAACCCCGATATGACGCAGTTATCACTGCCATCACCGGACTGCCTGAAGGCACGACGAGGTCATCGTTGAAAGCCGAGGCCCGAAGTCAACAACGGGAAGAACCTACCCAAAAAAGGTTCAAGAGGGAAGAGGTCGTCACCTTTTCAAGCAATGACCCAGTTCCCCATGCGGTACCTCATCAAGATGCCACCATAATCGAGGCCGTGGTGGCCAACAAACTGGTCCACCGCGTATTCGTTGATAGTGGAGCATCTGTGAGTGTGCTCTTTAAAGACTGCTTCGATAAGCTAGATATCGAAGAAGCACGTCTGAGGCCAGCACCCATGCCATTAAAGAACTTCACACAACAAGAGACGACGACGGAAGGCATAATTTCACTGCCCGTGACGGTTGGAAAGAGCCCGTTGTCTACTACAAAGATAATCCACTTCTTCGTCATAAAAGCCAGCTCCCCCCTATAACATCATCTTAGGGAGGGATTGGCTAATAGCGACAAAGGCAATCTGCTCGGCCTACCACCTAATGATTAAAATTCCGTCTAGAAACGGAGTGATCACACTTCGAGGAAACCAGCAACAGGCTAAGGAGTGCATGCAGGTCGCACTCCGAGGTGACAGGAATCAACACCCCCAGGCATAGCACCTACAGAAACCCGAAGAGGTGGGGCCGATGTCGCCTCCATCCGTCGAGCCGGTAGAAGACGTCGCATTATACGAAAATAACCCTGTCAGGGTCGTCAAAGTAGGGTTCGTCGGCGAAAATGAGCTCCGAAGTCAACTTATCCGGCTCCTTCGGGAATATAGAGATGTCTTCGCATGGTCGCCGCTAGACATGACCGGGGTGGCACCGAGCATCATCACTCATCACCTCAACATCGACCCTGCAATAAAACCAGTTCGGCAGAAGCAACGAGCCTTCGCAGCCGAACGAGGTCAAGTGATTCACGACGAGGTTCGGCAACTGCAACAGGCCGATATTTTATTCGAAGTAAAATATCCGACCTGGTTGGCCAACCCCGTGATGGTGAAAAAGCAGGGAGGCAGGTGGCGGATGTGTATTGATTACACGGACCTTAATAAGCACTGCCCAAAAGACTGCTACCCCCCTCCCCAACATTGACAAGAAGGTCGAAGCTCTTGTTGGCCACAAGGTGTTCAGCTTCTTGGACCTATACAAGGGATACCACCAAGTCCTCATGAATGCCGAGGACGCGCCGAAGACCGCCTTCGTCACGGACTTCGGCATCTATGCATACAAAAAAATGCCCTTTGGACTGAAGAACGCCGGAGCCACATACCAAAGGATGGTCGATAAAATTTTTGAAGCCCACATCGGTAGCATTGTCGAAGTATATGTAGACGATATAGTCGTAAAGAGCAAGGAGATCGCCACTTGTGTAAACGACCTTAAAGTTGTCTTCGGCCTACTTCGTAAAGTAAACCTAAAGTTAAACCCAGAAAAGTGTACTTTTATGGTCCGATCTGGAAAATTTCTAGGGTGTTGGGTTTCACGCGAAGGGTTAAAAGCCAACCCTTCAAAAGTCCGAGTTATCCAAGAAATGCAAGTGCCGAAGTCAATCCATGACGTGCACAAACTAACGGGCTGCCTAGCCGCCCTAAGTCATTTTTTATCTAAGGCCGCCGAAAAACAACTCTCATTCTTCAAGATACTAAAGAAGGCGCCGAACTTCGAATGGAACGACGAGCACAGGAGAGCTTTCGATGGCTTAAAGAAGTATCTCGCAAATCTCCCTACATTATCTGCACCAAAGAAGGGCGAGGTCCTCTCTTTATACCTCGCCGCTTCGAACGAGGCAATCAGCGCAGTCCTGGTACGAGAAGAAAGACGTCATCAGCTACCCGTCTATTTCATAAGCCGAGCCCTAAAAGGACCGGAGACGAGGTATCAGCCTTTGGAAAAGGTTGCACTTGCGTTGGTGAATGCAGCAAGGAGACTCCGACCGTACTTTTATGCACATCAGATACAAGTGCTGACCGACCTACCACTTCGGCAAGTGCTTACAAAGCCGGAAGCATCTGGGCGAATCGCTAAATAGGCTATTGAACTCGGCGAGCATACAATTTCCTTTGTACCTCGCCAAGCAATTAAAGGGCAAGCCCTGGCCGATTTCCTGGTAGAAGCCAAGTTCACGGGTATACAGCAATCCGTTGAACCTACTGAGGATAAATCAAAGGCCGAGGCACCGAACCCACAACCGCGAGACTGTTGGAAGGTCTACGTGGACGGGGCATCTGGTAACAAAGGAAGCGGAGCCGGGGTTTTACTCATCAGCCCGGAAGGAAAGGAGGTCACCCACGCACTCCGGTTCAACTTTCCAACCACAAATAACGAGGTAGAATACGAAGCTCTAATCGCTGGACTTCGCCTAGCCCAAGCTCTCCAGGTAAGGGCCATTCAAATCCACAGCGATTCCCAAATCATAGTGAATCATATACTAGGTAAATACGAGGCCAAAGGAGCACAAATGAAGAAGTACCTTCATAAGGCCAAGATCCTACAACAAGGCTTCTCGTACTTCGAGGTGGTGCGAATCCCAAGAGGGGATAACGGACGAGCTGACGCGCTAAGCAAGCTCGCGTCTTCATCAACAATCTCTCCAGTGGAAGAAGTACAGCTCCGAAGTATCGATGAAGCCGAAGTTAATGTAGTAACCGAAGACGGACCGAACTGGATGACTCCACTTCGCAGCTATTTAGAGATAGGCGAGCTCCCCACCGATAAGGTTGAGGCTAGAAAGCTCCTGGCCAAGTCCATCAAGTATGTCTTTGAACAGGGAGTGTTGTATAGGAAATCCTACCTCCAACCTCTCCTAAGATGTGCGGGGCCCAATCAAGCAAACTACGTACTGCGCGAGGTCTATGAAGGTTCCTGCGGCAGTCACATCGGAGCCCGCGCCCTGACCAAAAAGATCATGAGGTGGGGATACTATTGGCCCACCATGCTCCAGGACGCTACCGACCTCGTAAAAAAATGCCCGAAGTGCCAAATCCATGCGACGGTTCCAAGATTGCCACAGACCGAACTGGCCAGCATGCAAAGCCCTTGGCCGTTCATGCAGTGGGGAATCGACATCGTCGGTCCATTCGAAAAAGCTCCCGGCCAACTACAGTTCCTCATTGTAGCAATCGACTACTTTACGAAGTGGGTCGAAGCCGAAACGTTGGCACGAATCACAAGTAAAAATGCCCTAAACTTCGTTTGGAAAAACATAGTTTGTCGCTTCGGCATACCTCACGTCCTCATTTCGGATAACGGAACCCAGTTCACAGACAAGACGTTCCGAGAATGGTGTGACGAACTCCACATCCGACAGAAGTTCACCTCGGTAGCCCATCCTCAAGCGAATGGTCAAACCGAGGTTACGAACCGAACAATAGTCAAAGGGTTAAAAACCCGACTGGATAAGGCCAAAGGAGACTGGGCAGCAAACTTGCCCCAAGTCCTATGGTCGTACCGAACCACCCCGCGGACGTCACACGGTGAGACACCATACAGCTTGGTGTATGGAACCGAAGCAGTGATCCCGGTAGAGATCGGTTTACCGAGCCCCCGAACGCTTAACTTCGCGGCCCAAGACAACGAAGACGGACTTCGAACTAACTTGGATTTGCTAGAAGAAAAACGGGAACAAGCCTACATACAAGAAGCTCGATACAAACAGCAAGTAGCTCGGTATTATAACAACCGGGTGAAGCATCAACAGCACCACGTGGGCGACTTCGTGCTTCGGAATAACGAGGTCAGCAGGGCGGAGAAGCTCGGCAAATTAGAAGCCACCTGGGAAGGACCGTACCGAGTTCAAGAAGTCCTCGGAAAAGGGTCGTACAAGCTCGCCCACATGTCTGGTGAGCCCGTACCCCGTACATGGCACATTACCCACTTGAAGAGGTACTTTGTATAAACAGAGAGTGATGTCCAAGTTCATTTAGGTCGTAGGAATTGAGTTATCTTGATAAATTTTGTCTTATTTTGACTTCGTAAAATTTTTGTCTTATTTTGATTTCGTAAAACTTTTTGTTTATTTTGCATGCATTTTGCATCTCTCATTTATACTAAGTATCTCGATTTTAAAAATCCTGACGAGGATACGCAAATAAACTCCGCCTCGGAGTCACACCCAAACGCGCGTAAGGGGACCACCCCTATCGATAAATTCGACAAATAAGGAACCTAGAAAGCCTAAACTTCGTCGTTAGACGAAGTGGCTACCTAGAAAGCCTAAACTTCGTCGTTAGACGAAGTGGCCACCTAGAAAGCCTAAACTTCGTCGTTAGACGAAGTGGCTACCTAGAAAGCCTAAACTTCGTCGTTAGACGAAGTGACCACCTAAAAAGCCTAAACTTCGTCGTTGGACGAAGTGGCCACCTAGAAAGCCTAAAAGGCCCAAACTTCATCTCTGGACGAAGTGACTATGAGAAAGCTGCCTTCGTTGAATACAAGGGAACCTGCCTCGGTTAAAGGCAAGGATAGAAAGCTTAAATAAAAAACAAAAAAAATTTATTTGAATAGAAATAAATGTACATTGTTACATTAAGAAGGCGAGGAACCCGGAGGCTTTGGCTTACTAAAGCTAAGCCAATCTCTAGCAAAATCTCTGCCGGAGTTAAAGTTCAAAACATCGTCTATACTAAACCTGCCCCGACCGCGTCCAGAAGCCGAACTTCGGCCTCTACCTCGGACATTCTGGCTCGCCCGACCCCGACCCCGACCCCGTCCCGACGCCGATCGCCGCTCTTGACTATAAATTTCTTGAGAATGGCGTGTCACAATCTTCGGGTCCGGGTTAGCAGACCTCGAAGATTCACCTTCCAAAAATTCTCTAGAAGTACGGTCGAGCAACCTCGGATCCGGATCGGAAGAAACTGAAGTCGCAGAACCAGCTTGTAAAGACAGACGCCGCTTCAACTTCGGAAAGCGATCAAGGACTGTCTCATAAATGCTCGCCACACGAACGAGCTCTTCAAACTCACCTCTAACCTGCCAGGATTCACTCTCATATTCCTCCCTGTAACTTCGGCATCGGGCCTGGAGCTCCTTGACCTTATCGTAAGTCTCGGAAATCGTGGATCCCCCAGCTCGGTGAATTATGGTCTCGTACTCCATATGCTCCTCGATGATCTCTTTGCAAGTCTTGATGTCATCCCGAGCTCGCTGGTACTGGTCTTCGAGCTCCATGTATCTGGCATGCATCTCATCAAGTTTTTCTAAAGAAGCCCGAAGTTTCACCTCGGCCTCGATCTCTATGTTATTAGCCTGCTTCTTCCAGTTCGAAACATCGAGCTCGGCCACCTCTACAGCTCGGCGAAGCTCGGATATTTCTTGAACAAGGTGGGAGGCATCATAAAACTCGGGAGCAGACTACAGAACAAATACAAGCAAGGTTCAAAAAGAAATCCTTTTATTTATGTATAGCCGAAAACGGCGAAAGAAACGCCACCCTAACGGTGACGAAGTACAAAACTAAACTAAAAAAAAAAAAAAAAAAAAAAAAAAAGAAGGGGGAAAGAAGCCAAAAATCGTGAAGTGTCAATTCACTCCATCACGATTTTCTCCTTCTAGGCCGACCTTTGGTTCCTCGAGGTCGTCGCAAGCTGGTTCCTCGGCGGTCTGTGCAGCCGGGGTCTTCTCGAGGTCGGCAATGACCGTCTCCAGGAGTTCATACCTGTCAGCGGGACATCGCCGAATAGTCCCTTCAGTGAGTAGAACCCTCTGCGCGGTGAGCTGCTCGACCACCGGGATTGAAGAACCGTGCTCCAAAAGCACCCCGGCGAAGTCCTGCAACGTTTCCTCCTCCGTCATGACACCATACCCGTACTTGGTTTTATCAAGCTCGGGGATGTCGGCGGCGATGTTGTCAAGCGCTGCAGAGACGATCGGGGTACTCAAGGCACTCGCCAACTGAACGGCCATGTGGGAGAAATGCCTCGACCGGAAGACACGTTCCACCACAGCTCGGAACACGTCCCCCTGTCCAGCCACCACCCCGGCAATCTCGTTGGTCAGCCGGTCCACTTCAACCTCCAGCTCGGCGTTCCTCTTTTTCGCCTCTTCGGCGGCAGCCAAAGCCACCGCCTCCCTCTCCTGTGCTGCCTGTGCCGCGGCTTCGGCAGCATGGACCCTGGCCTTCAGCCGATCCTCCGTAGCCGCAACTTCGGCAGCCTGTGTTTGGAACTTGGCGACTCCACTCCTAATGAAGCTCGCCAAGCCCTGCAAAACAGCCTCGGCTCCCTAAAACCCAAAAACAAAGGAGAGATTAAAAAGGGTACAATCACTATATATATGTAATATTCAGTTTTACACTTACCTCAGGGAATCCTTGGCTCGAGGTCGCGCCACTCTCGACGATCGTCACTTCGGCATCCAACGAAGTTACGGCTCCTCGAGGTCGTCGGCCGACCACCTGCAGTGGAGAGGAACCCCGGACAGGCGCGTCCAGCAGCGAGCTCACGGATACCGACCTTGGAAGGTCGGTCGTCCTCTCCGACGACGTCGCCGAAGTCGCCTTCTCCACCACGGAAACAGAGGGCTTCTGCCTCTTCCTCTTATTCTTGCCTTGTAAAGCGGCCTGGAAAGCTTGGGCATCCACTACAAAAAAATATATGTCAGTAAAAAATGAAAGAAATCACGAAACGCAAGTCAGCGAAGCAGAGCCTCACCCAAGTCCGCGTCAGACACGGAGTTATACGGGCTTAACCCATGATTCGCAAGCTCGGCCTCGGCATAATTCCTTTCAACGAGGCCGAGGTTCACCAAGCTCGTCTCAAGCTCACCGGTCGGTTTCCCAGTGTCTCGAGGAGAGAACTTACCCTTCATCCAAGGGTATAACAGAACACCTTCACACCGGCAAAAGAAGAACTTCTTTTGCCAGTTCGGCACCTTAGAAGGCGTCCCCAACTTGAACCTATTAATAGGGGAAAGGTAAGCCCACCCCGTCGGACCAAGCTTAGGCCTAAAAAACCTAAGGAATGACTCTACGGTAGGCGTACCACCACGTCGGCTGACCTCGAAGCAAAAGCCGATGATCTGCTTGACAGAGGGTGGTTGCAACTGACCTAACGCCAGTTCAAGCTCTTCTAAGAGCTCGACAAAAAAATGGTTCAAAGGGAACCGTAAACCGAAATGAAGGTAATCTTCATATACGGTAAAAAAACCCACGGGGGGTGAACTACCCCTATCAACATCGTGGGGTAAAAGGAGTTCGACTGACTCGGGAAATAAAAAACTGCGGGCCAAACCCTGCATATGAGATACAGACATGGTGGAGGCCACAGCCAGAGACGCATCAGACCCGACCAACGACGGGAATTCAATTTCCCTAAACGCCGGCGGGACTAACGCGCGGGTATATACATTCAGCCAAACCTTCGCCGGAAACTCCCTAACCGGCGAAGGCGAAACCTCTACGTTCGCACTATCACTATCTACTGGGAGAAAAGAAGCATCCATTGTGAAGGAAATTACTTACTTGTCAAAGATTTTCCGATCAAAAATCACCGGGAACTGACTGGACGGTGGCGGCGGTTGCAAAATTTTGAGGCTTAGGGTTTTCTCTCTTGCGCGAAATTGGAAATCAAGTGAGGGGGAAAAGTATTGTTTAGCGTACATGAGAAGCTTTTAAAAGCAAAGGCACGCCTTTTCAAATCCCGTCTCTTCATCTGCTCCAACAAAAAAGCGACGCGTGTCCTACCTACACTGACAACAGCAGTCGCACCTCACATCACGACCATACGATTCCAACCTCGTCAAAACGAGGCGATATGTACTTCGACTTCGTCGAAATACCAATTCCGACGGGGCAAGTGCAATTCAAGCTCAACCTCGTCAAAACGAGACGGTATGTACTTCGACTTCGTCGAAATACCAATTCCGACGGGGCCAAGTGCAATTCAAGCTCGACCTCGCCAAAATGAGGCGGTATACATTTCGACTCCGTCAAAATCTCAATTTCGACGAAGCAAGTACAGTTCCTCCACAATGACCTCGCTGCTCCGGTCTTTTGGGGGGGGAAGTGATAGGATAGGCCCAATGGCCCAGACCAGCTCGGCCCATCCAAAGGGAGGCCCAATAACACAGTCAACAAAGATCAGCCACCCACCCCACGATTTCTCAACCACTGCACAGGCGGACGTGCGAGAGCAGCAACATCCATGATCTCTCAACCACCCTTGACTGAAACTATCTATAAATAAGAGCTATTTTGTAAGAGGAGGGGGTCAGCACTGTACTATTTAGAAAAGATACCGGAATATACATATTCTCATTCTCCTCCGTGGACGTAGATCGACCCAAACGATCGAACCACGTAAATCCTTGTGTTCCCAGTCTTCTACAAATCTCTCCATCACTAAAACACTCTAAAATCGACGATCGATCAGATGGTGAGCTTGAAGGTCTGCTCGCCGGTGAAGACTGGAGCGCCTTTGGAAGATGATGATGTTCTTCAATTTTATTTATTTTTCATAAATAGGTAAAATTATTATAATAATATCTATTTTGACTAAAAAAATAAATTTGAAACGACATCATTTTAGTTGTCGGCCGGAAAATTCAAGGTCACACTTCCGGCAACCACATAAGCGCCACGTCGGTCTTAATTTGGGGAAAAATTGAAATTGTCGTAAAATTGAACATGAGCCAAAGTTCATGTATTTACAGAAAAAATTAAAAGTTCATGATTTAAATGGAATGTCAGACAAAGTTCGTGTATTTACATGCATTTTTACCTTAAAAAATATATATCATAATATTTAAAAATTTTAAACCCCTACTATGTGCTACATATCATTAATCTTATTTATTCAATAGAATATGCAATACAATTTAATAATAGATGATCTCATTCGCAATTGCGGATGCCGACGGACCCAAGTCAATTTTTTTATTTTTTATTTATTTTGTTGATTTCATTGCTTGCGGATCCGCGACGGACTGTTATAAAAACTCAAATATTTTATTTTTATTTTTTAATTGCAAAATTAAATTTATTATTCGAACAGATGAAGGATTTATTTGATATGTGAATGAAAAAGGCGAGAAGACTGTTCTTTTTTTTTTTTGCAATTTAAATTATTAAAAATCAATTAAAATAAAAAAAAAATCGGACCCTTATTCAAATTTGTGAGCAAAAAATAAGGAAAATTTAAACAAAATAGAAATAAACTAAATAAAGATTTGGAAATTATTTTAAAAAATTGAATAAAAATTGAGTCCTTATTCTAATTTATTATCTAGACAACAATTTTAATTATTCACAAGCTTTAGTACGAGGTTATTTGTCCCACTTAGGACTGTCAATTTTCGACACAACTCAATAACTCGACACGAACACAACACGAAATTAATGGGTTTGGGTCGGGGCTTATTGGGTTCGTGTCACTATCAGGTCGACCCAATAAAGACCTGAAAATATCGTGTCAGGTTCAGGTCGGGTTCGGGTCGAGTTCAGGTAGCCTACTAAGAAAAAAAATACTATATTTATTATTTTTACTAATATATTATTTTAATAATTTATATGACGTAAGTTAGGGTTAGAGTTCCTCCTCACTTCCTCAATTCTCTCCTGAGTTCTTCACTCTCGCGATCTCTCTTTCTTTGTTATTGTATCATGTTTATCAGGTAAGTATCGTATTAGGTCATATGAGGCATCATGTCACTATCGTGTTCATGCTGACACGAAAAAAAATGTGTTCGTGTCGAGTTCGAGTCGTGTTCAGGTTTGACTAGTTCGGGTTGGGTTCGTGTTCAGGTTTAGGAAATCCTTAACAAGTCGTGTTAAGGTTTGGACTTAACAGGTTTGGGTCGTTATCACACGATAGCGACCCGATTGACACGATTTGACAGCCCTAGTCCCACTTATTATGAGCTTCGTCGATGCTCCGTTATACCTAATTGTAGTACGTTATACCTTATTTTTTATTTTATGTTTTTCGATTTACACTTTTATATCAAAAAATTATCATTAAACAATATATGTTCTACAATATTAACAATATCAATACAACATAGTACCATCCAAATAATTAAATTCTAACAAAATAAACATCATTTACATTTTATCCATCAAACTCCGAAATAACAAGTACTAGGAAAAAAAAATTATAATCATTCCCAACCAAATAAAATGGAACATAATACAAGTCAAATCGGCAAAACATCTGATAAACCAAACTAGTCTAACTTGAAACTCCAACATCTCAAAAACCTCCAAATTTCAAACTTTTTTAGTTAGAGCCAACAAATATAAAGTTGAAATAGATAAGTTTATTCAACATATACCTTAATTAAATTAAATATCAATAAGTTGGATTGCGGAGAGAAATGTTGAGAAACCTTGACTACATATATAGGCATGCACTTCGCAGAAATTTGTGAAAAGAGAAAACAATACAAATCTTGAAGGTTTTCAATAAGGTATTCATTCCAAAGAAAACAATAGTGTGAAAAGAAAACAATACAAATCTTCATGGTATTCATTCCAAAGACGACATAAGTCTGCTGAAAATTTCTGAATTAGATAAAACATATCGATTTTTTTTTAAAAATTTAACTCTCTTAGGTTTTTTTTTTTTTTTTTTCTAGAAAAATCAAGATTTTTTTCTTTCATAAATATAATACCATCATCTCAGCCGTGAATATACTCCCTCCGTCTTACTATGATTGACTCATTTTTCTTATGGCAAAAACTTGGGTTAGTCCGGCTGAAGGTGAGTCCAGGCCAAAGTGTCAATCTTTATGATAAAAATGTTAATTTACATGAATAAAAGTGTCAATCTTTGACATAATTATTTAACGAATAAAAGTGTTAATTTTTAAAAGTGTCAATCTTTATACAGAAAAATGTTGATCTACACGAATAAAAGTGTCAATCTTTTTGAACTCACTCACCGACCCAAGTGTGCCTCTTTTCTTATTGGATCGTCTCACTATGATTGAACCATTTCTTTTTTGGAAAATAATTAACTTTTAAATGGTACAATTAGTAAATCCCTTGTTATACCTAACTTTCTATAATTAAATTTCATCATCCGCTCACTTTTCAAGCATGTATCCCAATATAATTTAAATTTTATAACTTAAATTATCATAACTTGATCGTTTATTCCCGAATTTTTATACCAAATTAAAGGTCTTGATACGATCTTTCATTTAACATCTGACATCAATATGTTTTTATGCATCTATGATGCTCTGGTTTTAAAATATGCTTAAATACATAAACAATACTGCATCTACACACAATACACTTTACATACTAATCACTTCCGTCTTAAATCCCGTGCCGAAAAAAAAAGGGTCGATCATAGTGAGACGGAGAGAGTATTAAGTATGTCACAATGGGTAGAGTAGCAATGTAGTATTACTAGTTCTCGATCTCTATATGAACGTTCCCCTACCACTTGTTTAAAATTTGTGTAAAGTCGTTTGGGAGGTAGCAAATTCAAGATCCATGGACGCGGTTTCAATGTATAAGACTATTTAATGGGGACTTTTCGCTCGCACTGACTTGGAGAGTTGGAGTCAACTTTCATCTTCCGTCAAACCAATTAACCAAACCCCTATTCAAGCTGCAGTAGATGCAGTTCTGAGACAAACTAGTTCACTCAAATCTGCAGAATTTCAAGCAAATGGGCAGGCTTGATTTGATGATTGAGCATGAGAGCGGCTACAAACCCAAGCAACTTTTCAAGAGAGGGGGCATGATTGATTCGACGATCGAGAAAAAGATGATGGAAAGGCGATATCAACCCAAGAAGAAAGAAGAAGCCAAGAAAGAAGAAGTGAAAAAAAGTCCAAGAATAATCCATGAAGAAGACAACGATGGTGAAGGAGTGACGGAGTCAGAGATGTACAAGGACTACGACTTGTACCTTGCTGCCAAGAACGGCGATCTCGTCGACTTCAAGAGAATCCTCGACCGGCTTTCGTCGTCTCCGGCAACGTCCGTCGATATTATTCTGTCAAGGCTGAGCCCTAACGGAAACACATTCCTTCACGTCGCAGCAACGCATGGAAACCAAGGCGTAGTGAATTTCATAGCTACCATGAAGCCATCTCTCTTGTTAGCCAAGAATTTGAATGGAGAAACTGTACTGCATCTCGTTGCGAGAGGTGGAGATGAGTCCATGGTGGAAGCGCTCGTGAAAATCCATCGTGATTTTCTGGTTCAGAATCCTGAGAGCAATAATTTGTTGATGGCGAAGAATGAGAGAGGAAACACGGCCGTACACGAAGCATTGTTGAGTGGTCGGAGTTCAACAGCTCAATATCTGATCGGAGAAAATCCAGAGCTATCATATCAACAAAACAATAACACCTCATCCCCACTCGATTTGGCAGCCAGATTTGGTTTTGTGGATTGCGTCTCTCTGATTCTCCAACTGTGTACGGACGAAGAGCGCTTAAACGAGCTATTCAAGAAGAAGTCTCCTATTAAAGCAGCAATCAAGAGAAGGCAGATAGGTAACTCTTTAATTATTCGTGTTTAAAAAAACAAAGTTTACTTTTCTCCCATTTTCAAAATGTGGTAATAGTAAAAACTAGTCACTTAAGATAATAAAAACAAAAAATAACCACAGCCAACGGCTATAAAAGTATATAAAAATTAGCCACTTAGATAAAAATAACCTTAATAATTAAAATGAAACAAAAAAAAAAAGCCTACCCTAACACTAACAACAGCTGCCCATAATCTCTCTCTCCTCTCTTCTTCGCTCCCCCAAAATAATACCTGCACATCACGCCATAATCCCCCTGCAGCGCACGTCCTCCCCTCTTTCTCTTCCAGCTTCCGCCGTCGCCGGCATATAGATTTTCAATTTTCGTATTTGTTTTATCACAAGTAGCAAAATACAAAAAGTTGCAGAAATACAAAATCGAGAATGCATCAATCAAAAAATTGCAGAAATCAAATTGGGCCACCACCGCCTACAGTCGTCGCGCCGCCGTCCCGCCGATCGATTCCGGCGTCAATTGCGCCGTCATCGCTTCATCAATATCGCCGCCGTCGCTACTGTTCAATCTCGCCGTAGAACTGCTTCAGTCCCACCCCGTCGAGCCCATACGTCCACCCAGTCCAGCCTGCATCCCACCGTCACCATGGTTGACAATCGTTCGGACTACGGAAGCAGCGAGCAGGTACGAGTACGATTCTGATACTCCCATCGTCTCGGCTCGACTATTTTTGTTCCGCAGCCCCCTTCCTTCACCATTTTCTCCCACGTTTCTCTCTCTCCCCCTCTCTCTCTCTTTGGGCTCGAATGAGATCTAATCATACCCAACTGTGCTCGATCGAGCCTCAATGAAAGTACACGAAGGGGATCGATTGAACTCAGCGTGTGGTGGGGCTGGCTAAATGGTTTGGTTCGGGTAACCAAACCGAAATTTTCGGTTAACCGAACCAAAAATGGCAGAAATTTAGGAACCGGAACCGAACCGAAAATGATATTCGGGTACCCGGAACCGAACTTGAAATATTCGGTTCGGTTCTGGGTAACCGAAAAGAACCGAAAATATATAAAATAATTGAATGATCTCAATTTCCAAATGTAATTGAAGTGAAAATGACAAATTATACTTCACCTAAAGTGTTTAATAATTATTAATAAAATTTTACATACTTAATTTTATTATAAAATTTTAAATTAAAATTATTAATAATTAATACTATTATATTATAATTAAATATTTAAAATTTTATATACTTAATTTTTATTTCGGTTCTTCGGGTAGAACCGTTCGGTTCTCGGTTAGAACCGATACCCAAAAAATACAAAATTCAAGAACCGGAACCGAACCAAACACCGAAATATATGGTTTTGGGAACCGAATCGGTTCCGGTTCGGTTCCGGGTTAACCGGAGAACCGTTACCCGTTTAGCCAGCCCTAGTGTGTGGTGCGTGAACGGGCTCGATCGATCCCTTGAAGCACGATCGAGCCCGTGGTGTATGGTGTGAACAGGCTCGATCGAGCCCGTGGTGTGTGGTGTGAACGGGCTCGATCGAGCCCCTCAAGCACGATCGAGCTTTAGTGTTTCAAGCTTGAATGGGCTCGATCGAGCCTGTGTGTCGGGCTCGAACGATCTTATTAAGGGTATTTTTCTCTTATTATGTAAAAGTGACTACTTTTTATATGTTTATGAGTTAGTGGCTAGTTTTTTTCATCCACTATTTTAAATAGCTAGTTTACATTTTGTCCCTTTCAAAATTATGCGCCTGTTGTGATAATAGAGTACTACGTTGGTCATGAATTCCGTTTTCTTCTATATATGTCCAGATGTTTTAGACACCATTTTCAATGCGAATCCGAGATTAATCCAGATGAGAGACGGTGAAGGGAGGAACCCCCTTCATTTTGCTGCATCTTCAGGCCACCTCGAAGAAGCACGCTACTTGCTAAAACGACACCCTCTCAATGCAACTCGAAGAGACAAAAACGGTATACTACCCGTTCATTTGGCCTCATACGAAGGCCATGTCGATATAATCAGGCTCCTGCTCCAAGATTTTCCCGAACCGAGGGAGCTCCTCGACAAAGATGGTTGCAACATTTTGCACATTGCTGCTAAGAGCGGTAGATATAATGTGTTCCGTCTTGTTCTTGAAAACCCGGATCTCGACTACCTCATAAACATGAAGGATAGATCCGGAAACACGCCCCTGCATTGGGCCACCTGGTGTTTCAACTCCAAGATGGTCAGCGCGTTGACTTGGGACAAGAGGGTTGATGTTAAGGCGGTCAACAACAACGGAATGTCAGTTCTTGATGTTGCTGAGTATCACATGTCCTACAATCCTCCATTTAAGCAGGTATGCATGTATACTTACCCACTCTCTTGGAGCTGCTCGTTCGTTAGTTTTACATGGTCTTGGAAAAAGTTTTGAACTCTATATATAGATCGGATGTTCCTTCCCTTTTACAAGGTCTTTTAAGGAGTAAATGATCCAGTTTTAATATGGTATCACAATATTTGGAATTTTGTATAGAATGATATGGAAAGTTTGAATTATATATAAAAACAAAGTGGATTTTAATTTTTTTTATATTATATTGGTATATCTTTATGTGTTCTCTTTTCAGCGTTTGACTTGGGCCGCGCTGAAATCCGTAGGCATTCCTCGAAATTTCTCCGAAAATAAAGATTGGAGTAAGAGCAAGAGATTCGACATCGATGACAATAAGGAAAGGGTGAACACTCTTCTACTCGTGGCAACTCTCGTTGCCACGGTCACTTTCGCAGCTGGCTTCACTATGCCAGGTGGCTACATCAGCAGCTCCGGCTCCGAGCCGGATGCTGATGTGGATTCGGGAATGGCGACGATGTTGAGGGACAAAGGATTCCATGTGTTTGTATTCTGTGACACTCTAGCCATGTACAGCTCAATCGTAGTTGCTACGACTCTGATATGGGCCCAGTTAGGTGATCTCAAATTAGCCCTCACTGCTATGACTCTGGCTGTGCCTTTGCTTGGGGTTGCTCTTAGCATGATGTCCATGGCTTTCACAGCTGGGATAATTATAGTTGTTGGTAAGCTCAAGTGGCTTAGCACTACTATCTTGGCCATGGGTATATGTTTCGTCGCGATTTTGTTCTTGCTCCTCCTCCCTCTATGCTCTCCGCTTACCTCGAGGAATCGGATTCTCCGCTATCTTTCATACTATCCCTTGTGCTTGCTCATGCTTGCTAGTTGCTAGTACTTGAGTACAAAGTTAGCCTAGTGTTTGTTCTTTAATGTACTACTATGCAATAAAGCACGGTTGATGTTCAATGATTTGGAGTAATTTTAATTAATGACATTGTATCACACCAAATTCAAATCGCCTCCGGTATTACAATAGTGATTATATGTACTCCCTTTGCTTAAGATGACACATTTTTATTATTTTATATTCACATACATTTATAAAAACATGTCATATTAAACGGACGTAGGGAGTATATTTTTTTAATTTGTTAGTATATTTTTTAATTTATGTTCATATATTAAACAAATTTCATTAGGTGTCACTTTAACTGATCATTTTAGTATTAAATAATAATGACAGTAATTTTAAAACATAAGAAACTCATGTATATATGACTTTATAAGATACAAACATCGATCAAATGCATATATTTATACAATATGAGATATCGTATCTTTCGACTCATATATTATGAATGTTTTCAATATATAAATGAACTAATAAAATATTTAATAGAGAAAAATAAAATTTAAAGCTGTTGGCATGTCAATAATAATAATAATAGGGACACACTTGGGTCAACCAGAGGCACCGTGCGGCCGGGCTAAAATAATGACACTTTTATTCATATAGATTGACACTTTTCTGTATAAAGATTGAAACTTTTAAAAATTGTCATTTTATTCGTAAAATAATTATGTTAAAGATTGACACTTTTATTCATATAGATTGACACTTTTCTGTATAAAGATTGACACTTTGGGCCCGACCGCACGGTGTCTCCGGCTGACACAAGTTTTTGTCATAATAATAATAATAATTTACTTCAACGAATTACTCAATAACCTAACCCAACCCAATTAGCATTGCTTTGGGCCTTTAGATTAATCCAAAAGTTAAAGAGAATAAATTGAAAAATAAAAATTCCGAAAATTAGGAAGAAGGAAAGAATGGAGCCCTAAAACTTCATCGACACCGCATCTGCTTTATCTTCATCTTTATCTTGTTCATTGAATCGCATATACGTTAATATTAATTACTTGGATTGCAGAATTGTTGGCATTCATTGACGTTTCTTCGCTGGCTTGAATCATCTCTGTCCTCCTATCCGCCGTTGTGCTGCAGATTTTAGAGAGTAAATTTGATTGTTGGAACTCATTTTACCATTCTTCAGCTGAATATTTCTTGAATATTTTAGGCCCAACAGTATGCTATGTTTCTGTATTGGGCCTAAATTGTCGTATTAGGCCTAGCCCGTCTGGTGTACTCTATTTATATAGAAGTATGGCACAAAACTCTGTAATCTATAATCTGCCAACATAACGTTGGTGAACCACGTAAATCTGTGTCTCTTTACGTTTCTGTTTGTTTCTATTACTCAATTACTCTATTCAGTAATAACAATGTTTCATATAATGAAATATTAGTATAGTTATGAACACTTCAAAATCGATCATGTCATCTTTGTTATGATGGATGAAATATTGTAACCGCGTTTCAGTATCAGGTTGCAGAAAGTGGCGATTTTTCCAGAGATTTTCCAGAACTTTCAGCGAAAACTCATCGCTTGCTAAAGCAATGAACGATTTCACCATCAGGTACGGATGCTTGCTCAGCTACGATTGGAAATGTTTTACTGCCTCGTGATTTGTCTCAATAGTTATCCAATTTGATTGGAGATTTAGTTTGATCTGACATTGTTGTTTTCCTAGTGAGTATATTTGGTTCATTGGTATCTGATCTGTGAAATCTTTCTCGTATTTGATGTAGATGTGGATATTCTAGAACTCTAGAAGTAACCGTGATGAGATAACATGCAATTCGTAGTTGGGGAAGAGGAAGTTCACTTGTTAGATGCTAGATTTGAATGAGCAACTGGCATAGAAGTAGAGTCTTGTCAGACCAAATCCTGTTAATGTAGATCGATTATCTATTACCCGCACTCTTTTGTATCAATGCTGATGGCTGATGCTCTGACCTTATACAAATTGTGTAAAGTTAGGGGTAAAAGGGACCTTTAGAACTTAGGTTTTAAATATGTGTATAATGTATATGTACATAAACAAAAATTCTTCTTGAATTATAGGCATATTGTTTGGTTCTACGTTTCTGCGGTGCTTCTTTCTGAATAAATAAATTAGTTTCCTTTTGCATCATGATTCATCATGGATTTCAAGATGGTTTTAGCGTGCTTTCATCTTTGTTCGTATATTCTGGCTTAGTTCTCACGAGCTCCTCCTTGGTAAAATCATACTAATCCTTCAAACTAATGGTTGCTCGAGTATTATTTTCTTGTATCATTCTCTTTTTTATCTGAGTATTTCAAACCTTAGGTGATGTTTGGTATGGTGGAATGGGGGTTGAAATGGAATAATCATTTCCACTTCCATTCTATTCTTACGCTTAGTATGATTTTTCATCAAGAATCACGATTCCAAAATTCTCAATGGATTGAGAATAGTCATTCCTTGGCATACATGGTATTAGCCATTTCTAATCTCACTGAATCTATGCTTGGACAAATTTACCCTTATATATTTTATTATTCTTCAATGCTATCCTAATTATATATACTCGTACGCTTTTTTTCTTCAGATCACAAATTTCATCTTGCTTTATCTCTTTCTCTCTCTTCCTTCCCTCTCTCTTTCTCTCTCTCTCTCTCTCTCTCGATTTCGATCTTGCGATCTCTCACTCCTCTCTCTCGCCTTCCCGCTTGAATTATGCCGAGTCATTGATTTTTCCATGCTCAATCGCTGATTCATATCTATATATTCAACTTGTAAGTCTTCTGTCCATGGTTGCAGTTACTTTTGGCTTTTGTGACAATTTTGTTGAATTGTTGATTTTAGTTCATGAATTTTTTGATTTTAAGGTTTTGAGTTTTATGATTTTGCTTGATTTATTCTTTTGAGGTTTTAATTTGTTACTAGTGTTGTGCCCGTGCGCTGTACGAAAAATATGAATTATAAAGAGTGATAAAATAAATAGAAAATTAAAATTATACTACCTCCGTCCCGTCGAAATGGCCCTGTTTCTATATTTTATACCTCACATATATTCAAGAAACAGGGCTATTTCGACGGGACGGAGGGAGTATATTTTATCTCACATCATTATTGAACAACACAATACAATATATATTGTTATTTTCGATTAAAAAAATTAGTTTTTATAATATTGAAAACCTAAAATAATTTTAAAAGAATATAAGTAAATATAATTTTAAATATTCATGTAATAGAAATATAAACATATGCTATACTTCATGTCTACATTTATATGAAACTACTATTGATATTATGATACTTGAATTATTATATTTTTGGTATTTTATTCAAATTCTTAATAATTATCTAAATAATTAGTAATTAATTACTATTTTCCTTTATATATTTGATAAATTTCTTTGAAAAAAAATAATACATCAAAAAATTAAGCAATAAATCATGATCACAATAAATTTATCGATCAATAACTTTAAATCTAACTTAATATTATTTCACGAAAATTCAATTAATAATTAGTTTTATTTGTGACAATGTATTCAAAATTTTCTATTGTCACAACAAACTTTTACACAAATTATTTATAAAAAATAGGATTGAAAAAAAAAATAACATATGGATATAGCAAAATAAAGAAATTAATAGAATGATTTAATGCAAAAATAGAATATTAGCAAACAATGAAACACTATTTATAATTTAAATCCATTTATTACCAAATCCATTGAACAATTCACAACTCTTTGAAATAAATCGCCTTCATAAAACTATTGGACAATTGTGGTCACTTTTGGAGGGAAAATGACATTCTTGTAATTTTTTGCCAACAATTCTACTTTTATATATTGTATAGATATGCTTTGATACTCATGCGGTCATGCCCTGCTTTGATTCTAGGGTTTTGATTTCCGTGTGTGTTGATTAGCTTGATGTTGCTTTTAGAAAATCAAAGTAATGTTGCAAGCAATGAAAGTTGTTTATATTGATTAACACCCTATAAGCACCATCATCTTAGTTTAGATAGAGTAAAATGCAACGGATTTGTTTAGGTAAATAGGATTCGACCACAATCCACAGACATATGGTAACATCATAATTGTTGCTTGTGTAGATCTGAGAAAGACAATAGGAGAAAATAAAAACGTAGTGGCTGTGGGCATTTGCTTCAACTTGATTCAACTGGGACAAAATATAAATCTGACCCATCCCTCATGCCAATTGCCACCCCTATTTTTTTGTTTTCTTGAATTGAATCTCACTACCACACTGCAACAACTATGCCAAAACAAACTCACAGCGATGAGAGAGAAACAGAGAAAGAGAGAGATAGTAGTGTAGTGGAGCACACTCACAATACGCAGTGGTTACTCTACAGTTTAACATTCTTATCACATACAGACCTTCCACAGCACCAAACACTCTTCCCTCTCATTCATAAATAATCAAGGGTTTTATTTAATTTTTATTTTTAACTTTAAGGACTTATTATTGACATCATGCTGCATTTAGACTTCTGCTTGCTTTAATGATAGTAGCATCATTCTCTCTGATTGAGATGTAGGCCCCCTTCACTCTCATGCAAATGTAGAACTAGAACACCTTTTTCATTTGTTGCTCTTTTTTTCTTTGGTGGGTTAGCTAAAAAATTGAGTTGGTATCGTTTAATGGTTGTCAAATCATTTATTGGAATGATTGGAAAATCCTGCTTTAGTGTGCTTTTAATTTGATACTGGACTGAGCTAGGCTCCCATTTATTTTTGCTGTTTCTTTTAATTCACTAGTTTTTGTTCTCATTGTTGATTTTTTTTTCATCCTTTTGTGATTATATTGTGTTCTTGTTGCATTCATACTTGTCTGTAATTCATCACATTTTGACAGCAATAATGCAGTTCATTTGCTTTTTATTACACTAGAAGTCTTTTAACAATCCACCATTATGATACGCTTATATATTACTCCCTCCGTCCCCCATATATATGTGCTTATTACCCGTTTGGGACGTCCCTCATATATATGTGTATTTCATAAATTGAAAGATTCTCTTACCAAAATTATTCACCCTCACTTTATTCTTACTTTTCCCACTTTCTCTCTAATTTTCTCACTTTCTCCCTATTTTATCTTACTTTTCCCACTTTACACCAATTTTTTCTTACACTACGTGTCATTTCTCTCTGCACATATATATGGGGGACGAAGGGAGTATTATTTGTTTGCAGCCATGGCAAGATTACATGTGTCATCAAGAAGTAAAAGAAAAATTGCTATGTGATCATTTTGGTTGAGCATTATGCAATTAGTCAATTGGTTTTGGATTGTGATTTTCAAACATCTAGAGCACCGTGTCAATTCAATTAGCTTAAGACGTAGATATCAATTGAACTTTTATGAGAGAAGAAAATATATGATCAAAGTTATCTATGCTAGCTAGTGATAGTGTATGCAAAAGTACCACTAGGATGAATAGAGAAACATTTGTTCTATTATGCTCTAGCTCGAAGCCACTGGGATAATACGACCTTCCAAAAATATGGTAGTGGATGAACAAGTTACTTTAAGTTTGCATATATTAGCCCATCACCAAAAGCAAAAGACCATAAAAATTAATTTCGAGTGTTCTGGGGAAATGGTCAGTAGAAAATTTAGGAAAGTAATAAATTATATAGTTACACTTCATGTAGAGTTACTAAAGAAACCAGAGCCAATACTTGATGGTTGTACAGATGAAAGATGGAAATGGTTCAATGTATGCATTATTATTTATTTTTATTGTAGCTTATATGTTAAAACAATGTACTTATTTTAGTTTTATGGTAGGGGTGACTAGGATGATGGAAAGGGTTAGTGTCAATTCAATTAGCTTAAGACATAGATATCAATTGAACTTTTATGAGAGAAGAAAATATATGAACAAAGTTATCTATGCTAGTGATAGTGTATGCAAAAGTACCACTAGGATGAATAGAGAAACATTTGTTCGATTATGCTCTAGACTCGAAGCCACTGGGATAATACGCCCTTCTAAAATAAATATGGTAGTGGATGAACAAGTTGCTTTAAGTTTTGCATATATTAGCCCATCACCAAAAGCAAAAGACCATAAAAATTAATTTTGAGTGTTCTGGGGAAACGGTCAGTAGAAAATTTAGAAAAGTGATAAATTCTATAATTACACTTCACGGAGAGTTACTAAAGAAACCAGAGCCAATACTTGATGGTTGTACATATGAGAGATGGAAATGGTTCAATGTATGCATTATCATTTATTTTTATTGTAGTGTATATGTTAAAACAATGTACTTATTTTAGTTTTATGGTAAGGGTGCCTAGGATGATGGTACTTATATAAGGGTTCGTGTTCCTAAAGAAGATAAACCTAAATATTGAACTCGAAAAAATGAAATCGCTACAAATGTATTAGGAGTGTGCTCGCAAGACATGCAGTTTTATATACGTTTTACCATGATGGGAAGGATCAGCAACTGACGGGAGAGTGTTAAGAGATGCACTCACTAGGAGAAATGGTTTGGTCGTTCCGTACTTAAAAAAAATCAGAAAATAGTTGATAAAATCTAACACATTACTATAATTGATAAGGTTCGGGTGGATGGTGGATACACAAATGGTGAAGGGTTTCTTGCACCTTTTCGAAGTCAAATGTATCACTTAAATGATTGGAGTGATAGGAACCAACCCACAACTGCAGAGAAACTTTTTAATATGAGAAATTCTTTGCTAGAAATGTAATCGAAAGAATGGTTGGCATCTTAAAGAACCGTTGGGGTATTCTTAAAAGTCCAGCCTTTTATCCTGTGAAGTTTTCTAATCGGATTATCCTAGCATGTTGCTTGCTTCATAATTTTATAAAACAAGAGATGGATGGTTATCAAACGGAAAACGAAGATGATGTCCAGTTTGAAAGAAAAGACCATTGGGAAGGTGATGGAGAAGGTATTACTTCAGTTGAAGCTTCTGATGAATGGGCGAATTTCAGAAAAAATCTAGCAGCTAACTATTCAATACGTGGAGATCACAAAGAAGTTGTAGCTAGAGTATGAATTGAAGGTTTAGCAACCTTAATATATTATTGTTTGAATTTGTCGAATGATTTGTCAGCTCTTGTATAAAATTGACATTCTTATATTACAGTATTGGATTTTAAGGTTTATCAATGTGAGATTTTTGGGTCATATTCCTTATTTCTATCTACTTGGTATGTCCTTGTCTTCTTATAATTATCAATTGAATAGACTTTGCATGCTTCTGATAGGCTTTTATCATTTCTGTATCGTATAGACTTTAGATATTATGATGCTATTTCATTTTAAATTTTTAGTTCGGATTTTCTGTTAGATACAAAGTATCACCTTGAAAAGAATGAATGCTGAAAGTCATGATGCAAGAGGTCCTAGTAGAAATAAAAGAAAATGGACCCGAACTGAAGATTCTGAACATGTTAAAGCTCTTCGCGATATGGTGAATCTTGGAACATATAAGGCTGATAATGGATTGAAGCCTGGTTATTTGGCCTTTGTTGAGGAGAAGTTGCAGGCTTTTTTACCTAACTCGGGTTTTAAGGCAAAACCTCATATTGAGTCGAGGATCAAGACATTAAAGAAAGATTTTCACATTGTTCATGACATGTTGAGTGGCCAGAATACAAGTGGGTTTGGATATGATGTGGATAAACAGTGTGTTACTGACTTACTGCAGAAGATGAAGTATGGAAGTCTTACCTTCAGGTTTGGTTCTCTTACTCAATATTTGAATATTAGATATGTTTATGTTCATATCTTCTAATGTCTTACTTATTTTTGCGTATGCCTATGTAGGGTCATCCCACTCATTTGAAATGGCGAAGTAAGTCATTCCCTTTTTATGATGATTTGGTCACTATCTGTGGAAAAGATTGAGCAATGGGATGCAATTCAGAAGTTCCAACCGATATGATGGAAGAGATACAAGAGAAGAGAGAGACACCACTGAAGAGAATGTTGATATAGGCGAAGATTCTGATGTTTCTGTTTCGTTTTCTTCTTTGCACTCTTCGAGAGATGAGGGTTCGCCATCAAAAGAAGAAGAGAAAAGTTGACAAGTCAATGGCCATGGGTATCAAAGAGGCTGCTGCAGTTATTGCGATTGAAATTGCCAAAGCTAGTCAACTTTTTAATAAGCTATTGGAGTTGATGCTGAAATCTCCGAGAAAAGAAAGTTGATAAATACGTAGATAAAAAAGATCTCAAATCTCACCGATGAAGAAGTCATCAAAGTTGTGTCACATTGCAAGCCATGCGGAGTTGATTGATGTCTTTTTTAGCATGGCTGAAGAAAGCAAGGAGCATTTGGTGGTTAGATATTGAATTGGCAAGTTTGAAATTTGTGTACCATTTTCACATTCTTATGCATACTATATTCATAGGTTATGAATTTATATGGTTTTGTTCATGTTATTGGGATGACTTGAGAATGATTTAAATTTGCTACTTTGATAATATTGCATGTTTATGCAAGTTTGATATGGCTATGTTTTAGGCTATGAAGCACATGGACGAATACGAAATACTGGTACTATACGATACGGGGACGTAAATACGTTGATTTTCAAAAGTAAAGATACGATACGTCAAAAATACGTTTTTATTTTTTAATTTATATATATTTTATATGTATTAAAAATTCATAATTCATTAAGAAAATATGCAAATACCACATAATCCATAATAAAACTAAGTACATAGCACATAAAACGATGTCTTAATATATTATTAAACTTAAAACATGCCAACTAAAGTGCAAAATAAACAAATCACTCTTCATTCTGCATCCCTATGGACCCTATCCTTATCCTCTTCCATAATAAACATAACACACCAACTACGGACCAGACGAGCCCAAGCGGCAACAGACAACAGACCAGTGGTGGCAAATAAAGTCCAGACGAACGGCGAGCCAAAGCAGGCTTCACACAGTGCAAAGGCGACGGTAACGGCAAGCCCAGGTGGTGGCGAAACAGGCAACGGTGAGCGCAAGCGGTGGCGACCTCAGGGGGCGAAGCAATTAAGGTTTGGGTAAGAGAGAAATCGTGAATTGAGGGAGGGGTTTCGCGATTGAGTGTTTGGGACGCATTTTTTTCCCTTTTGGGATGTATTTTTTTGGGTCAACGTATTTTGACCGCGTATTTTTTTTAAAAAAGAAAAGAAAAAAGTGGGTAAATAAAAGACATCCCCAGGGACGTATTTCCGGCGTATTTCGCCGTCCCTGTCCCCGATACGTCCCCGGAACGAAGACGATAATTTGAGAAAATACACATTTTTACCTACTTTTACTTTATAAAATTAATTTTAGGTATAGAATATAAATTACACAAAAAATACCCATATGTTGGTTTGGAGGAAAAAATAAATAAATAAATAAAACTGGATTAATTTTTTCAGGCCGGGCTGACTGAGCTGAGTTGGGCTGGGCTGAGAGAGAGGGAAGGGGAGAGAGTGGCAATGTACTCAAAGTAAGGGTATTTTAGTCCTTTTTTAAAAAAATTGGGTAGTTTTTATGTTTTTTATATTTCATACCTAATTTTGATTTTTTTAATCTTAAAGTGGGTGTTTTATTTTTTAACTCTTATAATTTATTAATAATATTTAAAAATACAATGTTAGAACTATTTAATTAATAGACAATTCAGATTGCTTAGTGGTATTTGTGACTTAATTTTCTTTTACCTACACTGATGATTCTACTACATCTACCCAAAAAAAAAACAACCTTATTATCAGGACAATAAATTAGAATTAAAGAAACCAAAATTTTATCATTATGAATTTGCAGCTAATGACGTATTTATAGGGGACAACTAGTAAAATAGCCACTTTGGGATAGTAAAGATAAATAATAGCCACTATGATAAAAAATAACTACTTTTACCATAGTACCCCACCCTTTTCGAACTGTCATGAATTACTCTAAAAATATAACTCATTTCACGAATTCACAAATAAATTCGTGAATTACTTTGCAAAAATAGAACAATTCACGAATTCACAAATTGAATTCGTGATTTCACTCACAAAAAATAAGTAAATCACGAATTCGATGCTATGAGCTCGTTAATTAGTGCCAACAAATAACAAATCATGAATTTCAGCTCGTGAATTCATACAAAATTAGCCAAAATTGCTTGGTGAATTCATATACGAAATAAACAATTAATGGATAAAATTAAGAACCTATGTTCTAGAAAATCCAATTCGTGAATTTCACGACCCCAAAGACATTACCCGTGAATCCACAAATGAGACTTGCAAATGGACAATTTGAACTGCTAATTCATAGATTCGAGAAGAGAAAACCATAAAATCCAAATAGATGTAGGAGGAAGGAGAGGAGGAAGAGGTGACGGCAGCGTTCGTACTCGGCAGTCGTGGGGTGAATAAATTGATAAATGTCTAGATCTGTGGAGGAAGGGGTGGAGACAGTCGGCGGCGAATTTATGAGTTTGAGATGGAGGTGAGCAGTTAATACAGAGAGAGAGAGAGAGAGAGAGAGAGAGGGAAAAAATATACAGAGGATGAAGGAGCGACGAAGATTGGGTCGGGGAGAGAGAACGAGAATGAGAGTGAGGAACAGGTTTAGCTATTTCATTAAGGGCATTTAAGTATTTTAACACAAAAACTGGCTATTTTTTATTTTTTTTATTTAAGTAGCTAAAATTTGTCTTTACAATATTAAAATGACTATTTTCATCTATTTCCCCTATTTATAGTTATTAATTAAAAGATAAAGTGAGCAAAGAATATATGAAAGGGTAATTTAAGTCTACATAGTAAATTTATTCCATTCCTTTCTTATTCCTAATATATACCAAACACAACAATCAATCATTCAATCCCATTCCTACACTCATTTCATTCCCATCTTCATTCATTCCACTTGCATCTGCCTCCCTCCATTCAAGTTGTAGTACACAATATTTGTACCAATAACTCATATTTGTACACACTGCAATAACAACTTTTTTGTTACCAATTTCAAGCAAATGGCGATTCTTGATTTGAAGATTGAGCATGAGAGCGAGCATACATCGAAGAAGAAAAGTTTCAAGGGAAGGGACACGATTGATCCGACGACTGAGAAACAGAGAGGACCACCCACGAAAGAAAATGCTAAAATAAGCCATAAGGATGACGATGATGTGATGGAGATGTACAGGGACTACGACCTGTACCTCGCCGCCAAAAATGGTGATCTTAATGACTTCAAGAGGATTCTCGATCGAGTTTCGACAGCAGAGTCCGTCGATGTTTTGTCGAGGTTGAGCCCTAACGGGAACACGTTCCTCCATGTCGCAGCAATGCATGGAAACCGAGAATTGGTAAATTTTATAGCTAGCAAGAAACCATCTTTTATGTTAGCTAAGAATTTCAATGGAGATACTGCACTGCATCTCGTTGCGAGAGGTGGAGATGAATCCATGGTGGAAGCGCTCGTGAAAATCCATCGTGATTTTCTGGTTCAGAATCCTGAGAGCAATAATTTGTTGATGGCGAAGAATGAGAGAGGAAACACGGCCTTACACGAAGCATTATTGAGTGGCTTGCATTCAACTGCAAAATATTTGATCCGAGAAAATCCTGAGCTATCATATCAACTAAACAACAATGCCTCATCCCCGCTCTATTTGGCAGCCAGATTTGGTTTTGTAGATTGTGTCTCTTTGATTCTCCGACTGTGTACGGACGAAGAACGTGTAAACGAGCTATTCAAGAAGAAATCTCCCATTGAAGCAGCAATCCAGAGCAAGCATATAGGTAATTCTTCTGGTATTAATATTTTTCAAAAATTTGCATTTGTTATACTATATGATAGTACATGCAGCATTAGATATATCATATATATTGGTTATAAACGTTTTTTTTTTTTTTTTTTTTTTATATATAATAAAATGCCAGATGTTTTAGAGGCCATTTTCAACAAGAAGCCCGGATTAATACAAATGAGAGATGATCAAGGGAGAAATCCCCTTCATTTTGCTGCATCTTCGGGTCACCTAGAAGAAGCACGTTACTTGCTAAAACGACACGCTCTCAATGCAACTCGGAGAGACAGATATGGTACACTACCTATTCATTTAGCTTCGTCTCGAGGCCATGTTGATATCATTAGCCTCTTGCTTCAAAATTTATCCGATCCGAGGGAGCTCCTCGACAAACATGGTCGTAATATTTTACATGTTGCTGCTAAGAGCGGAAGATATAATGTGTCTAGTTTTGTTCTCAAGAATCCTCACCTCGAATGCCTCATAAACATGAAGGATAAACTTGGAAACACTCCCCTGCATTTGGCCAGCTGCCATTTCCACCCTAAGATAGTCAGCGCGTTGACCTGGGACGAGAGGGTTGACTTTGAGGAGGTCAACGACAGGGGGATGTCACCTCTTGATATTGCTGAGCACAACATGTCTCGCAATCCTCAATTTACAGAGGTACGTACGCATAGTATATTGTTGGTTGAGCCTCCTCCCTCCGGTATATTCTTCTAAACAAACGTTTGCACAGTATAATAGAGGTATTGTAAACCATCTGAATAAAGCCATAATGTTTTAATTGTTTTGAGGCAGCCAACTTGTAAAATTTGCAGCACTTTTCAGAACCCCTCCCCCCACACCCCCTTCCTTTTTTTACTCGTTTTATAAAAGTGGCAGGATGGCCTCCATTTTTTTTAATTTAAAAATTCATGTAATTTTAATTAGTAACTAAACATTTGTCATTTTAGGAATTAATTGTAATATTCATTTTAAAAAATTCATTAAATTTTGCATTACTAAACCATTTATTTAAAATTGCAAAAACGCAATTTCATGTTATCTTAATTATTTTTGTTAATATTGTATTAGAATATTTTTCATATATGTATGAAATCATGTTGTCCCTTAATTAAAGTTAGAATCTAATAATAAGAAATATATTTTATTTAGAATTAATTAAAGTGGGAACATAATATTTTTGTTTATTGACTTCTAAGAGTGATATTGCGTCATATTATTTAAATTAAATAAAACTTATATTAAAAGCGTAGATAGGTAGTAAAAATTAAGTGTTGAAATGTTTTAAATTAAATGGTCTAAATTAGGTGGTAAATCTTGAAAATTATTTTTGCATCCCCATAGATATATAAGTAATAGCAGTTAGAACTAGAGAATGTATAAATTAAATACATAAGTAACTTATAATAAACTCCACTAAAGGAAAAGTCGACCATAGATTAGTGGAAAAGGAAAACAAAAAAGGGATCTTTGTCGATTAGTCGCTAAACTAAGAAAATTGGCCTAATTATCCTCGAATAATTAGAGAAATATGAAATCCACTAATAGATCGATCCTAAATTAGTAGAATCACAAAATAAAAAAGGGATTTCGGTCGATTGTCTCTAATCGAGTGGAATCGGTGTAATTAGCCTCGGATAATTAGTGAAAGTGATGGATTGAGGAAACAAGAAGGGATTTCACCCAATTAATCGAGTTGGATTAGTCTAATTACACTCGGATAATTAGAGAGTCACGAAGACCGCTAATGGAATAATCGATCATAGATTAAGTGGAATAGCAAAACAAAAAGGGAATGTGGTAGATTGTTTCCATAATAATATATTATCATTTTTTTATTTAATTAAGTAGTGAAATAGTCGATCTTTGATTAGTGGAATGAGGAAACAATAAGAGATTTGGACCGATTAGTCTCTAATTGAGTCGAATTGGTCTAATTATCATGGAATAAAGAGAAACATGAAGTCCACTAATAGAATCGTATGTCATAGATTATGGAATATAAAAACCAAAAGGGATTTTGGTCGATTAGTCGCTAATTGAGGCGAAAAATATTCCCTAATTATCATCAGATAATCTAATTGTCCTCGGATAATTAGTGAGACATGAAGTCCACTAATAGAATAATCTATCCTATTATGGAGGAAAACAAAACAAAAATTTGGTCGATTAGTCTCAAATCGAGGCGAATTGGTCTAATTATCATAGGATAATTAGAGAAACATGAAGTCCACTAATAGAATAGTCTATACTAGATTATGGAATATGAAAACAAAAAGGATTTTTGGTCGATTAGTCGCTAATTGAGGCGAATTTCACGAATTATCCTCGGATAATTAGTGAAACATGTAGTCCACTATTATAATAGTCTATCCAAGATTATGGAATAGGAAAACAAAAAGAATTTTTGGTAGATTAGTCGCTAATCGAGGCAATTTGGTCTAATTATCATCAAATAATTAGATAAACATGAAGTCCATTAATAGAATAGTCTATCCTAGATTATCATGAAATATGAAAACAAAAAGGAATTTTGGTCGATTAGTCACTAATCGAGGCAAATTTCACTAATTATCCTCGGATAATTAGTGAAGCATGAAGTCCGCCAATAGAATAGTTGGTCCTATATAATGGAATAGGAAAATAAAAAGAAATTTTAGTTGATTAGTCGCTAATCGAGGTGAAATTCACTAATTATCATCGGATAATTTGAGAAACATAAAATTCACTAATGGAATAGTCGATTTTAGATTAGTTGATTAACAAAATAAAAATGGATATTAGTTGTATGGGATTTTAAATGCTTTCTTCATATATTATTAAGCAAATTTTTGATAACGTTGTTATTATCGTTAATATTAATATGACTATTATTATTATATTGATTACTAATATTATTATTGTTATTCTTAACAAATATTTTGACTAGGCTAGGATATTCATTAATTAGTACTACTTGTTACAAAGTGCAATATTGTAAATTCAACAATCAAAAATAAGCCTAATAGATATAAAAAGGCAAATTATTATTTGTAAGAGAAAGACAACAAACTATTTCAACTAGTAAAACTTATGAATTATGGGATTTAATTTGTGGTTATGATATTTATAAATCTAAAAATTATGAACTATTTATTTATATTTATATATATATATATATATATATATTTAAATACTCCTACACATAATTATATATAATCTAATGAAAAATGCCTTTTATAATTGTTAGGGAGCTCATTTGCCCCTATTTTTCTCAAGCTTATGAGGTCAAATAGGATATATTTTTTTTTTCCGATTATGTACCAAGGAAACAAAAATTAACAAAAAAAAAACCTTTAAACCAAGATGAAGATCGGGGCTAGTATTATTTATTATGATTATTGTTATTTTACTCTAAAAAATGTCTTATCAAGCACTTAATGCTCAATTGAAGTTGGAGTCAATTTCCTCCATTTTCATAATAATGAAAATATTTTTATTTTCTTAGTTTAATTACTTATTAAAATACATTCTAATTATTTTAGTTTCTAATATTGGGTAGTATTAAAAGAATATTTTAATTTAAAGAAAAATTCAGGCAAAAGGATAAATTAATCCATAATAGTTACAATCATTTATTTGAAAAAAATTACTTCATTGCTAGGAACCTTTCTCTTTTTCCATTACATAAATAAATCTAATCTATATTTCATTATTCTACATCTTAAAAATCCGTGAAAATGAATCTATAAAATATTAATGTAAAAAAAATACTAACATCTTTTTATTTTTTTTAGCACCAAGGAACATAAATAATCTTACACATTAACAATTTGTGGTTGTGGGGTAAATCGAGGCAAGGGGTGGGTGGATGGGGTGGGTTATCAATTGGACCCACCAAAAGATGTGCCTGCAAAACTAATACAGAGAACAAAAGATAAAAGCAGTTTCAGCACAAGTCAAATTGACACGTGGCGGGCTGTGACTGGATGACCGAAAAGTTTGGTGTACAAACGTTTGCACAGAAGAACGTCTCCCTCCCTCCCTAGTGGTGGGTAGCTCAGCTGAGAAACCAAACGAAACGAGCCCGTAAATAGGGAACATTATTATTAAGAAAAACTACCTCTAATTCATTTATGTTAAATAGTCCCAAATTGAATTGGTACATGAATCAAGAAAGAATGAAATATGTGGCTATAATTAATTCTGAGAAGATATGATTAATTAATTGTAACCAAATATTCTTTATCATTTTAGGAAACGAGACTAATAAATAAGACGGACCGAAATGACAAATGAGACTAGTTAAATGAGATGATCTTAGTACTAATAGTATAAATCAACAGATTTCACCCCCGGATGAAATTCCTATTTATATGAACCAACCACAAGCGCGTGAATTAAAATTTGTACTACATTGATACCTCTTCTCTTCTTGATTTGTGTGTACGTGTTTCTAATTTTCAGCGTTTGACTTGGGCTGCGCTGAAATCAGCAGGCGTTCCTCGAAATCTATCCCAAAATAAGGACCGGAGCAGAAGTAAGAGATCAGTATGGGATGGCTACAAGGAAAGAGTGAACACTCTTTTGCTCGTGGCAACTCTGGTTGCCACAATAACATTCGCAGCTGGTTTCACCATGCCAGGTGGCTACATCAGCAGCTCCGGCTCCGAGCCGGATGCTGATGTGGATTCGGGAATGGCGACGATGTTGAGAAACAAGGGATTCCATGTGTTTGTTTTTTGCGACACTCTAGCCATGTACAGCTCAATCCTAGTTGCTACGACTCTGATATGGGCCCAGTTAGGTGATCTCAAATTAGCCCTCACTGCTCTGACTCTGGCCGTGCCTTTGCTTGGGCTTGCTCTTAGCATGATGTCCATGGCTTTCACTGCTGGGATAATCATAGTTGTTAGCAAACTCAAGTGGCTTAGCGCTACTATCTTGGCTATGGGTATATCTTTTGCCGCAGTTTTGCTCATACTCCTGCTTCCCTTGTGCTTTCCACTTACTTCCACGAATTGGATTCTACGCTATCTTTCTTACTACCCCTTCTACTGGCTCGTGCTTGCTAGTACTTGAGTAAGGGTTAGCCGAGTGTTTATACTTTTATGTACTCTCTCCGTCTCAGTTCAATTTTCTTATAATTTAAATATATGTGAAGTATAAAATAATAAAGTGGGACAATAGAAGTGAGACAGAGGGAAACTATGCAAGCACGGCTGGTGTTGGATGATTTTTAGTAATTTTCGTAACGTCGTAATATTGTACTACTATAGCAAATTCAAATCATCTGCTTCGTCTCTTAATTTCACTTGGGATCCTCTATATCCATTATAATGTACCAATTAATATTTTAATATCTAATGTAATTTTATATTTTTTAATGTGATGTGATTTTTGTTTTTTTCTTGAATTTCTTGATATTATGATTCAATATAATTTTATGCTAATTGACTACCGTTCACTTATCTAATTAAGGTTTTTTATTATTTAATTTTAATTTTATTAGTTAAAAAATAAAAAAATGCTAAAAATAATTATATATCCTAATTGAATTAATAAACCATTATTAATTAGTAATATAATACTATTAGAGTAAGTCATGTTACATTGAAATTGAAGAAAAAAATAAGTAAAAAATAAGAACAATTAATTTTAATACACAATTGTCACACCATAGTCGGACATAGGATCTCAATATCTCATCCATATGTATTTTAGTCATTAGGGCCCGTTTGGTAGCCAGTATAACCCAGAAAAAGCCTAGATAAGAAAATTTATCTCGGCTTTTCCAGTGTTTGGTATCCGAGAAAAATAATGCCATCGGCCCGCAAAAATGCTTGGGCCCGGACTAAATTCACTGTTACACTGGCATATACTATACCGCCTCTACCCCCGGATAAGTTGTGATAAGTTTTTTATTTTCAATTTTAATTATCAATTTTTTATTTTTTATTTTAATTAAAAAAATTATTTTCAATTTTAATTATCAATTTTTTATTTTCAATTTTAATTATCAATTTTTTATTTTTTATTTTAATTAAAAAAAATTATTTTCAATTTTAATTATCAATTTTTTATTTTCAATTTTAATTATCAATTTTTTATTTTTTATTTTAATTATCAATTTTTTATTTTTTTATTTTAATTATCAATTTTTTATTTTCAATTTTAATTATCAATTTTTTATTTTTTATTTTTAATTTTAATTATCAATTTTTTATTTTTAATTTTAATTATCAATTTTTTATTTTCAATTTTAATTATCAATTTTTTATATTTCTTATCCCAACTTATCTATGTTTGTACCAAACACACAATATATTTCTTATCCCAACTTATCATACTTTTTTTATCTCAACTTATCACACATTTTCTTATCCGCTCTTTTCTCGGTATTGCTACCAAACGAGCCCTTAATCTAATTTGTGGAAAAGCGAAAAGAAGACCAAGAAAAAGTGCTCCGTTTTGATTTATGTTCACGGATTTTACAAATTTGCCAATTTAACTCAGCATAATAATAATAATAATAATGGAACGAAGTCCAAGATCGCAACGAAGTTCATTAAAAAAATGACCCAACCCAATTAGCATTACTTTGGGCCTTGAGAATAATCTAAAAGTTTAGAAAATAAATTAAAAATAAAAGTTCCGAAAATAGGAAGAAGGAAAGAAAGAATGGAGCCCTAAAACTTCATCGACCCCGCATCTGCTTCATGTTCTTTGCAGAATAGTCGGCATTCATTGACGTTTCTTCGCCGGCTTGAATCATCTCAGTCCTCCTATCCGCCGTTGTGCTGCAGTTTTTAGAGAGTAAGTTTGATTGTTGGAACTCATTTTACCATACTTCAGCTGAATATTTCTTCAATGTTGCATATAATGAAATATCAGTATAGTTACGAATACTTCAAAATAGATCATGTGATCTTTGTTTATGATGGATGAAATATTGTAACCATAGACAAATCAATCTGCGTTTCAGTATCAGGTTGCAGAAAATGGCGATTTTCCAGAGATTTTCCAGAGCTTTCCGCGAAAATTCATCGCTTGCTAAAGCAATGAACAATTTCACCATCGGGTACGGATGCTTGCTCAGTTAGGATTGGAAATGTCTTACTGCTTCGTAATTTGACTAAATAGCCATCCTATTTGATTGGAAATGTAGTTTGATCTGATAGTGTTGTTTTCCTGGTGAGTATATTTGGTTCATTGGTATCTGATCTGTGAAATCTTCCTCGTATTTGATTTAAATGTGGATATTCTAGAAGTAACCGTGATGAGATAACATACAATTCGTAGTTGGGGGAGAGGAAGTTCACTTGTTAGATGTTAGATTTGAATGAGCAACTGGCATAGAAGTAGAGTCTCGTCCGACCAAATCCTGTTAATGTAGATTGATTATCTATTACCCGCACTCTTTTGTATCAATGCTGATGGCTGATGCTCTGATCTATACAAATTGTATAAAGTTAGGGGTAAAAAGGACCTTAGAGGTTAGATTTAAGATATGCGTATGATGTGTATGTACATAAACAAGAATTCCTCTTGAATTGTAGGCATATTGTTTGATTCTACATTGTGGTGCTTCTTTCTGAATAAATTAGTTTCCATTTGCATCATGATTCTTCATGGATTTCAAGATGGTTTTAGTGTGCTTGCATCTTTGTTCGTATATTCTGGCTTAGTTCTCACGAGCTCCTCCTTGGTAAAATCTTACGTGCTAATCCTTCAAACTAATGGTTGCTCGAGTATTATTTTCTTCTATCATCCTCTTTTTTTTTATCTAAGTATTTGATAAATTGCAGTGGTGGAGACCTTATGGCATATCCTCAGGCTAAGACGGGTAGTGGAACGAACGTTTTCAATGCAATTGCAGCTGAGAGCAAGAATGCTGGAAAGGTAGTACATCTAAACTAATTTCTTCAAGAACCTGAGAATTGCCTTGCATAATGTTATCACCTTGTACCTAATATCTGAAAAATCAAATACAACCAAGTTTTACATTTGTTAATACGATTCAACCAATTATTAGAATGAGAAAGAGGATAATCTGTATTGACTAAGACTACCTTTTGATCATGTATTGATGCCTTAGGTATGGCCTTGTAGGTAGCAGCACAGCGAGGTTCCTATCTTGCCAATTGCTCAAAAAATCCAGAAGTCCCTCTGTGTTTCAGAGGTGAACGACATCAGTATTTCCATACTTCGAGGTATAAGAAGAATTTTGTTTTTTTATAGATTTTCTTCTGCTCCTGTCTCTATATGTTGAATTATAAGCTACACTATATAGAACTGAAAGTCTGAAATTATGAGTTTCCTTCTTGTACGATACTAACTGCAAATAACTCAAACTTGGAAAATTTCTCTCGCGAATATGTATCAACAAGTAAAAAACATATCTATACTCAATTAAAGCTTTGGTTTATTAATTTACTAACATTAGGATGTTTGCTGAAGGTATAATAATTTTGGATTATTTGCTCCTCTTGGAGGAGAGCAGACAGCTGCCCAGCTTCCAGTAAACGCAAGGTAAAATCTCTTGCTTTACTTGGTTATCTGAACTAGTTCTGTAATGAGCTAATGCAAGTGGAGTAAACCATTGCCTTTCTCAATAAATAGGAGATTCTACCGCCGTGGGAAAGGATCCAAGAGAAGAGCAGATTGGTATGGAAAATTAGAAGAGCACCACAAACAAATATTTCGTGAGGCTAAAAAAGAATTGAAGAAAAAGATTGACGAGTCCCTCCATGGAGTCCCCCATCCTTTGAGAGTCCACCAACCTAAGACAAAACCAGATATGATTTTAAATATACGTGATCAGAAACGGATGTTGCTTGGGGCTTTGAAGGCGGCTGCGATTGTCAGGATCAAGACCCTGATCTCCCAGGGAAAACCACCGTCATAAGTTGTCAAATCTTAGGAAACTCGTATTCCCTCTTTTTTGTCGAAAAGACTTTGTTTGAAACAGCTTTGTTTCCAAAAATGGAAATAATTTCCCAATATAATGGGACAATTTGTTGAAATTATGAAGGCTTTGAAGGCGGCTGAGATTGTGGGGCTGTGCCTGAATTATAGGGGATTATTTAATGGTTTAAAATAAGTTTTCCCGCTTTGTCCCGAGCAGAAAGCTTAATGAGTGGGCACTTCACAATTTAATTTCAATATATGAGACTAATAAAATGGGACGAAAGGAGTATATTTAAATTGTTAAAACCAAATATTTTTGTTAACAACCTGGAGTTTGTACTTTTGCCTTATGTCTGGTATAAATCTTGTGTACCTTGTATATTGTTCATAGTTGATGGGGTCGTTTACTTGAAAATAGGTGATAATACTTGATAACATTATTATAATAACTTTTCACTGTAATACATTCTAAATATAATTATAATGCACCTATTAATTTGAACTGTAAATCAAAGAGTGGTCAATATTGCAGATCATTTTTTATTTTTTATAAAATCAGTTTTTGTATTTTATTTTTTTATAATCTCTTTGTATCTCGCTCACAATATATAACTTGTTCTAACTCACAATATATAACTTGTTCGATTAGAAGAAAAAGCCCATTCCGGTTTATTGATATCAGTAAATTCGCCCACTTTTTTTTTGTGAAAATCGGCCCAAATTTCTTTTCACATTTTTACAGCCCAACTTTTTAGTCCATCATAATTCATAACCATTTAGTGCGTGTTTGGTAGCTGAGATATCATGGGATATCTCAGCTTATCTCATGCAATCCCTACGTTTGGTATCCAAGATGGGCTATCTCTCCGGCCCGCGTTTCATCATCCGGCCCGCGTAGAAAACACTGTTTAACCTCAATATCTCACTCTTTTCTATCGCACCTCTACCCCGCGTTTAAAACACTGTTCCCTCACAAATTTTTTTTGTTCCACTTTAACCTTCTTTTTGCACAGCCGCACCTCCTTCCTCCATCCCCACAATTAACCTCCTTCCTCCAACCTCCCTACAACAGCGACCTTGCTCTCTGGAGACATAGGTGAGCGTGGCGGCCGTACCCCTCCCGATCTCCTGCGGCAACATTAACGACGGAGATGAGGGGAGAGATGGGAGGGCTGCGACGGGGTGACCGCGACATGGGTAGTTGGGGTGTGGGTGAGCGGCGACGTGGCCGTACGCAGTTGAGGGTAGAGGGGAGAGGTTGACGACGGCGAAGTATTGGGCGGCGGCTGAAATTGGGGGCTGAAATTGGAGGGATTGGACGGCAAAATTGGGAGTTGAAATTATAGATTTTTTTATTCAATATTGGAATATTTCAATTTTTGAAGAATCAATATTTGGATTATTATTTTTGGATTCGATTATTTCTTGAATACAATTTCTCGATTGTTATTTCTGAATTCGAATGTAATCATGAATTCTTCGATTTCGAATCCGATTTCTATTTGTGTTCTGAATTCTTTGAATTCGATTTTGTTTTCGATTGTGAATTACACTTTTGTTTTGGATTATGATTTTGGAAAGCTTCAGAAATTATTGTTTGATGATTCTGAACAAGGGCAGAAATTAAAAATGGATTTTGGATTCTAATTAATTTAGGAAGCTTCACAACTTTTTTATTCGACTTTGATGCTTCAGAAATAAGGAGGAAGATTTGAGGGTAAATATGTAATTTTAAGTTGTAGTCATTGTACTACAGTATTATTACTCTTCATACCAAACACTCATTCCACTTTTTTTTATCATGGCTTAATCTTGATGTTATCTCAAAGAATACCATTCCTCTCCAAAATTTTTGCTTATCTCATCACGGCTACCAAACGAGCACTTATTTTACAGTTGCTTAGCACTCCAATTTCCCAGAATCCACCGACACGAGACCTCTTGAGTATTGAAGATCATAGTTTATGACCTAACACAAACTAAAAAAACAAATAACGTGGCGAAGTATAGTAGTATTACCATTTACCTATTACCAATTACCACTCCAGCACAATTATTACGAGATAAACTGATTGCGGTGCGAACCACAAGCTAAGTACAGAGAGTATAATATGACACCATGACATGACTTCAGTAAGTGTAATTACATGAATGATTTATGAAATGAAATGAAATATACCTAAGTGAAATACGCGGGGTTTCTGAATATACGGATTCTAAAATATGCATATAGAGTGTGACACGCAGGCCACTCGATCTACTCTACGACTCGAAAATCACATGCCGGTGTCAGCTTGAATAGGTCGTTCGTCGCCACATCGGTAGGGATGGCAATGGGTCGGGTTTTTGTGGGTACCCACCCCACCCAAACCCTAATAGGACGGGTTTGGGTAAAACTAAATGGGTTTGAGACGAGTTTGGGTAATAAAATTGATACCCGCAACGTGTTTGGGTTGGGTATGGGTAGATAGTTACGGGTACCCACTACCCAAACCCATATATAAGTATGTATATGTGTGTGAATTTAAATATTAATAACTATTCGTAATTTTAGGTTTCATTTTCTTATGTATCAAAATTAATATCTTATTGGTATTTATTATGATATTTATTTTATAATTTTGTTAGTTCACATATATAATTACATTTGCATGTTTAAATAATAGTTTTGACTTTCGATTGATATATATATATATACATAAAATTTTAAAGAACCATTTATATTAATGTTGTAGAGTTCGAGTTTTATCGGGTAATTAATGGGTATTATCCGATGGGTTTGGGACGGGTACGGGTACCAAAATTAATTTTTAAACGGGTTTGAGACGGGTATGGGTAGGGGCGGATGTAAGTGTGGCCAAGGGAGGGCAATTGACCCCCCTTGTATTTTGGCATTAACTACTTATTACACTCCTATTATTATTGTTATATTTTAAATACATCAAAAAGACATATAGAAAATTTAAAATGACATAATATAAATGATAATTTGGTACTCTATATTGAAAAATATATTTAATTGTGATCCTAATAAAACAATTATCCATAAGTCTCGGAATATGACTGATATTCGGGACCGATTATAAATTAGATTTTTATGAATATAAGTCATTATAATTTTTGACCCCCCTTATTTAAAATCCTGCATCTGCCACTGGGTATGGGTACGAAAAATTTTAACGGGTCTGAGTTTGGGAAAGACTAAATGGGTGGGTATCCGACCCATTGCCATCCCTACACGTCGGGGATGACTCCGTGGGACATAGTGTGCAGCTCCTGCCGGACGAACGATGATGTAACTCCTCCCACATTCGCCACGCGGAAACAACGAATACGTAACCGGCCAAAGTCCTTGATGGATGCAGCATCGCCACAGCGTCCATCGTAACACACATCACCTCTTTCCCCGTGCACAGAAACACGTAACGTAGCTCTTGAAGGAACGGAGTCGAGCCTCTCGTACTCCATCCCTCAGTCTCTCTACCTTGAGCCGGCCGAAGGCAACACAAGCCCTCGCTCTAGCGCATACAATGCGGCTTTCTCCATGTTGACGTGCTGTCCGTAGATCGACGATCCGACGTCGAAGCTCAGTCTTCGCAGCCAGATGCGTACCACCTGAAATGGGTAATGAGTAATATTTTTTTATTTAGGGAGATTTTAGAGATGACAATTCTATTATTTTTCTCTACTGAAATGGATACATATTCACTTATTTATCATATTTTTTAGAGAATTCATTTCTACATATTTTTAGATCTTTCTTTAATTCTAAATATATGATTTTTATTTTTTAATTGCAAAATTAAATTTATTATTCGAACAGATGAAAAATTTATTTGATATGTGAATGAAAAAGGCGAGAAGAATTATTATTATTTTTTTGGCAATTTAAAGTATTAAAAATCAATTAAAATAAAAAAATGGGACCCTTATTCTAATTTGTGAGCAAAAAATAAGGAAAATTTAAACAAAATAGAAAATAAACTAAATAAAGATTTGGAAATTATCTTTAAAAATTAAATAAAAATTGAGTCCTTATTCCAAAATAATTATCTAGATAACAATTTTAATTATTCTCGAGCTTTACTAATTTGTCCCACTTATTATGAGTTTCGGTACTCCGGTATACCTAATTGTAGTACGCTATACCTTATACCTTACTTTTTATGTTTTTCGATTTACGCTTTTATATCAAAAAATTATCATTAAACAATATATTCTACAATATTAACAATATCAATACAACATAGTACCATTTAAATAATTAAATTCTAACACAAAATAAACATTATTTACATTTTATCAATCAAACTCCAAAATAACAAGTACTAGAACAAAAAAATTATAATCATTACCGACCAAATAAAATGGAACATAATACAAGTCAAATCGGCAAAACATCTGATAAACTAAACTAGTCTAACTTGAAACTCCAACATCTCAAAAACCTCCAAATTTCAAACCTTTTTAGTTAGAGCCAACGAATATAAAGTTGAAATAGATAAATTTATTCAATATATACCTTATTAAATTAAATATCAATAAGTTGGATTGCGGAGAGAAAATTTGAGAAACTAAGAAAATTTTATTTCAAATAGCTTGAATTGAAAAAATAAAAGAAAAAGAAAAGAAAAAAGACTGTACTAAACACGAATATATTAATTAAGTATAATTTTTCTTAAGTATAATCTGTCATCTTAATTAGCTGCGAAAATATTAGGTATGCCACCATGGGTTGAGTAGTATTACTCTCGAATCTCGATCTCTATATGAATGCTCCCCTACCACTTGTTTGAAATTTCATCGAGCGAAGGATCTAAGAATTGCATTCTTTTTTCTTTCATCTTAGTTACAATACTGCATATTAGTCTCATTGATGACTATCATAGTTTTTAAAAATTGATATCTTTTACAAGTTATACAAACCAATAACTCATGAGATCACAGCATAAGCATTAGCATTTTAGCACCATTATCATCCAAATAATGTGCAAAGCATAGAAATTAAGTGCTCGTTTGGTTCAAGTTGGGTAACGGAAATGGAATGGAATCAAGTCAAATAAGATAATAGTAATAATAATGGTTACTTTTGTTGATTGTTTGGTTCAATAGTAGAAATAGAGTTACTTGTAAGGGGGTCCCGATCTCCTTGTTTCATCTCCTTATTAAGGGGGTAACAATGTAATAAATTGGATTACTCCTAAGTAAGAAAAATTGATAACCTATTACTTAAGTAAAGGAATTAATTAATTGTTTTCATTTCCTTATCTAAAAAAATGTGAACTAAACATAGGCTAAGAAGAAATAGCTCATGAGACAAACTCAAGTATTATTATTCATCTGAATGAATGTAGATGAAAAAATCAACCACAAAAAGGAAGTGACCAATTAGTGTCAGGTTAACACAATTCGAAAGTTAAATGCTTTCTTAATTTGCATCCATTTCTCCATCAAGAAATGCCAATTAAACTAAACAATGTAGTTCTAGTTACTAATGCTTATTCTTAGTAGAAATTTCATCGAGCACTTTGTGTGCGCCTTCATAACAAGAGCTTTCTTCTTTGAGGATTTTAGATAACAATTTGATCGCAATTTCAAAACAGAGTGCAAAAAGCATAACCTAGTTGGGAATGTATACAAACTCAGATAATACTTAGAAATGACTGCAATATTTTGTGGACATCATACCAGAAAATAATCCTTGCGGAAAAATTGAATCCGATGGACTAACTTCCACGCCGAGGAAGCCTTGGTCTAGTGGCAAGGTGGAGGATCCAGAATCTCTACTTTGTGAGAGGTCTCGGGTTCAATTTCCACCGTCGGCATGTGGCGTGTATAGTAGTTTTCCCCCTTTGTGTGGTGCAGGATTCCCACATATGTGTGGAGTAGTTTTTCCTGTATATGAGTATAATTGTGCTATAAGTGTAATAGATTTGACTATAATTCTAAAAAAAAAAACTTCCACTTCCATCCTTGAAATCAACTGCAACTCCGGCACCGGAAAATCCCAGCTGCTCGGTGAAGCCACACTACAAAGCAGCAGCGATGGCAAGGGGGCAACGACAACAGTGGATGTTGGTGCTCTTCCGCCATAGAAGAGAGAATAGTGAAGCGCAGGAATTCGTTTTCACAAGTCGGGTAAAAATTAAATCCGGATCTTAAAAAAGATCTGGCCTCAAAGTGAGACGGTCTCACTGGAGTGTGCCCCTTTAAATTAAGCAGTAACTTCTTTATATTTTTAACTTATGTTTCAATAGGTCCTTGTATAATATTTTTATTTTAATGAGTCCTTATACTTTTATATTTGATCTTATTAAATCCCTATCCAATAGAGTATTTAACAATGTTCAATATTCTTGAAAAAATTGATATTTGTATTTAGAATCAAAGTTTATAGTTATGGAAAACCCCGTAATTCTGAATTTTGGTGCCATGTTAGTTTCTAGTTGGTTGGAATTTGATTTCAGAGTATATGTTTAAAATCAAAGTTCGCACAACTCAATTAATCAATTAAAAAATACCATTGGAGAATCAGATAAGCTCGGGAAATCAGATTATAAAAAGTTGATTAGAACCAAAATTTGTTCTTAGGTGTTAGTGAGCTCAGGTGGCTTAGCACTACTATCTCCGTATCTTGGCCATGGGTATATGTTTCGTCGGGATTTTGTTCTCGCTTCTTCTTCCTCTCTGCTCTTCGATCCCAAATACTTACTGAGCCGAGCTCGATCTTCATACATATGTGTCGAGTCGAGCTCGAGCTAAAAAAATTTCAGGCGAGCCGAACTTGAACATGTTGAAGCTTGGTTCGATTCGGTTCATGTACACCCCTAATAATACGTGGAAAAGCAGGAAGGAAAAAAAAAAAAAAAGTGCGTACGTATTTTTATACGTGGAGTATTAAAATCGCGCGATTCGTGGTCAATGACAATGATTATATACTAAAAAGTTCGTCTATGTTATTGATATATTTTTTTTATTTATGTTTTCAACTGAATATTTATATTAAATAATAAGGATGGTATATTTGAAATATAAGAAACTCTATGTATACACGACTTTATTATAAGATACGGAGTACATCTGTGCACTATGAGATATCAATATGTTTAGGCTCATATATTGTGAATATTTGCAATATATAAATGAACTAATAAAGAAAATTTAATTTTTTCGCATAATAAAATAATAATAATAATAATAATAATAATAATAATAAGATTGGAACGAAGTCCAGGATCGCAACGAAGTTCGTTAAAAATGAATCCAGCCCAATTAGAATTACTTTGGGCCTTGAGAATGATCCAAAAGTATAGCAAATAAATTAAAAATAAAATTCCGCAAAAAAGGAAGAAAGGAAAGAATGAAGCCCTAAAACTTCATCGGCGTCGCATCGGTTTCATCTTCTTCGATCATCTTCTTCGACGTTTCTTCGCTGGCTTGAATCAGCTCTCTCCGCCTCCGCCTATTGTGTTGCAGATTTGAGAGAGTAAGTTTGATTATTAGAATCCAGTAATTTCGATTTTACCATTCTTCAGCTGAATATGAATACCTCAAAATAGATCATGTTATCTTTGTTTATAGCCATAGACAAAGCAATCTTATGAAGCTCTCTCTGCATTTGAAGGTCACCTGTTTGTATTATGCGTTTTATTGTAGTTGTGATATGCATTGCAGCGGTAGGGAGTTGTATGTATTTCATTTTAATATGCATTGGAGTAGTGATCTCTACATAACATAACAACAATGGAAGAGCGAAAATATGAGAACTAATCTGAACATAGAAATGGCAGCAATACATCTAAATTTTAATGCAGTAACAAAATGCGTTGCCAACTACATTCACCAACTTTAACCATGCTCACCGACTTTTATCCGATGAAAATTGGGAATCTGAATTGGCATGATTGATATCTATTTTTGACTTATTTTTGTTTGCAGCTATGGCAGCCAATCTTGGTGGCAGCATTGTTGCTTGTTCGATTATTAAGTATAGTAATTAGTAATAGATGTTGAGGTGCTCGAGATAAGTTGGATGGGATTAAGAGCATCAGGATCTAAAAGAAGGCATTGTTTGATTATTATTATTATTTTAGTGTCTGCGTTTCAGTATCGGGTGATTTAAGGCTAAAAATGCAGAAAATGGCGATTTTCCAGAGATTTTCCAGAACTTTCCGTGAATATTCATTGCTTACTAAAGCAATGAACAATTTCACCATCAGGTATGGATGCGGTATCTGTCATTTGCTCAGTTATGATTGGAGTTGTTTTACTTCTTCTTGATATGTCTATTCTCATCGTATTTGATTGGAAATGTAGTTTTATCTGACAGTGTTGTTTTCCTGGTGAGTATATTTGGTTCATTGGTATCTGATCAGTAAAATCTTCCTCGTATTCGAGTTAGTTGTGGATGTTCAAGTAGTAACGATGTTGAGACGACATGAAATTATAGTCGAGGAATAGGAAGTTCACTCGTTAGTTTTTAGATTGAATGAGCCACTGGCATAGAAGTATAATCTCATCAGACCAAATCCTGTTAATGTAGACGGATTATCTATTACTCTCACACTTTTGTAGCAATGCTGATGCTCGGAGCTATACAAATTGTATATAGTCAGGGGTAAAAGGTACCTTTAGAGCATAGATTTGAAGTATGTGTATGATGTTTATGCACATAAACAAAAATTCTTCTGCAATTGTAGGTTTGATTCTACATTTCTTCTTTGGTGTTTCTTTCTGACTAAATTAATTACTTTCCATTTGCATCATGATTCTTCATGGATTTTAAGAAAGTTTTAGTTTACTTGCAGCTTTGTTCCTATATTCTAGCTTAGTTCTCATGAGCTCCTTGATAAAATCATGCTAATCCTTCGAACTAATGGTTGCTCGATATTATTTTCTTCCCTAGTCCTTTTTTTTCCTGAGTGTTTGATACCTATTGCAGTGGTGGAGACCTTATGGCATATCCTCAGGCTAAGTCGGGTAATGAAATGAATGTTTTCAATGCAATTGCAGCTGAGAGCAAGAATGCAGGAAAGGTAGTACTTGAGCTGGCTGGCCTAAACTAATTTTTTCAAGAACCATGCAACTAATTTCTGAACAAACATATACGACCAAGTTTTACATGTAGAAACAGCAACATGATATATTATGACAGAGTAATGTAAGCTCCACTGCTTAATTTTTATACTATGAAATCCCTTTTCTCAGTTATATTAATAGGACTTGCTATGTTACTCTTCTCATAGCTCTTGAGAGTGATCAAATTATCAGGTTCCTTATGTCTCTTTTCTCCTTTGTAAATATCTAAAATTTTGACTGTTCTTCAATATGCCATCGTACTGTCTGCTCAAGTTTATTCCGATCTTCAACTAACACTCCTACTCAATCTTTGATCATTTGAGAATATCTCCAGAATATACATCTGCACAGCTTTAAGTGAACCCGTTATACAGCATTATAACTCTTGCTGGTAAAAAAATATAGATGTTAATTACTTGGAAGCGAAGTGTTTTGTAACTTATGCATTAAATGAGAACACATGTTAATCCAATTTGACCAATTATTAGGTTGAGAAAGAGGATAATCTGTATTGACGAAGACTACCTTTTGATCGTGTTTTGATGCTTTACTTGCTTTACTTATGGCCTTGTAGGTAGCAGCACACAGAGGTTCCTATCTTGCCAATTGTTCAAAAAATCCAGAAGTCCCTCTGTGCTTCAGAGGTGGACGACATCATTATTTTCATACTTCCAGGTATAAGAAGAAATTTGTTTTTTCAAGATTTTTTTCTGCTCCTTTCTCTATATCATCTCTATACCTTGAAGAAATTTGTTTTTTCAAGATTTTTTTGCTCTTGTATGATACTAAACTGCATAGAACTCAAACTTGGGAAATTTCTCTCGCAAATATGTATTAACAAGTTAGCAACAATATCTATACTCAATTAAAGCTTTGGCTATGTCATTTTACTAACATTAGGATGTTCGCTGAAGGCATAACAATTTTGGATTATCTGCTCCTCTTGGAGGAGAGCAGACAGCTGCCGAGCTTCCAGTACATGCGAGGTAAAATCTTGTGCTCTACTTATTTATCTGAACTAGTTCTGTAATGAGCAAGTGCAAGTGCAAGTGCAGTAAACCATTGCCTTTCTCAATAAATAGGATATTCCGCAGCCGTGAGAAAGGACCCAAGACCACACCAGATAGGAATCGAAATATACGAGATCACAAACGAAGAGTGCTTGCGGCTAAATATGAATTGAGGCGAAAGCTTTACAAAGCCCTCCTTCAAGATCCCGAACTTCCCCCTGCTGTGAGGGAAAAACACCGTCATAAGTTGTCAAAGCTGCCAAGAAACAGTTCCTTTACACGTGTAAGAAACCGATGCGTCTTGACAGGTCGTGGTCGTGCTGTGTATAGGAAGTTCAAGATGTCTCGTATCTGTTTCCGGACATTGGCAGGCCGAGGTGAGTTGATCGGCGTTAAGAAAGCATCTTGGTAGAACATGAGCACCCATTTAAAGGATCGGTTTCTGCAGTTTTTAGTCTGTTACCCAGGTAATTAGGTCCAATAGTGGTATGCTTTGGATCAAAATAACGATGTAATTTTATCAATCTTACATCGGAGATGCTAAAGATAGGGGGAATCGAACTAATTGATCGTCTCGTCTGCATCGATGATTTCATACAGTGGGTGGCATACAGTAGTACTGGTTATTTCATCATTTCTTGAAGAGAAAGAATACTCTCATGGCCCCAAATTTGCTACTGAGATTGTACTTAGACTGTTGCCTAGTTGTAACTGATCATGTTTTCCTTGTATGGGCAAACTTTCTTGGTGTATTTTGCAATTGTCTCTTCCTTCATATATGAAAGACAATAGGTGATTTTGCAATGGTATTGGTCTCTTCCAAGCAACACACCAAATGACCAAACTAAGAAAATTCAACTAGGAAAACATATAAAATGTAGAAGAAAATTTTGAAAAAATTAAGAATAACTTCATTCTATTTTTTTTTTTTACTTCATCATTCCTCAATTTTCTTATTTAGTATTTCCTCTGTTTCAAGATTGTTGACACGTTTCTTTTCCTTTTTTTTGGCACATATTTCCACGCTTCTTGATGATGGATTTTAAAATAAATTTTTGAAATATATTTTCTTTTACGAGATACTACGTGTGTCGTAGTATCCCGTAAATAAAAAAATACTTCAAAAAATTATTTTAAAATTCATCATCGAGAAGCGTGGAAATGTGTGTTAAAAAGAAAGGAAAAGAAATGTGTCAACAATCTTGAAACAGAGGAAGTATTTTTTTTTTAATTATGTTTATGGTTGAGCAATAGGGATTAATAGATTTTTCATCTCGCCATAACTTTTTATCATTTCAATAATAAATTTATTTAGAATATTTGATTGGTTATCTAATAAGTACAGTATATTAATATAACAATTAATTGTGAATATATATATATTTTTTACGAAAAAAGTGGAGTTGGCATCTTTTGACCTCTTCAAGTTTCCAACCCAAGTGGGGCCTGTTAGCATCCTGTCCATGTATGGGTTAGTGGGCTGACCCAACTTTAGGGGTGAGCAAAGAGGCCCAACAAGGAAGTAGGCCAGGAGTGCCACGTGGCAAGCCCCTAGAGGGCTTTTGGGAAATGGAAGTAGAGAAAAAGAAGAAATGGACAAAAGGGGGGTACAGGAATTGGATAAGGATGGAGACATAGGGAGGAGAAAAAGGATGACTGTTGGTAACATGGGCTTCTCAAAGCAGGGGAGACAATAAATTAGGTTGTCATTTCTGATTGAAATCAGGCAACTGATAAATACACCACACTCTTATTTAACATTAACATTATATACAAATCTTCATTTTCTACTGTACCTAGAAAGATGAGAAGATGAGAGAGAGGGGGGCAATTTCATTTGGGGGTGATGTCTACTCATTTCTAAATTCTTGACCTTGTACAAATTACAATAGTATCTCCCCCTTCTTTATCTCAAACTTTCAACTGTAAAATTTATGAAAATATATTAGCCTTTGATGGGTTTTTAATGGCATATAACATACTCATTTGGTTCCGATGAAAATAAAATCTTTATTGAATATAAAATAATAAAATGTCTCATCTTCAATAAAACGAAAATAGTAATTTGTTTGAAATAAATACGAGTGAGCATTTATTTTAAGAGATCTGATTAATTTAATGATTGATAAATATTTGGGGTAAAACATAGGACGTGATAGAATTAGAGTAATGTTTATGTGTTTGGATGTGATTCATATCTTATGAATATTACCGAATTCAGGAATAACGGACATGCCAATCACGGGCTTTTGATATCCCTAATTTATAATTTTAGAAAATAAACATATAATTAAATAAAATAAAATTAATCAATTCACCTTTATCCCTCAAAATAAACGCATAACGTAATCGGAGTAGAAGAAATATATAATTGGCTGTTGTTGACTCTAATCATATTCTCCTTTAAAATTGCCATATTTTCGCAAAACTTAGACCAATGGGGTAGAATTATTTAATTACAAAAGATTATTGTGACTTTAGGTAGAATTATGCATCATAATCACAAAGCGAAAAGCATATCAGGACAGTATTAAATGATAATACCTCTTCGCCCACAACGAAATTATTAGCAATTATAAACACTCGCATAATTTTTAATTCCTAAAAATTTAGAATCTGGCAAATGTTATTTTATCAATTCTGCACAGTTATTAAATTATACTACGGGCCAGTTCCCACATTTAGGGGGAACTGATTTAAACCGGTTATTATTAATTTGTATTATTAGTATTATTAATTAGCGACATATTTTAAATTAAGAGCCACTAAACATCTTGATCAAAGGCCCCACTAGTAGACTAAGATGAAGCCTGCAAACCGGTTCTCATGGACTTGTTTTCCATCATGGACTTCCAATCATTGCTTTCAAAATTATTTTTTTTTTATAAACATAAAAACTTTCTTGCTTGGACCAATAGCTTCTAGAGAATATTCTTTTTAATTGATTAATGAAATTAAATAAACGGTAAATATAATTTGTACTCTCTCGAATCTTTAGACATAATTGATTTTTTTAGCTAGTTTTGAAACTTTATAATAATTAATTTTAAAAATAGAATTTTGGAGTTACTTTTTTTTTTTATAGTGTACTATGGTAAATTTTAAAAATCTATTTTAAAATCCGAGGTGTCTAAAGATCCATCATTACAAAAGCTTAGAATCAGTTAGAAAATCATTTGATATCTAAAGATTGTGGATGAATGTATTATATTTTTTTTTAATACTTCCTCGGTTCCCATGACTATTGCAACACTTTTTGTTAATATTTGATATATATATTACTATAATAAAACGTTAAGGAAATAGTGCTAATTTATCACAAAATATAAATAAATCACAATAATAAAAGTAAAAGTAGAAAAAGAAATGAAAAGAAAGAGGAAAAAAACCAAAGTGTATGACGTCCTACGTGTAACTGTGGGGTGAACAGTGTTTCAACTTTCAACGCTAAAATCAAATCCAGAATGTATTGAAGACAGCACCACCATTAAAGTTGGAGAAAAAGGAATGGCTTTTGGGTTTCGATACTGCAAAACTAACTTGTACACTTTCCTTTTAAAGGCCACCATTTTTACCAAAATAACCGATCACAAACATACCAAAGCCCCCCTCCCTCAATTATTTTTTACTCCTATCTTTTTATAATGGTAAAATTATTTCCCAATTTTCCATGGATAGTTTTCACTGGCCACTATGAAATCCACTAATTTTACTTTTCTTTCGAATTGAGTGTTTTTAATTTTAGATTATGTGACTTTCCGTTCACGATTTATAGATATAATTTCTTTTTTTGCTATTCACCATCTTTAGACAATTTTCCTTTTAAGTCGATAGTTGACCTCACATAAAAGTTTTCAATGTACACTATAAATAAGATTCATACTCCACTTTAATATCCACTTATCACAGAATATTAAATTTTGTGCTTAAAATTTTGGATTTATAAATGGTAGACGAAAAGAGTATATATTTTTTTAAAAAGTCTCGTAAATCCAAAAAATGAGGAACATAAACAAAAATGCTAATTAAATTTTCTTAAAATACATGTGACAATAATCTGAAATCAAAATACAATGTCGTAAATCATTATAAAATAGTTAAAGAAATTAAAGAAAAATTATAGAGTTGATATTTGACGAATTATGATTTTCTTTCCAACTTTCCGTTCAGAGATCGATTTCTCAATCCCAAATTATACTCCATCCGTCCCACTTAAATAGTTCACTATCCTTATTGGTTTGTCCCATATAATAGTCCACTTTCCTAAAGTGGTAAAATATCTCCTAACTAATACTATTTTAAAATACCTTATTTCTACTTGTATTGGTCTCTGTGTCAAAAGCAATGTGGACTATTTAAGTAGGACGGAAGGAATAACTATTTTATAAGTCCTTAACCTCTACGGAGTATGTCCTATGATCGTTATTGGTACTTCGCGTATCCAATTTTAATTTTTTTAATAAATTTCTCTTTTTTGATAAAAAGAAAAAGGACTTTATCTGCAGTCAAACGGTCAAATGTACAAGAAAGGCCGTTGACCGCGGAAAAGCAAAAACTCCGGGCGCAAAATGCGAATTGCAAAAGTCCAGGGACCGCGAGTGCAATTAATCAAAAATTTCAACGGAACCGGGAAAGTGAAAAAAGCCGTTGGCCGTCCAATTCCAAACGCAGTAAAGTAAAAACCCCGTTTAAAGAAATTAAAATAATCCCGCGGTTAAAACCTTAAAAAAGGAAAAGGAGAAGCGCTTTACCGCTAATCAACCTAACATGCGCCGTGCACCAACCGGCGCACGATACGTGGCAGCAGGAGATTCGCCGTTCCCACATCACCCCCTCCGCCCCCATTCTCTCTCTGTCAACTTCGCCCATGGTGGAGAGGAGTTGGACACTGCCTAATAATTAAAAGCTTTACGTACAAATATACATACATTATTATTCTTCTCGTATTTCTTTGCTCATAGAATATACGTACTTTACTTTGGTTGTTAGAAATGGGGGAAGAAAAAAAAATCATTTCTTTTGACGCTCTTTTTATGCAGCAGTAGCAAGTAGTAACAGTAATATTATTATTATCTTAAAGTTTTTTTTTAAATTTATTTTTAGGTATAATAAAAATATGCAAGTGGGTTTGTCTGAGCTTTCCTTTGGCTCTTCGGTTCCTCCAAGCATTCAATCACAGAGAGAGGTAAATCCCTACAGCTCTTTTCCCGGCTTTTCTCCCCCTTTCTATTCTCAGCTGCATCACTTCATTGTCTGATCCAATCACTGTTGAACACATGCTGATGTTGCTATTTTTGATTCTATTTATATATCGAAAAAGCTTCTGGATCTAAGTATTCTGTTGAATATCGCGTCTCTTGCTCCACGGATCTCTGTTTCTAGTTCTAGGAATTGGGTGGTTGCTTGTTTGTGTACGGAAATGTTGTGATTGATTTCGCATTTTCGTGATTATTTTCTTCTCTGTTATTGGTTACAATTTTTGGCGGAATAATTTTCGATTTTTCTAGCAAAAGGGTGTTAGCGAGTACAGTTGAAAGGTACAAGTGAATCAACAGGGTTTGAGAGATTTCATGAGTAACTACTTTGTGATCTTAATTCAAGCTTTAATTTTAAGCCGGTACGTTGAACTGTTTTAGTGCTTTCAGTTAATTTACTGCTTTCCTTTCCTTTCCTCTATTTATTTTATTTTTATTTTTTTCTGGTGGGAAAGACAAAAACACTGCTTTGTCAAGATTTCTCTACTGTTGTGAATTTTATGTTAAATTCTTAAGTTAGCTGCTCACCTTTTGTGTTGCTCCTTTTTTTTTGTTTTTTTGAGAAGATACTTTGTTAATTCAAGATTTTTTACAATTACTGCATCTCTGGAAAGAATCACAATTTAATATAATGGGTTCTGATTTCTTTCTCCCTCTCTTCTTATGTAAGATGCGCAGCTTACTTGGAGTGTGAGATCTTTCTAAGGTCTGAATGCATCCATTCTCTTTGAGCGAAATGGATCAAGAACCGAAGAAAGCGGATGATTTGCCATCAAATTCTGGCAATTCCCATGGGCAAATCCACCCCCAATCACCATTCCCGGATGAAGTGTTGGAAAAAGTCCTCTCCTTCATAGATTCACATAAAGACAGGAGCTCAATCTCCCTTGTGCGTAAAGATTGGTATAATGCTGAGAGATGGACTAGATCGAAGCTTTTTATAGGAAATTGCTATGCGGTGTCGCCAGAAATAGTGGCTAGAAGGTTCCGAAGAATTAAGAGTGTTACACTAAAAGGGAAGCCAAGATTTTCAGATTTTAATATGTTACCATTGGATTGGGGTGCTAACGTGCATTCTTGGTTGGTTATGTTTGCCAAAGTTTATCCTTCGTTGGAGGAGCTGAGGCTTAAGAGGATGACTATAACAGATGAGAGCATGGAGCTCTTGGCAAAGTCTTTTCCTGGCTTCAAGGCTTTATCTTTGTCCAGTTGTGATGGATTCAGTGAAAATGGGCTCAAAGCAATTGCCAGTCATTGCAGGTGGCTGCTGCTTCATTCTTTAATTGAGTTAAATTATATTACTTGAGTGTTTGTTTGTGCTAATTGCAGTCTATTTTCTTGTCCCTTGCACGGATCTTATATGTGTAGCGCCAGTTGTCGTTTCTTGGAAGCTGTGGTATGGGGTTTTAAATTACTAAGTTGTAGGGGGTGTATAGAATTTGGGATTTCTGGAATTTCTAAGCTATCTTCAATCGAGGGGAATACTTTTAGTGATCGAACCTGAATTTGATTGTGCTTAGAATCCTATTTAATTGCATTTTTTGTTTAACATTGGATTAAGTATGTGGCTTTTCAATTAGCCAATTAGGAAGGAAGAAGATAGCTTGCTGTCTTTGTATGCTTAATTTATGGATGAGTTGCATTTGTTCATCTAGCTAAGTGCTAAATAACGTAGCTTTGAGTAGGGAATTGAAGTAAATGTACTTCAGATTATCTTCAGCTATGCTTCCACTCTTTGTATTTAATGGGTTCCCTTCCCTTGGTGTGACAAATTGTCAGCAAATCCTTATGTGCATTTATCCTGATCTCATGTTTCCAACTGATATTATCTTTCCTCAAGAAAATTTAGCTCATTGGAGCATTCCTTAATCTGCTTCTCCTAGTGAACAGAAAAGACAAACGATGAATATAATGCAAAATGAAATTAAAAAACCTGATGGGCATCATATTTTCAATTTTTAACCATATAGCTCATGTTTACTGGTATGGAGTTCAAAGATTTTGCCTCCAACTTTTGTGAAGAAGATCGTTTAATCTGTACATCTGTTTCTAGGAACTTGACTGAGCTCAACATACAAGACAGTATAACAGAGGATGTTGGAGTAGGCTGGTTAAGTTGCTTCCCGGAAAATTTTGCTTCACTCGAAATACTTAACTTTTCTAGCCTGAACGGTGTGGTCAATTTCGATGATTTGGAGAGACTAGTAAGTCGGAGCAAGTTATTAAGGGTTCTGAAGGTGAATGAGAGTATTAGCTTGGATCAATTGCAAAGGCTACTTGTGCAGGCTCCTCGATTAACGGAGCTTGGTACCGGCTCCTTCATGCAAGAACTCACGCCTCGCCAATATGAAGAGATTGAATCTGCATTTAGTAATTGTAGAACCTTACAAGTTCTTTCAGGCTTGTGGGAAGCAACTTCCCTGTATCTCCCTCTTCTTTATGGAGCTTGTGCCAGTCTGACTTTCTTGAACTTGAGTGATGCCCCCCTTCAAAGTGGTGAATTTGCAAAGCTTCTAGCTCACTGCCCTAATCTACGATGCCTTTGGGTGAGCATTTATGTGTGCTACTTTGAATAGTTCCATTACCGAGAAAAGGTCCAAAATCTTCTAACCACATGCGGCATGAGTCTCGAATAATTCAACATTTTACTGTTGCCATTGTTGTTGCTTCTATACTTTGTTTCCTCCATGAGTTGTCTTTATCACAGTTTCTTCCTTTTTCAAAAAGGTTTCTAAGTTTAATACTGATTTCTCTAATTTTCTATATAGTTTTCTATGTCATTAATAGTTGAAATCATCGGTTCTTTGCTTTGGAGAAGTAGTTAATTTTAAGCAAGAAGACTTTAGCTAGCCTGTTAAAACTGTGAAAGCACTTATGCATAATTCCCAAACTTAAGAGGAAGAACATAGATTAGGGGTATCCAAAAGATTGGCTATTTGCTTCTCTTCTACATCTCAAAGTTTTTCCCTCCATATGTAGGTTACCGATACAGTCGAAGACAAGGGTCTCGAGGCTGTCGGCTCCAGCTGTCCTTTGCTCGAAGAATTACGAGTCTACCCTGCTGATCCATATGACCGGCACCATCGTGATGGGGTCACTGAATCGGGTTTTCTGGCAGTTTCTCGTGGATGCCCTAAACTCCACTATGTTCTCTACTTTTGTAGGCGAATGACTAATGCTGCTGTTTTCACCATTGTACAAAATTGCCCCGATTTTACTCACTTTCGTCTCTGCATTATGACCCCGGGCCAACCAGATTACCTCACAAACGAACCCATGGATGAAGCCTTTGGTGCAGTTGTCAAAACCTGCACTAAACTCAAAAGGCTTTCAGTTTCCGGCTATTTAACTGATCGAGCATTTGAATACATTGGGAAATATGCAAAAGATCTTGAGACTTTGTCTGTGGCTTTTGCCGGAAGTAGTGATTGGGGAATGCAGTGTATACTCGAAGGCTGTCCTAAACTAAGGAAGCTAGAGATAAGAGATTGTCCCTATGGAGATCCTGCTTTACTGTGTGGAAGAGAGAAGTATGAAATGATGAGGTCATTATGGATATCAGCGTGTAATTTGAGCATGAAGGGTTGCAGAGTTCTTGCAAAGGAGGCTCCAAGATTGAACGTTGAAGTGATAAGAGACGAGGGAAGTGATGAAAATCAAGCTGATAAAGTTTATGTTTATCGTTCTGTAGCTGGGCCAAGAAAGGATGCCCCTCCTTTTGTTCTCACACTTTGAACTGAAGGAGAAATTATTCTTGGTTAGTGTTCTTTCCCATTTTAGCTTATTTTCTTTCTTGAAGAAGTTTCTAGATCCTTCTCGAATGATTTATTTCATGCTTGCAGAACTGTTCTATGTGCAAAAGTGAAGAGAGATACTTCCCTTGGAGATTGAAGCTTCCAAAGAAGATATAAATAAGAGAGTGAGGTAAGTATTCTTTACATGGATGATGCCTCCAGAATGTGAATTTGTAAGGAGGGCATGAAGGTGTACCATTTTCTTTATCGATTCTTGAAAATTTCTGGAGAAACGGGAGACGAAGATAGGTATCAAGTGCGTCTAAGAGAATATCTCCATCTCCACCCTAGTTGATTTTTTTCCCTCTCTTTGTTGTTGTATTGTCAATGGCTTAAGTATGTTAGAAATCCTAGCCCTACGAAACGATTTAACTGTCATGAGGTGGCGCTACGCGTTTCATATCTGAAAATTCATAACAGAAAGGTGGAGGATTTGGATTCAGATTGGAAGTTGAATGTAGTTGTTCATGGTGTTAGTTTTAACATCATTTGTGTAACTAATCTGGGATTTAAGGTTGGATAATGAGGTATATGCTGTTTAGGCAAGTGTTATTATAATGTTTTGTACTGTACATGCATGATTTTTTTTATGAGGAATTCCAGTTTTTCAGACTTTGGCTGTAGTTTTTGGTTGAGCAGTAAGAAAATACTCCTTCCGTCTCTTTCTAACTTGACACGTTTTTAGTTGCATATTGGTGAAATGTGGCATTGACTATGGATATTATTATGATGTAGTATTATAATATGCATTCATGAAACATGATATGGAAATTAGGTAGGGTTCAACTTTTAGGGATTGGCAATTAAAATTTAGGTCCATAATTAGCCTGGTCCTCATTTTAGGTTAAGACTTGTTCTTCACTCAAAAGGTGCTCAATTATTATATAGATAAATCAAAATTAAAAATCACTAAAACTTTCTGTACCTAACATGGGACAACCGTCAAAAAACACTCATTATTTACTCTTTTCCATTAACCAAATAAGTTACTCTTTTCTGTCGAACAATGATGTTTGTGTTTCAATTAGTAAGATGTTTTCCCTCGTTCTTACAAAGTTTTGCAATTTAATTTAAGAACTATTTTCCCTAAAAAAAAAAAAAAAAACTATATAACTGGTATGTTCAACCATATAATGGTAGATTGAGAAGTTTTTGTGAATCAGATAAATAACTTATGAGAAATGAAAAGAATAAATCTTTCAAATTCTCAAAAATCATTTTCTTTTTTGATATCAAGTGGGTTGTTGGTCATGGTGGGGTTGGTAATCTCAATGCCTCAAAAAGTTTGTTCAAAATCCTTTCCCGAATTTGTGGTGGTGTATTATACACTGACAATAATACTTGTAGTTTTATTGCATATAAATATAGGTAAAATGCATCAAATTTCATGCATTATTGAATTCTTGTATGGAAAAAGAGTTATATTTAACAAAAATAAAAATGAAAATAAAATATTGGGTTTTGATGAGTTTTTTTTTTTTTTTTTTTTTTTTTTTTTTTTAATTAAGGTTGTAACAGAAAATATATATATATTAAAAGCGAGTACAAAGAATAATCAAATCGTATTGTATACAAATGAAACGTCGCAAACAATCGTATACAATACAATTTCGATAAGTTTAATTGGTACACGTCTTGTAATCATAAAAAAGAAATATCCACTATATTTGAACCCAAATAGTTGCACACAATAAATGAAAACACTATATTTATAGTATGTAGTAAGAAATTTTGTTGGAAATGGGCATGGGGGCCAGCAATTGTTGATCTAAAAAGATGAAAAACAATTGTCCATAAATCATTCAATGCATATATCTATTTATTGATCCAAGAATTGGTTCACATATTTTCATCAAGGGCCACCAGTCCCCCACCTAATTAATTGGCCCATTCATTTAATAAATTCAACTACTACAAACTCACTCAACTTTTTGTCACTAATTATCTCAAAAAAAAAAAAAAAAAAAAAAAAAAAAAAAAAAAAACTTTTGTCACTGACCAAATTTCCACCTCAATCTTATTATTATCATAATTAAACATGAATTTGTGTAGGTAAAATAAAATTTGGTTTTGTAATATCCAATTTCAAACATTCTTTTTACTAACCTTGTAATAAAATCGAATTTTCTTCAATTTCGATATAATATGATTTAGTCTAATATCATACAACCAATTAAGAATGATTCATTAATACAATCAGGATATATAATATTTTTTTAGCATTTTTCTTCATTTTTTAACTAATAAAATTGGAATTAAATACTATAAAATAAATAATAAACTCTAATTGAATTGTTGAACCCTAGTCAGTTAATGTAAAATTAGAATGAATCATAATATCGGAAAATTAATGAAATAAAAAATGATTAATAATCAAGAAAAATCAATTTCGTACATTGTAACGGGATTGAGAATCCCAATTGTCTCTGTAACAATATTCTTTATAGGGCAAACTTGAAACACCAAAAGGGAAGCATCTTTTATAGAAATATTCACATGGAGCAAATGAGTGATTTGAAGGCATTGGATTCCCACTTCACTATCATAACCTTTATGCAACAGTAAGAAAAACTGGAAAACAGACTTGATTATATGAAGAACAATGACAGCAATGAATGAAAACACACACACACACACACAGCCAATCAAATCACATTCTACTTGATTGAATGAATGAAGAAATGGTGCCAAAAACACTCATTTCAATCATCTCCATTGCCATGTGCAAAATGCAAGATCTTGTTACACAGTTTCTACTATTATAACTTCTAGCAAAGTACAACAATTATTTCTACAACCCTTTTGAATTCTAAAAGTCAGGTAATCAACATAAAATGAACTGTTTCTTGATTTACAGAATAAACACTAAAAATCAAAATAAACAGAACAAATTCAAGAATGCCACATTCCATTCAAGATACTGCCTAACCTAGTGGAAGAAACCTTCCTCACAATCTTCTTAGCATCAGAAACCTGAGCCTCTGCAAGCTTTTCGATGTTCTTAAGGTAGCCCGAACTCGCGATCTTCTTCCTCGCGCTGCTGCTGTCGATCAACGACATAACTATCGAAAGCAGGAGCTTCTTATTACCAGAGTTAACCTCCAAAGGGTCAAGCATCTGCAGCAAGAACCCAAGATTCTGATCATTCTGCACGAACTTCTTCCGATTCTTCGACACCATGATCATGCTAGAGATGGTCTCGGCTGCCATTTCTCGAGTCTTGATCGACTTCGAATCGAGGAATTTCACAAGAACCGGCAAGAACCCTGCTTCCCCCATCGCTCTCTTGCCTTCCTCTGAGGACCCAGATAGCCAAAATGCAGTCTTTAGCGATAATTCTTGGACAGAAACATCTCCAAATCGAAGGAAGTAGAGTATGTGATCCATGAAGCCATAGTTTACTAACAAATGCAGTGAATTCTCAGAAGAACAGCATATGTTTACTATACCTCTCAAGGCCATCTCTCTTGTTTTTGTAGTGAAGGGAGATTTGGGGGAGAAGGCTTTGACTAGCGCTCGAATTCCTCCTTCTTCGACGATCATTTCTCTTGTGGATTCATCGTTGCAAGCCATGGTTTGCAGCAAATCGACTGAGCTGATTTTGATCGCTTCGTCTTTGGATTTTGCAAGATTAATGAATGCAGGAATCCCACCTTCCTCCACTATGAATCTCTTGATTTCTTCCACTCCGACGAGATTCTTCAGCACCCCACAAGCTAATGATACTAATTCGGCGGCGCCGCCACCCCCGCCGCCGCAAATGTTCAGAAGCGCAGTAACTCCGCCGTGAGAAGAAACCGACCACGCGTTCTCCGAATTCTCCGTCGCGAGGAGTAAACATTTTCCGGCGAGCTCTTTACTCGTAACTTCATTTTCCGATTCAAGAATTCTGATCAGAGGAGGAATCAACCCAGCGCCGATCAACGCGCTCTTGTAACAATCAAACCCTAGAATAAAACACAGAGCCTTCGCAGCTTCTTGCTGGATTTCGCCATCTTTGGAATCAAGAAATTTCACGAGAAACCCAGAAAAATTCTCAACCTCCATAGCTACATTAACACATCTCTCATCCTCTTCGATTACTTCGTTGAAAGAAACGAGCGCTTGTTTCTTCATATCGCTGCTCCCAATCTCGAACTGGGAAAGCAAATCCCGAACGTAAAATCTGACATCCTCCCTCGAGGCGGAGGAGCTCGGCCTCGGCACAACAATGGCGTCGCTGCGTGCGAGCAGGCCCACGGCGTAGATATCGAAGACGTTCTTCAAATGGGCGTCGATTCGGGCGGAAACGACGTCGAGGTTGCTCTGCATAAGCAGTTTCCCGCCGTATTTGAGCTCCGAGCACTGCTTCGCGAGGTCGTCGCAGTTGTTGAGAGTGGCGAAGATGGAGTCCAGAGCAGAGGGGAGAGAGGAGCTGTGTGAAGATTCCCATTTCTCAATGGCGGTGAGGTGGGAGAGAAGGTCTTGGAATTTGTGCCTGATGGATTGCCATTTGGCGGTGAAGACTTTGATGGAATGAGAGAGAGAGATGAGTGAGGAAATCAGCAGAATAGCTGAGTGTAGTGTTGGTGTTGGTGTTGTTTCTGTGGAAATCTTTTTTTCTTCGCCCATTTTCTTTTTTCTTCAATCTTGACGGCGGCCGTGCATAGTTCCGGCGAGGTGTGAAGTAGTTGTGTTTGTGTTGAGGGGTTTGACGCAGAGTGAGTGCATGTGCCTGTTGATGATTCAGAGAACAGAAAGATATTATCATCGGACATGTGAGCGGTTATCACTACTCTAATGTGGGACCCTCTATCCAGTGCGATCGTCTATCAAAATCGATTTTTTTTTTTGGGTTTAATTTTTATACTATGATTCAATTTAACTTTACACTAATTAATTCGGATTTACTAATTCAATTAAAATTTATTATAATATTTAATATTTAATTTTATTAGTTAAGAAAACTAATTGTTGAATAAATAATTATATAGCCTAACTATATTGACGAACCATTGTTAAATAGTACTTTATGTGGAATTTTTTTTAAGAAAAAACGATTTTGATTTTGCTATATGATTAGTAGATTGGGAACATAATATTTCATCCTCAGTGCTCCAAAAAATAACTACCATACATTTTGCTATACAATTAGTACACTCGAACAAAGAACCTCATATGTAATGCTAAAAAAATACTACCTTCATCATCCTATTATATTAGTTCCCGTTTGACTTTTGAAAAAAAAGAAAAAATACTTTAAAATTATATTTTAAAACTCATCCTAAGTTTCGGTAAAAAAACGTGCCGAAAAGTCAAAAGTGAAATTGAGACTAATATAATGGGATATGGGTAGTGCTCCGTAACTAAAGACCACACCTCATAAAGTCTATACATATCTTACTACACAATTGGGGAATGATATCCTCTACACGATCTGGTGGGTGGGAATGATACCCATCCACCGGTGATAAAAAAAATAATAATAATATAAAAAAAAAACCTAACGACCGCACCTGATAAAGCCTATAATGAAAAAAAAAATAAATTGATAAAAAAAATAAATTGTTAAATCAAAAATTGAAAAAAATAAAAATAAATTGTTAAATCAAAAAGTAAAAAATAACGCCGTCTGTGGGAATCGAACCCACGACCACGTGGTTAAAAGCCACGCGCTCTACCAGCTGAGCTAAGACGGCTTGGTGAATTCCAATCACAATATACTTTATATTATCCAAATGTACAATGATGTTGAGATAGTATTTCATTGAGCGGTGTTTAGAGTTTATCCTTTTCTTCTCCCATTAATTAGGCAAGACAACCCTAGAGTGCGAGCTCCCAAATCCATCAAATTTCCGAATCGAAATCCTGCGAAAGGTTGAAAATTTCCTGATTGATCGAAGATGCTGAGAGTAGCAGGGAGGAGGTTGTCTTCTCTCTCATGGCGGTCTGGTCAGCCTTCGACCGCCGCCTTCGCGTCCAGGAATCCGTTCGCGGTCGCTGATTCATCCCCCAACGGCCGCACCGCGTCCGTTTCTTCCCCTGCTGATTCGTTTTCCAGCATCGAATCCTTTCCAAGCCTAACCCGAGGTTCGGCTCTTTTCCATTTTTTTTAATTGTTTTGCTGTTTATACTGTTTTCTTATTGATCCCCTCATTTTGTGTGTTTCGATTTTTCGTATGACGTCAGTTGCTCTTCAATTAGGAATCTGACTCGAACTTGATTGAATACCTTGTTTGGTTGTGTATTGATTGAATTGTTCCCCATTTTTTGATCTATTTCAACGGATTCAATTCAAAATTGGGCATCTTTCTATTAAGGTGGTATTTGATCTGTATATATTCCTTCATTTGTTGGAGCTTATTAGTTTTGATTTCATCTACTTTCTGATAACCTGATGTGGTTATGCACTGCCCGTTTCTCAAATTTGTGCCATTTGTTTTGAGTCTTTTGACTGGGGTAATAAATCCTTTTAAGGGTCTTTGTGGGATTGGTGAGTGGTGGAAGGAATTTTAGCCCAGTGCTTTCTTCAAAACTCGTTTGAGATAATATAATTCTGAGCTATTTCAAATTGAAGTATACATTTTAGTTGTTATAGATAGTCTTATAAATTATTGAATAATAGCTGTATGGAAAGCAAAACTTGAGAGCATTATGAAGAATATACTTAATAGTTTGTTTGAAATGGGAAGGTTCATATTGTTTCAGAGATATATCTTAGCAGCTTGAACATTCTTATGTAGCCTTTTACTTCCTCGTTTTATGGTGTTACACTTTGCATTTTTAGCTGTTTTCTTTGAGACACTGAAGCTTGGTTTATGCAATCAGCTGTCACCTGGTCTTTGGTTTAGGAGTTGTTTGTAAGGACCATTTTCTTTTAGTCCTATCCTTTTATTACCCTGTTTAGAGTATGCATAAATACCCGGTCAGAGGATAACATCCAGAAAAGACATCAAATGTATAGGTTATAGTCGATAGCAGTAACAAGCTCTACAATGACTTTGGGCATGAACTAAACATTCAGGTTCTATTGACCATGACTACTTTATTGTATGTTTCCCATTTTTATTCTGTTAAGACACTCTGTGTGTGGATAACATTATAGAACAATAATCAACATGCATTTTATTGAATTGTAAGCATTGATTTGTCTTTGGGCTTTTTATGTATTCTGATTTAGCTGAACTAACTTATATATCCATTCACTTTATTAGTTTATTATTCTCAATGCTATATTATTTTGATAGTCATTCCTTTGTCTTTATGTTATTCCCATGTGTCCTCTTTTGATTAGATACTGATTGTCCCAGTTTACTTATTTCACGTCATTGCAGTTAGATGGTAGCTTAGTTATAGGGAGTGCTCAACTAAATGCATTAGCCGCATTGAGTATATTTTGGTTCCAAATAGTTGGTAAATTGTTATTAAGAGTCCATTATAATAGTACAGTTGTACAGAATGCACATCGGATTGTTTACTTATCCTCCTTGTTCTGCTGTGGGTGAAAGGGTTATGTGCTGTTCTCTCATGGTCTCTTTTAGCAGGTCCTGTTTAAATCGATAATAATCTGTTACATACTTACATATATTCACAACGTATCAACCTTTTGGAAAACTTTTGCAGGGTTTTCTTCTGTCATTGCTCCAGGAGGGAATGACTTCAATTATGATCTGATTCCAGATGTCCCAGCTACAGTGACAGCAATTAAAAACCCTACTTCAAAGATTGTCTATGATGAGCACAACCATGAGAGATACCCGCCAGGTGACCCTAGCAAGCGTGCATTTGCATACTTCGTTTTGACAGGAGGGAGATTTGTCTATGCATCTCTGGCTCGTCTCCTGGTACTCAAATTTGTTCTGAGCATGTCTGCGAGTAAAGATGTCCTTGCTCTTGCATCTTTGGAAGTTGATCTATCCAGCATTGAACCTGGGACAACTGTCACTGTGAAGTGGAGAGGGAAGCCAGTTTTCATTAGGCGCCGTACTGAAGATGATATCAATTTGGCTAACAGTGTCGATCTTGGCTCCCTTCGTGATCCACAGGAGGATGCTGTTAGGGTTAAGAATCCTGAATGGCTTATTGTTATTGGGGTTTGCACCCATCTGGGTTGCATTCCTTTGCCAAATGCTGGTGATTTTGGAGGATGGTTCTGCCCCTGCCATGGCTCTCATTATGATATTTCTGGTAGGATTCGTAAAGGGCCTGCACCGTATAACCTGGAGGTTCCCACATACACATTCTTGGAGGAGAACAAGTTGATGATTGGTTGAGAAGTTTAACTCTGTTTTTGGAATTCATGCACCAAGAGCCAGAACTCTAGGGGATTTTATCCTTTTATGCTCGTTTATAATTTGTAATTTTCGTCTTTTAAGGCTGTCTTGTCATGCTTCATGTGACTCTTGAACAGGGGCTCAGCTATTGAATAATGCTGGCAACTTTCTCTTTCTTGCACCTAAAGAGTTGGTTTTAAGATTATGGTTTTCAGAAATAAATAGTGTTGAAGTGATTTGTAAACTGTACTAAGCATTAGAAACTCTTTCTTGATACTTGATGATGTTCTTTATCAGCTGCTTTGGATTCAATCGATTAGGCTGCTCAGGTACTGAGAATGATCCACTTATTGGTGGAAGTGCAGCCATTTCTCATTATAAAATTGATCTATCCTATTCTGTAGATCAAGTACTGGACCAGAGTTGTGTTTATCTTGCATTATGATGGATGCAATTTTTGTGCTGTTAAAGGAGGAATATAAATTTTTGTGCAATTTTTACTATGTAATGGAATACCTATGTTTTAAAAATCAATACAATATTTATTTTATTATTATTTTTATTTGGATACGGACTATTTAAATATATATTGTTCTTAATTTTACTATCAAATTCGTGATAAATAACATAATATGATAACTGATAGTCGAATTTCGAAAAATTTCATACTCCTATAAATTTCATAGCCGACAAAAAAAATTCTTAACTTTCAACATTAAATTGATAACTTTCATCATAACATTCATAATTATTAGTAAAACATTCATAATTATTAGTAAAATAAATGCATTTTAATTATATTTAACTTTAAACCTGTCTAGCCGTCCAAATCCCGCCTAGAGTCCAACCAACTCGCTTAGGCACATATTAGTTCACGTCTAGAGACACTGAAGTAAGCTTTAATAATCGGAATAGAGGGTGCCACTTCAAAAGGTATGAGTAATAGAGACTGGTTTTACAAAATATTCCTAATTAAAAAATTTAAAAACTTATCTTTATATATATAACCAATAATTTAATAGTTATTGTCAAACTCAAAAGGCATGAGTAATAATATGTGGTAATGCATATAAAGTTACAAAGATTATATTACAATATTGTGTAATAAATGAATATATGTGAGATGAGGAAAATGAGGCCTATCAACACTCTTGAATCGGCACCAACTTCAGTGGCCCTCCCACATTATTTGGAAGCTGAGTCTCATCAATATCTTTGAGTAGAGTTTCTCTTAGTTTATTATCCTCCACAAATACAATCTGCACAAATCAATAAATCAAGCTTAAAAACATGAAACTTAGATGTTACTGAAAGATGCAAAGAGATATACCACACACCTTTTTCTTGGTGTTTTTGTCAATAAATGGGTAAACCATTTTCCATGCACTCATGAATATGTAGGGAGCATTGATGATAAGCAACTTGCCTAGCCTCTCTGGGTAATAATCCTACAATTTCAAGCACATAGCAACGATAATCGATAAGCATGCATTTTCTATGAGCTTCGAGCAATGTGAGTTGAGAGAGATCGTACTTGCAGAATAGTTAGAGAAGCAAGGTATCCTCGAATGTCGCTGTTAGTGTAACCCCATCCTCCCAGATCAGCAATGGAAGTGAACTTCTCGTGTCCACTAGGCATTCTGAAATAACAGTTTGTATCAACGAACATCGATCCAAAGACAACGGTTGCTCATAAAATACACAACTTCTTGATTTAGAACAAAGGATTGAGCAACATACCTGGCACAGATTTTGTCAAGGGTGAAAGTAACATATCCTGCAAGAAACGAGGAACCAATGATCAGGCATGGTATGCAGAGAATGATACACGAGGCAACATGTCATCGAATACACTAGCTTCACAAGAAACGAGTAACCAATGATCAGGGGAGATATGCAGAAAATGATACACGAGGCAACAACTTGTCATCGAATACATTAGCTTCACATTCGAATTTGAGTCTCTCCACAACACTTTTAGTACTTACACTGACATGCTTATTTTATCAGTAGTCGGATCCGAAGTCAACACAGATAACTCAAGAATGTAAACATCTTACAGAATATGTTACCAAAAAACGAAGAAAACGATAATAACTTATTCAGGTTGCAGAATGTTATTGCTTACGCTTGAACTCTTCCACAGTAGTGGATGCAGGCTTATGCCTAGCAGCGAAAACGACAACAATCGGGCGCCCAGCCCTATCAAATCCCTGCATAAACAACTTATTTTGTGCCAAATCATTAGGGATTTCGGATGGAGATATGAAGCCATTCGGAACGAATTCTCTCCTCCATTTCAGATACTTCAAGAACATAGCTGATGCCTTCTCAACATCGAGGTCACGAGCTCGAAGAAACCTACGGATCATCAAGTCATCTACATCCTGCAAATCCCCCAAAAACACCATTTATACTCAAATCCAACAACTTGAGAGCTCAAATTCAGTAAGAAACTATACTAATTCTATATTCAGCACAATTTAGATGCATATTTCCATCTTCTTCATTCTTAGATACCTCTTAACTACTCTACATTCCTTTTCTACAGCAGCTAAAGAGAAACTTCTTACAGTAACCAAATTATTACATCCTTGGATCACTTTATGAACACAGATAAATAATGTCAATGTAAATTAAATCTACCAAATTATAGGGTTTCACTAGTCAAATCAACTCATTTCCTCACCAAAATCTAACCGATCGAGAGCAGCAACATTCATCATCAATTTGAATTGCAAAACCAAAGATCAGATTTTTTTTTTTTAATAAAAAAAGTAGAATAATTAGTAAAAGGAAAAGAACCTTAGCAGAGGGATCTTGTTTAAGGACAAGGGCTTTCATGGCTCCGATTCTGCTCCGCTCCACTTCTTCCTTGTTCTCGAAGTTGACTTCCTCTTCCTTCGCATCTTCGGAGGCCGAGGAGAATGTCAAGGACTGAAACTTCTGCCGCAGATACGAGGTCATCTCTCTTCCTTTCTCTCCTTGCTTTCTCTCACTATATCACTCAATCAGCAATCAAGAGAGAGAGAGAAAATGGCGGAGATGGCAGAGAAGTTATAATTGGAAGACCATAGAAGAGAAGGACAGTTGTTGAGAGGAATAAATGTGCAATAAAAAGGCTAAAAAAGGTCAGTAATTGGAGATGGAGGAGGACGGTGTGCTTGATTTTTGGTGGACTCGTTTTTATTCTTACAATTGGATTTCCACCATTTTTTTTTTTTAGTTTGAAACTCCATGTTTGAATACTGATTGTTGATATTGTAATTGACAGATCAACGATTTTCTACCCCTACTTCCCTTCTTCTTTCTATTTTGTCATCAAGAATCGATTACTACTCTCTCTTTTTCTCTTTTTCTTTTTTTCTTTTGTTTTTTTTTTTTCTTTTTTTCTTGAAAAAATACATACTACTGTATTAGCTTAGGCAGAAAATATGGCCGGGTAATTGACAGGTCCCAACAGCCGACAACTTTTATGAATTAAGTGGTACAGTAAAATAATATTGTTTCAAACTTTAAAATCAAATCGAATAAGTTGCAAAATTAAAATCAAATCAGATAAGTTGCAAACTAGCCAGAAAATAGTATTGGCCCTCGCGTGTCATGAAAAAGCAAACTAAAATCACTTTTCACAACAATTGACGACGTCGTGGTAGTACTACCTCCATCCCACTATATTAAGCCACTTTTACTTATTGACTCATAGTATCCTGTAAAAAAAATTATTTCAAAATTATATTTTAAAACTCGTATTAGATTTCGGTAAAAACGTGTGCCGGAAAAGTCAATAAAGTAAAAATGGCCTAATATAGTGGGATGAAGGTAGTATTTGGTAAGAATGCAGATGATATTGGTTGAGAATTTGGACGCTCGATTATACTCATTATGTCTCGCAAAGACGGAGCCACCTCCCGGGCACGACCCGGTGATCGTCCGGGCAATTTTTTTTATTTTTAATATATTGTATTAATTTATATTTTTCTAGATTTTTGCCTTCCTAATTATAATATTTTCGTCCCCCAAATCACAATCTATTTAATATTTTAGTCCCCCAAATTCAATCTATTTTTTTAAAAAAATATTGAATTTTTTTACTTAATCTCGCCCGGCCATTTTCAAATTTCTAGCTCCGTCCCTGATGTCTCACTTTATTATTATAGTCTCAAAATAATATTTTATATCTCATATATAAGGAACTAATAAAGCGAGACGGAAGGGTAGATATTAATCGGTATCTCGAAATTTTAAATTTTAAGTTTTCAATACTACGTCTCTCCTAGACTACTACTACTACTAGCAGCGCGGTAGTTAATATTTATTCTATTGTAAACCAAGATTTTAAATAATAATAATAATAATAATAATAATAATAATTAATTAATTAATTAAATTAAAAAAAACTCTTTAATAGTATTTACAATAAATGGGCCGGTAGTTATGTTGGGCCAATTTGTTAAACCAAAACTATGGGTATTTCTCTTTACATTATATTTATATGTTACCTGTATAAATTCATAGAAGATACCCTTAATTTTTTTTATGTGCTATTATAAACCACTTATATATATATATATAAGTATATATATATGACAATTATCACTATTAAAAAATTAAATAAGTTTCAATCGATATCAATTACTCCAAACGGTTATAAACTATAGTTTCTTAAATAATCTGGTGATAATGTCATTTTCTTTTTGAAGGTTATGATCATATCACTATATCAGTAATTATATATTTGAAGATTAGCTCGTTTTGTTTTGCCCCATAAAGCCAGTTGGCTGGGCCCAACATTCCATGTTCTAAGTATAGCCGTCCACTAATTTAATTTCTTATAATCTTTTTCATTTTTTTTTTCATCGTACTGCTCTTTCTATTTTCGCCTGAAATTCAATTTATATTAACATTTTCTTCAATTATTTTCCAACAAAAAAGGAGCCTAATTTCTTCAATTATTTTGATCTTCTTGTCCACGCAAAATTCTTTGATTCAAACTTCATCGTAATTAATATACTTATGATATACTCTTTCCGTTTTTATTTAGGGGTCGTATTTGACTTTTGTTCTTGTTTGTTTTTAAGTGTTCTATTTTAAAATTTGATGACGTAAGTGTTGCATTCTTCCAACATTGCCCCTATAATTAATATCCCTCAGTCCCTGGTCTATTGACACGTTTTTCTTTTTGGGACGTCTCACACTAATTGATATATTTTCTTATTGGGAAAGAATTAATTAGGGTTTAAACGATACAATTAGTAAATCTCTTATTACACTTAACATTTCCTAATTAAATCCTATCATCCACTCACATCTTAGCACATATCCCCACATAATTTAAATTCTAAAAGTTTAAATTATAATAACTTGCTCGTTTGTTCTCCGATTTTTATAGCAAATCAATATATTATACGTTCCGATGCGGATTCGGAGCACGAGAGCGATTCAAGCGCCTATGTGGCGCCTCCTACGGCCTTCGTTCTCTATTTATCTAAATTCTGAATTTTTATACATATTAAATCATTATTTAATATAATAAATTCACATAATTAAGATTTCATCAATCTCTTATTATCATCCATATATATTTATACATATTAATTATTTATATATATTAATATATTAATTATTATTATAGTCTATTTATATTATACATAAAATTTAAAAATTTAATTATGAGAATTGAAGGATTCGAACTCAGGATCTCTCACATGATAGGCTATATTTTGTACCACTACACCACATCACTAAATAATACTTATTTAAGGCTTACAATATATACATCCATTATTCAATTAGCTTTGAATCATTATCAACTACATTATGTTCATTTTATAAAATTATAAATATATGTTTTGAGTATAAATATATATAATATAAATATTTTTTTATTTTATTTTATTAATTTTAACATGTGTTTCTTAAATTTTTTTGAACCTATACTATATAAATCATGAAATTTTTGATATTTATAAATATACAATAGATATTTTTATTATTTTTATTAGTTTATTTATTAAATAGTTCAACCAATCGAACCATGACCAGAAAAATGTTTCAATATTGAGGGTGTTTTTGCTACTCTTCCCAAAATAGGAAAAAAAAAATAGAAAGGAAAGAAAAATAAAATAAAATATTTTAGCTCGGGCTATCTAACACCATTTTAATTTTGAGATGGCCCGCCCAAAAGATTTTAATATTCTTTTTGTTTGTATCGATAACAACAATTGACAATTTTTTATAACGAAAAATATATTTTTAATTATTAAACACAAAATTAATTTTGAGGTGGCCTATTGGCCAATAAATTTTCTAAATTCTTTTAGTATGTATAGATAGTTTTAATTGTTGAATTTTTGTAACAAAAAATATATTTTTTAATTTAAAATAATTAGACACAAAAATGAGCTTCGTGAGTTATTTTCAATTCGGATTGACTATTTTTTTTTAATTTAATTTTTTTTTTGTTAAAATATCTTGGCCCTAATACTATATTGATTTTGAGGTAGCCTATTGACCATGAAAATTTTCATAATGGAGATTTCCTTCAATGATTTGATTTTTTTTATTAATACGTATAAATAGAGTACAACTACTCGATAATGGAGTACACCACATTAAACTATTTTTCTAATAAAATTTAACGCAACTTTGTAAAACATATTCTCTAACAAATTATCAGAATACTATTTTTCAGTTCGGGTTGATCAGGCTAAACTGATTTTTAGTAAAAATATTTTTGCCATAACATTATTTCGGTATTGAGGTGGTCCGTTGGCCAAGAAGTTTTTATTTTATTGTTTTTTTTGGCTCCAATACTATTTCGATTTTGAGGTGGTACGTTGGCCAAAAAGGTTTTAAAATGCTTTTATGTATTGTAGCATTTGGCCCAAACTGAGATGGGGTGCTTACGGGTGTCAAGGATCTGCCGTCCGCGCTAGCCGCTGCCGAGGAGTTGGTGGACTTGAAGGCAGGTGACTCTTCCGAGCCCGAACATGGAGATGCAAGATGTGCTAAGGATAAGGGGAAAGGTTGAAACAAGAAGGCTTTTAACGACCTAGCGCTAGTGGTGCAGCGAGTCATGCTTCGCGGGCTGGGACAAGCTTTGCGGGTGCTTCATATGTGATGGAGACCATCAGATACGGAACTGTCCGAAGCGGAAGGCTAACGTGCGGAGAAGTTGAATGGATGTGGTTGCTAAATCAGTGGATGAGGAGGCTCGGGTCAACACGATACATTATATTTCGGGTATGCAAATGTTAGATGAGGGTCAAGACATGCCGAGAGTGGACCGTGTGGAGCCTGGGAAGGACATGGCGATGAAACATCCAAGTGTGAGCCGTGGTGTGCTCATGTATGAAAAGATCTTGGCGGGAGCTGCGTCAAGTAACGGACGTGGTGTGCCGGGAGAATTCACTTGTGGTGAGCGAGTTGTTACTGAAAATAGATCGAAGACAAGAGGGTTATCCCACACGACGAGGACGTCTTCGAGTTTTGGTGGGGGAGGTTTGTTAGACTCTTAAATCGGCGGATGCAGCATGTGCGCCTAGCCACGGGCGACTATATCCATTTTTTAGGCGGCCCGTCGACCAATACTTTTTTGCCTAAATCGGCACCAAGTGTG